>JAPYZF010000097.1:0-545450 GCA_030523045.1 Meteorus cinctellus | reverse complement strand
TGGATCAGATGAATAGGAGTGATGACTGATTGCTGAAGACATAAGCATGAATAACGATAAGCACTTTAGGATGATACAATTTCGCTCTTTCAACATTTAAAACCGTGCATGGGGACATCAAACAATTCCATACCAAAAGATATGGCAACCAATTTTTATCTCCACATAAAGATCACAATTATTCATACAGATGCAGTCACATAAACATAAACAATAAATACCTACATAACCTATAATCCCATCTACCTACAAAGTGGAATATACAAAGATCAAGTAGTATGTGAACAATTAAAATAAAATATTGCCGAATAACTCACAAAGGAACTAACAATTGGAATGGCTGATTTATGAATCAAAACAAACCTGTGTAAACTTGTTCAACTAACCTCAAATTGGATAACTGGTATATATTTTTACATCGAAGAAAACAATTTGAACATTGTAGAACATGATACAAATATTAATGTTGATTCGAAACGAATAAGACGCTAATAAAACTAATAATAATTGCTTTTCACAATGGCTCTAGTGAACTATTATCATTATTGATAGTTGCACGTTATCATTGAATTAGAATTAATTCCGAGATTGATGTCATTTGTTATGGAATAATAAATTAGTACGACGGAGTGTTCACTGCTACATGAGAGCAGAATTATCAACCAAATCTTCAGTAAGAGATTTACAATTTCGAGATCTAGTTCGATGCAGTCCGAAAGGAAAATCCTGATTACAAAGTAGCATTTGAATGAAGATTCTTTTCTGTGTTATTAGATGCTATCAAATCCAACAAATTATCGCTATACATACATATATATAATTTTTATTTGATTTCATCTTCGTTCTCAACGAGAATTCAAAGAAAAAACGACAATTTCTTCTTCAATTTCATTATCACCGTCGATTTAATGGTTAAATAAAATAAATTATATGGAAATAAATTTCACGCTTGCCATCTTTTTCAAATATTCGCGGGTTGAGAATAATTTAACGACATCTAGGCCATCAAAGAGAAAAATAACAGTTGCGAATTTGACGAAGTTTTACAAAAAGTGCCACGACGCGGCGCTGTGTTCGCCCGTGATTTCATAATACGCCATTTTCTTTGTGTGTGCACTTTGTCGACTTCTACAACATTACATCGTATTTTTGTTCAAAAATATTCAATATTAAAGGTAAAATTTATTTTTCAATAACCAATATTCATAGAAATGTTCATCCCTATGCAATAATGCTATTTAATTTGATATAAATTACATCGTGTGACGTCATTCAACTCAAATTATCATGATCAAATACTTAGCAACTATACAATTGTTGACAGGTTCTTTAAAGCCATTCACAAAGTGAAACGTAACATTTCTCTATCGTCACACAATGTACATTTTCTAACATTTCTATAACAGCTGACAATTATCACCATTTTTTCTCCCCTATTTGAGGTTAATTTCACAAAATTATAATGAAATGCGACACAAAAAAAATAAAAACAACGCAATTATAAATTAGTACGTAAAAAATGAATCATCCGATTTTTTAAATGTAAGGTTGATACTATTATTATTATCGTTATTGGCAATATCGTATTTATTAATGTTGATTTTCTCTCATTTCATGAAATGTATCTACTACGTCATTGTCGGACGAGGATGCATTATTTTATCTTTGCATGATACGATGATTCATTGGAAAGTAAATTGTATATTCAAAATGAAATGTGATCTTGATATCATCCAAGTGTGATTTGTTGAGGAATACTTTGGCTTTCTCTGTCTTACGATTTCCGTCCTTTCTCCCTCGCGAACATTCACCATTACCATTTCTCCCTCTTCAATGCTCTTTGACTTCAATGAGTACGATACTTTCTATAGTGCTAACATCACTCAATTTTCAAAGGATCGTCACATCCGCCTATCAAACTGTTTGAGATAAATAAATTATGTTGAAGTACAAGATTTATTAAATTTGACTGGGCGATGATAGGTGGATATTATATCTCGTGGAGTAAGGAATGTTTTGTTGTTTATCTTTGTCATGTTATTGTTTACGAGAAGACGAGATTTAAAAATAAAAATTGGCTATAATTATGATACTTTCTACGTCAGGGTACATATGTGTTTGTATGTATACATTTGTATATATTAATGAAAATGATTCACAGTTTTGAACGAGAAATCCTATTTTGTTAAATGTGTGACGTCGAAATCTTGTGTTTGGAATGTTGCGTATATGGTAGAGCTAATGAGCTTAATTTCATCATGTTTTATTTATTTATTTTCTCTTTTTTTGTCCTGTTATTAGAAAACATTGAAGAATGGCCTCACGCAAGAAGGTGCTGCTCAAAGTGATTATCCTTGGTGATTCAGGTGTTGGAAAAACGTCACTTATGAATCAGTATGTGAATAAGAAATTTAGCAATCAGTATAAAGCTACTATTGGAGCTGATTTTTTGACTAAGGAAGTGATGGTTGATGATAGGATAGTTACTATGCAGGTAAATTCATGATGGATTTGATGATTTTATCCAAGTTTTTGAAATCTTTATTTACTTCGGATTGGTGATATAATTTCATTTGTTGCATGTTTGTTGATAGATCTGGGACACGGCAGGACAAGAGAGATTCCAATCGTTGGGAGTTGCATTCTATAGAGGAGCTGATTGCTGTGTGCTTGTATTTGATGTTGCAGCACCAACTTCATTCAAGTCACTTGATTCATGGAGGGATGAATTTTTAATTCAAGCATCACCGAGAGATCCAGACAATTTTCCATTTGTTGTGCTGGGTAATAAAGTGGATTTCGAAAATAGAGCTGTGAGTTTATGACAAATTTATGTTGAAAATTTGGCAGAATCAAATATTCTCACGTGTTTTTCTTCGATGATTCGAAACCACTCTACTAGACCAACAATGTTTTTAAATTGTTATTGATTGTGGATACCATTTAAAATATATTGTCTTCCTTTCTTTGATTTTACCAGGTCTCTAGCAAAAGGGCACAACAGTGGTGTCAATCAAAAAATAATATTCCTTATTTCGAAACTAGTGCGAAAGAAGCAATTAACGTCGAGCAGGCATTCCAAACGATAGCGAAAAATGCTTTGGCCCAGGAGAGTGAGGTAAGAATCTGATAATTATGATTTCATTTCCTTCTCTTTTTGCAAACAGGAGGTTATTCTAAATTTTAATAAATTGATTCTCAGGTGGAACTTTATAATGAATTTCCCGATCAAATTAAACTCACCAATGACCAAAGAAGCAGCGGAAAAGGAGATTCGTGTGCTTGCTAGGATGACAAAACATTGGAAATTAATTTCATCTACTTCTACAAAAGTATAAATAAATTGAGGATGAAAGGAGTGAAAATTACAACTATGAGAATCAGAAGAAAGAAAAACGCAGCTCACACTGTTATGATTCATTAGAATCTCTATGCGTTGAGAATAAAGAAGAACAAAATAAAACCGAGACGAACTAAAAATATAGAATTAATGCGACAAGACGAAAGAACTGAAGGATCACAATATCATCAGTGTCTTTGGTCAACATTCTAATGTTTCTTATCGCAAAAATACCAAGATATTAGGAAACAATGAAGGAGATATAGAGGTAAAAAACTATTGAATTTTATCACGTATTACAACAAACAAAAGATACGATTGGGGAACTTATTTGTTATTTATCGAGGGAAATCAGCCTTTCGAAAAGTTCGAGTTCTACTTTGAATACAATATACATATGTTCTTTTATCACAGACAATCCTCCGAAATTAATTTTTACATCGAGATAAATACCGAATCAACTTATCATCTCTTTTGATTTTACAATGGCACTCAGTTTTTACATCATTGCATGCTCTCGAAACGAAAAGAGAGCATAAATAGATGACAAAAAGTATCTAAATTTCCTCATTGAATTATGGTTGGATATGCTCTCAGAATTAAAAGTGGAACTATAGTCCTGCGATTTGATAAAAAATTCCAACGTGGACTGAAATATGCGAATAGTTGGAGTAAATGATTGGGTGAAATATTAAAGATCGTGATACAAAATCATTATCGGTCGTTGCTACTGAGATTCATAGATAGATTTATCAGATTTAATTGTTAATGATATATATGTGTATCAAAACTTTTTTTTGACACGTGCCGTGATCTCTCGTCGATGTATAATTTTGTTACGTGTCACGGTAACGTTGTTGTAATTATTATTTGCATAATAATAATTGATGGCTTTCGATAATTGATCAGTTCGCAATATAAATAAGAATAAAAATTCTATCTACGGTTTCTGGTATGCATCGTGTAGTACATCTTGCCGATCGTGGGTTGCGTTTTATAGATCAAATAGTGTACAACTATTTGATGTCATAGTTTACAATAAATAAATAAAATTGTAATTGCATATACAGACACTCACATATCGATAATTGTCATAATTTATTTGGATAAAAAGTTCACATCAGATTTTTTTGCTGCAGTTTACAATACACAATCTGGCGAATCTTTTACATTTATCAATATATAAAAATTGTCTCACACTTTGTCTTCTTTTATCGCTGCATTCCCTCATACATTATTATATTTGTTATTCCTGGTGAATATTTTTGAAGTGTGTTAGAAATTAAAAGAGATAGAAACTAAAACCAGTTGAAAATAAATATTCCCAGTAAAATTGTGTGAGCAAGTTGAAGCATTGAAAGTTCAAACGCCCTTTGCAATTATCAATATAAATATAATATTTCATATGGGAAAAAGACAGAAAACTGAAATAATACAGAATAAATAAACAGCAGAAATGTTAATAAATAATGACATCACACACAAAATAAGTAAATTTGTTTAGCACGTGAAATATGTGAGGGCTATATGTGCACGCTCATGTTACGACTAGGAAAAATACATTAAAATTTCATGTCCATAATTGAAATCAAGACCAACACGAATAAATCAAAAAAGTGTAAAACATTCTGTGTCGCTCATTTGTCGTGCATGTATACCGTACACATTAATACACATGTACATATAATATATAATAATAATCATGACGATTAAAAACTATAATTATTATCAATATAATTTTAACTATTTTGTCTTGTTAATGACAGATTATTATAAATAATACTATCATGAATTGCTGCTGCTATAAAACTACCAATTGCTACCCTTAGTTTATAAGGCAGAAGAAAAAAAAAAATTGAGAGAAAAAATACATTAATTGCGGAGAAAAACAAAGTGATATATGGTATTATATTTATTTGCATTATTTTCCCACTGTCAATTGAGGTTTATCGTTATTGTGCAACGTTGACACAGAATCATTGAAACTTTGTTCCCACCGCAAATTGGTTTCACATTAACTAAACACAAATCGTGATTCGATTTTCATACAAAAATCTGTGAATAATGCATCCTGGAGTCATTGACCCATGTGATGGCACGAGAATATGCATACAAAATGTAAAGTGATGCGGAAAAATTGACATCTCGATGGTAGCGAACGGACGTGACTAGGCCCGGCAGGAAATTACTCCTAAAACGATTCATTAAAGCGTGAAAAATGGCTCTCGCTCCATTTAATCATTTCAAATCAACCAAATTGAATTTGAATAATTTCCACGATGGCTTTTTAAACATTTTCCCCCTTCATTTTTCAATTATCAAGTCACGCGTCTTGTAACTATGTCGGTTGTGTTCAACGACTATTACATAAGATAGTTGTTGAGTGATGCCATGTATATATAAAAAGTTCATCATAAATATTTTCCCATATGAATAAAATCAGTGATGGAAAATAGAGAAGAGATTCATTAAGTTGTTATGACAATTAGTGAACCACACACAATAATTCTGTACACAAATTAATGAGACAATAGCAATAAATATGAGGAGAATGAGAGAGAAAAAAAGAATCTACGTTATATAATTTGCAAGGACATTTGGAAAAGTGACTAAATAAAATTCTATCAAATCGTTTTCCTATGTGAATTAATCATCAATTTAAATATCAGAGACGGACCTCGTTTGATAAATTACATACATCTACGATCAGTGTGTCCCGGTGCAATATTACAAATTGTCAATGATCAACGTTGATGCATCCATAATAAAAGTATCGTGTCATGTCACAGTTTACTGCGTTCGCATGTACTTCACTCTTCACGTTACCAATATCATATATTTACGGCAATGTCGAGATTTTGCGAATAGATACGATTATGATGCGATGCAATAGAATGCCAAGGTAACCCAAAGGAAACGGATGTTGTTATTACGAGCCCTTGATGACGTATAAATTTATTGTATTTTTTTATTCTCACTCGGGTACTGAAAATATTACTATTTTCATAGATTCCTCTTTTTTCTTTTTACTACTTCTGAAATATACAAAATAATTTAACTTGCACTTTCCACGATGATGTAATAAACATAGAGGTGAGACAAAAGCAAATGTGTAAATGAACACGTAGTTTTTAGTTACTGTTTACAGTGAAAATAACAGGAGCACATGATGAGCATTTGTTTGAATTATTAAATATTACTCATGACTTTCCCCAGTGACCTACAGCCCATTAATACATCCGGGCATTGCTACTTTATGACTTGAACCCGCATAAATTTTCCCTAATGCTTTCCAATTTACTAATATAGAAACAAAAGATAAATGTTTACATTTGAATAGATTATTATTGTGTGAGAGTTATTCTTAATTTGGATTTGTATTGTATTATTAATGAAGTCCTTGAATTTAATGTGGATATCATTCCAGGAATAGAAGTGAAATTAAGACTGAGATGGTAATAACAGTGATAATGGTCGTATGTTACACACCAAGTTGGATGGCACAATGATGAAGTGGGTAATACTCCAAATACTCATCATATGAATTTTATTTCAGGCACCGTGAAGCATGGAAACGGATATTCCAAGTGGATATATATTTGCATTTACGACATATATCACAATTAAACATCATGCGCATTTTCGCAATGCATTTAATTCAATCAAAGATTTGAGAATGATTTTGTTGTGGGTTTTTCTGGAAATTTACATTTGGATATGGAGAGGTTGTACAATTGTTGTCTCGATTCTTTTATAATGTTTATATATTGTATTCAAAATTTATTATGAAAGTGGCATTGAAGATTTTGTTTTTTATGGTTCTTATGAGACCAAAGTTATCAGAAGATGATTAATTCAAATAGTGGAAATGTTTTATTTTTTAAGTTTTTTTTTAGTGCTGTTTTGTTCATTTTTACTCTGAATTTTTGATTATTCAGGTGAACACTTTGATGCTTCTTTTAATTATTTAAGGATACAGTAAAAAAATATGTCAAGAATTAATCGGTAGGTTGAAAAATGAGTTTGATAATTCAATTATTGATATCATCTTACTATAGAATTACTACAGCCATTTAATTTTATTTCTTTAACGATGATATGATAATTATAAATGATGAAAGTTTTTCACATTCACAGTCACTTGGCCCAATGACGTAATAGATTAAACGACGCGAATAATTAATGTTATTATCATTCAACGATCCTACATGTCGATTACTTAGAACAATGCAAGACTATTTTTTTTTCTTCATTCTTAATAAAATTTTGATTACGCTTTTTGTTTCTTATTTTTTTTTTAAATTTATTTTTCGGTATTGACAATTATGTAATTTCCTATTTCGAGTTTAACAGAAAATGACGATTGTGGACTTTTAGATGTGAGTGAGAAAGAGAAAGACATCCGGAGAAGTTAGCGGAGCGAATTGAAGCCGCTCATTAAAAAATCGTCAGAACCAACTTCCCTAAATGCTCGTTTTACAAGCGGCTACGTTAATTTCGAAAGCTAACTTTAGTCGATTGCTGTGATGTAAAATTCTCGATTTCACTCTCATTTGGTGTTTGTTTTAGTTTCTTTAACGTTTTTATTATTATACCAACTGTAACTTATTGTCATCTGCTTCAATATTGTTCTAAATTGTTGGGTGAAAAACCATTCACTGTCACTTTGGATAGAATTAAATTTTTGAGCAATATAAAAATTTATTCTTTAGCTTGAGTTATCAGTAAAGACATTCAACATGACTTACAAATAGGAATGCTAAAAAATTACGTCATCATCCCATGAGAAAATAATTCTACTTCAACATCTCAGCACGAATATTTTATTCAATTCTTTTTTAATATTATGATTGATGATATGACATTGCATAATTTAAAACTAAATTCATATTGATAAAAATCATCATAAAAAATTCCAATATAGAATTATTTTTCACAGAATTTCATTACAAATAAAAAATATTGCCAGTTATTTTCCCATAAATCTTATCATTACCAAGTAGTCATAAAAAATAAATAACTCTGTAACACATTGCAAGTGAATCATTGACAAATCCACATAAAAAATGACACCAAATTAATTTCTATTCTTTCAAAGCCCCTGAAACTGATCTAATATAGATACGAATATTAATCGCAAAAAGAGACAGGTGAAGAAAAAAAAAAAATTAAATTAAAATAAAACTATTGAATAGAAAAAAAAAAATTCCAAGTTGATTTCAATAAATGAAACATTGACTGAATGAATCCCCACTTTAATATTGTTTGGAGCTTAAACAGGTGTCTCTCATACACCTTCACTCTCCTCTACTATATACACATGCCCAGTTTTTGTTGCATTTAACGTTGAGAATACTCGACTGTATAGACATTTACAAACGTATCACTCGCCACAGCATATCGTCCACAACGTGTCATTTCTCCATACATCATTTTTATTGTTATGCAAAAAGGGAAAAAAAAAACCATAAAAGAAACAAGTGACAATATTTAAATAGTCCATATCACCAAATGATATTGTACAATTACGAAAATAAATATGTGCAAACACGTAGTTCTATTCAATTGAAAAAGAAAAGTTTAAAAAAAACATAGTGTGTGCATGAATAAATTATTGTAAATATTATTGAACAATATAATCGATAACTACATACAGCTAAGTAAAATTATTGAATAACCATGGTGTTAAAAATGATGGCATGCCGGTATATAAAATACGAAGACTGGAACGTTGACGAGATGCGTGGATACGAGTGACCCAATTGCGTTCACCAATCCAGCAAACAAAGCTGTTATTTTACGTAAATTGTTAATGTGAGACTTTTTAATATTCCTTAGATAAGTGATGGTTGGATAGTTTCTTCGAATGTTCAGTTTAATGGTGTCTGCGAGTCAACGAAATTTAATTTCATTGAAATAAGTCTGCGATGAAATTGGGGTGGTGAACAAAGAGTAAATCTAATTGTACTAACAGCAATGTTACTTTATTTTCTCATTCACACTTAATTCTGTTTTATTCTTTTTCTTTTTTTTTTATGACTGACTTTCCTCCTACTCTGTCTATCACGATAATATTCACAATAGTTTGCGATAATCCACGTGTCACGACTGTGTGTATATGTATACGTTATGTAATGACAAACGAGCAAGAATATTGCGTCCAAGTCTGTTCGCTGGTAGCGTTGGTGATAACATGACAAAGTATAAAAAAAGATTGATGAAAAGTCGATTAAACTTGGAGAAATCATTGTGAGAACTGTTTGATTATTCAGGATTTATTTTATTTATTTTTATTTTATTTTAAAATTGAAACGATTTGTGATTAATGTTGGATTGGAGATATTTATTGGAGTAAATGAAAGGTGCAATGATGCGAAGGATACAATGTTGCTCAATTGTCAACACTCTTCTTATAATCTGTGTTATTATCGGTAAGTGTTAGTTATTTTTATTGTTCTTTTTCTCTTCTGCACTATTTTAATTATTGTTTTCGTTTTCATTTTTACCATTCAACTATGGAAAATTATTTTGCATTTATTGTTACCGTTCTCGTGATCTTTGTGATACGCTCTGTTAGATGCTGAATAAATATTCATGTGTATGTGAACAGATTGGAATATGCTTGTGCACCTGCGTGTGCTGTTGCACATAATCGGTGTCTTCCTTTATATGCGTTTGGAGTTTATGTATATGCTCATGGAGTATCCTTGGACTTTCCTTTTCTACTTATTCTTCTTTTTTTCATTTTTTTTTTATAAAACAATGAAAAGATAAATGATCGATGCACTACTTTTAATTTTATTTTATTTTTCGCAATATAATGAAATGTTTTTTTAATTTTTGTTAGATAATTTGTTGTTTTCATGCAAAGAGTTTGATGAAAGAATTTGTAATCTTTGTTTTATTTTTAAATTTGTGGCATTCACAGTCATTTTTATGATGATAATTATGATATGAAGGAAATCGTTTGTTTTATGAGGAGAGAAATGGAAAAAAAATGATTTGAATTATGTGATAGTGGATTAATTTGAATTTTTAGAAGTTCAAGTAGGACAAAAGTGATTTTGATTTTAATGATAAGTTGAAGAGTTGATTCTACTTTAAATATAATTTTTATTTGAAGGGGATTATTACAGTAGTGAACTGAATATTCAGACTATTTTTGCTGTAATTGTCAACAATTGTTAACACCACTGAAGTGATCAAAGATACAAAAAAAGAAATGACGACACAGCAACTTGGACGTCTTTGAAAAAATTATTAAAAGTTTTCCACACAATTTGTGAACAATTATTGAATGTCAACTTTTAATGTTGACTGCTTAAAAATCCACAGAATAAAAGACAAACAGTTGTGAAATTAAAATGAAAATATTATTCCTCAGTGAAACTTTCAATGATTCACCCAGAGACATTATTGTCATAAAATCAACTTTCATATTAGAAACCAAACTCAATTTCAAATAAAAATGATTTGTTTGATACGCATCAATTGTCGAATCATTTGCAATAAAAATTTATTTTCATATTTATCATCCGAATAATTTGTTTATTCATATTAAATCTATTTTCACTCGATATTGTTCATCTAACTCTTGAACTACATCAAGATGTGAAGAATGTCAAACATAAATCCTTGGACTTCAGAACCCACTTTTTATATTCTATTTTATGACACAAAAAAAAAGTGTCAAGTGGTTCATTTAACACTTTTGAGTTCTTAATTAATTTCTCCATTTCATAAATTAAATTTTATTTTCTTTTAAAATTTTGTTTGTCTTGTTCCAGTACGTGGAGAAGATTGTGAAGACACAGGATGGGAGAAGGTCGAGGGCATGATACCGGAAAGTTTTTCACGCGGCGACGTTCTTTATAGCGGCAGCAATTCTGATGGTATTGTTAGTGTCTGCTTCGACAGGTATGAAATATAACAATTTTTATTTATAATCATAAACGTGTCACGTATCATCATCTTCAATTACATTTATTCTTCCTCATATATTAAATGTGTTAAATCTCACAATTTTTCAAGATAAAACAGGAATGATCTATTGATAATATTCATTACATATCGATGAGAAAGAATAAAAATCATTGACATAAGCTTGATCAAGTGTATAAAATTGAATTGTAATTGATAACAAATGTTCAAGAATGAAAATAATTTATTACAGATGTTTAAAAGCAAATTGTAGCGCTTTCTATATTGACTTTGGACGGAGTACGTGTGCCAATGTTGAGCAACTCAGTGATGAATTTGAGCCAGCGCTCAATTTTATTTTTTTCCATAAAATATGTCTCGAAGGTAAGAGGAATAATTAGAATATCAATTTGTCTAATTTTTCGATTGATTGCATAAGATTTTGCGTACATTAGTAAAAGTATTCCACATAATTAATCTTCAATCAATGAACAAAAGGATAATTAATACAATAATTTAAAAAATTATTTTTGTGCTGTATCAATTGTGATTATCAGAGTTTGATGAGAGTCCATTCTTCAGTCATGTGCTCTGTAACATAAAATTTATTCACCATAACATTAAATATTGATAAAATATTCATCATTACATTGAAAGATCAACTTCTGGTGCTCAAGGGTAGAATTGACTTGTTATCCAACTTGGAAATAATCCAATGAGTTCGTGACTTGTGACATAGTCACGACACCCACAGGGACTTTGAACTATCTTTCAAAGGTCTACATAGGGAGTTTATGTGAGAGGGTATCAGTGTACGTGCAAGCAGACAGTCAGCTTCAAAAGAAATCCTTTTAATCTATTTACTCTTTTGACTATGGTCCCACACAAAATTCTTCCCATTGAAATAATATTTAAGTGATGAGTAATTAATCCATCATCTTTGTATTGACCAACGTGTGAAAAAGACAAAGTATAATTACTTCCAATGAAAAATGATTTTATTTCAAAGTAACATCACGTTCTGTTCATAATTTTATAGCTCTTTTGATACATCATCAGCTACATTTATGACATAATCATTCATTCAAACTGGATCATTTTGCCAATGGCATAATAAATATTGAAATCCATTGACCATTTACTAATTAAAATTATTCATTAGCAACAGCAATAAAATTTGCAATGTGTCTTTTGTAAAGGGAATAAATTTTACACAGTTTACATCATCATTGCTAATACTGATCGATTGAAACAGTTACAGATTTAAATGGATGCACAGAGAACAGACTGTGGCAAGTGCAACGTACTCTGGGTGCAATATTGATAGACACTACTGTTGCACCACTGCCTGAAGTATTAACAAGGAATGAATGTTATCAACAATGCATCAAAGCAGGTGACAAAATAAATTTCTAATATTTAAATTATCTCATGAATATTAAATAAAGATTATGCGAGAAAGTGTACTAACTGAATGCCAGAAATTTTCCTGATTCCACTCACGTACTCACTAAGATTTCATGAAATTCTATCGATTAACAATGTCGGTAAAACTCGAAGTGGTACACACATATTTATAGAAACAATTCCAATTGCAATGACTCATTTTCACGATTTCACAACAATGTTTTTCAAAGTGTATGAAAACACTTGCTTTATCGGCTTCATGAATTTTTATTTTGTCATAGAGAAAGAATATTCAAATGTTCTTTCTTAACAAGAGGAACTTTGAAAAAGAACGTAAAATGCCTCATTAAATATTATGATGATGAAACTAAATGGAATTTATTTTTATATTCAGGTTTAAATTGTAAATCAGCACAATTTCGTACCAGCGCACCGCTCGCTATTGGAAATGTTCAAGGAAGATGTACTTTGTTGTCAATAGAACGCGGCACCAGACCTCAATCATATAGAGCCTCTATGTACCGTGACGAATATTTGGAGACGCAGTGCCATAAGCTGTGTAAATATTTCTTTTGTTTAACAGTTTTTTTTCTTTCATGCATTAATTTTGTCTACGTGGAATTTTTCGAATATTTATTTTTCTTTTTATAGCCGATACTGATTATTGTTCCTATGCAGAATTTCATAATATGACGTTGCCATATTCAGACTTAAGAATTAATGGTCTAAATGAAAAGCAGGTAATTCATTATTTTTATTACATGAAACTGCAATGATTTTTATCCTCTGATTGTTTTCATCGCTGTGTTTTTATATGTACACAGTGTGAGGAAAGATGTGATGATGCACAAGATGGATTTATATGTCGTGGATTCACTGTTGATTACACCATGCGCAATACATCCAATAAAAATTCATCCGTTTGTTTATTACACTCGGAAGACAGCATCAGTTCAGGTGTCAGTGCATTAATGACAACAGTTAATGCAATTTATAAGGAACGAGAACCTTGTTTGAATCGTAAGATCTATGGAGAAAAATGAAACAATTAGTTTGATTGTAAAGGTGAACACTAAGGTGATGATGTGGAATTTATTATCATAAAGACTTGAAGTATTCATGAAAGAATTGTATTAAAAGATTTAAGTAACTGAGCTTTTTAGAAGTAGGCTGAGCAGAGGAATCCTTTTCTTGATATGAATTATGACAAAAAGAGCGTCCATGAAGAGGCAAAATTTTTTAATAGACTTCTGCACATCCCACATGAAATATAACAGACAAAGATTAGCACTTGATCACATATCTATCAGTTTGCCATGATTTTCTTCATTGTTAATGTTATTCTCATCATGGACTGATGTCTCTTGGTAATAATTATTGTAATGGGATTCAACAATCATGTTCAGCTTGTGATTATCTGATTGAAAATTAATTTTTCCATTTTCATAACTGTTCTTGAAACAGAAATGCGAAAATAAACTGTGAATTGTCCAGGTTATCACCTTGGTGTTCTCCCTAATTATTGAATAAGCATAATATGATAATTCTATACTTGATTTCAGTCAAAGTCTTGTGTGGAAATACCAGTTTAACTATTCAATTAGATACGCCAGAACCATTTCATGGTCGGGTTTATGCTAGTGGATATAGTGAAACATGTGATGTTCAAGGCAAAGGATCAAATCGAACAATTCTTCAATTAAGAATGCCGGACAAAAATGAAATAATGGAAGGAAATATTGATTGTGGGATCATTCCTGCATTCACAATCAGTAGTGATAATGAGTAAGATTTTGTTCAATGTTTTATTCAACAGTTTTTTTAGAGAATGATTTATTTAACTGGGTTCATCACTCGATTATGTCAGTCGTCCAGTTATAGTAAATTTTATAAGACCATTTCACCGATCGTGATCTTTTTATGCAGATTTTCATTTTATTCCACTTCTGTTTTCACAGAACACGAATTGCAGTGTGGGTGACTGTTATAGTCCAATTCAATCCAATAATCCAACGACTTGGTGATCAAGCAGTACGAGTTGGCTGCACTTTGGATGGCAATGAAGTTCCTTTACCAAGAAATATAACGATAGGATCGAGTTTTAATTTCGTTAATCCTAAGTGAGTTGGCAATAATTTCCAGCAATTATTAATAAAACGTTCACTAAAATGTCTTTGAACAATGGAACATATTTAATTGTTCAAGTGCTGGAATACCACCAATTATTGGAACGGTATTCAATACGACAGATTCACCAATGGTCACAATGAGAATACTTGATGAGGAGGGTCAGGAGATAACATCAGCAGATTTGGGTCAACGGCTTATATTGAGAATTGAAATTATTCCATCTGACGGTTAAAATGATTGATGAAATGAATAATCAAATTATGTAAATATAAAATAATTCAAATTAATTTATTGAATTGAAATATTTTAGGACCTTATGATATTGCTGCTGGACATTTAGTTGCTAGCAGTTCATCTGGGGATTCATCAATTCTTTTGCTTGATGAAATGGGTTGTCCCACTGATGCAAAAATATTTCCAGCTATGGTGAAAGATCCTGCGGATAATCGATCACTTATATCAACATTCACTGCCTTCAAGTTTCCTTTCAGTTATCGTGTTAAATTCAATGTGATTGTCAAGTTCTGCTTGTCCCAATGCCAACCGGTAATGTGTGATGCAATTGAATTTATAATGCTTATACGAAGTTGAATTGGTGGAAAATTCCAAGAAAACAAATAGACTTCACTCAATAACAATAATCGTAGATATTCTTTTGCAAATTATCAATATGTCATTGTGCAATTTTAGGTGAAGTGCAGGAGTGGTGCTCTGACTTTGGGGAGACATAAAAGAGCATCAACAGCAGTCACACCAATAGAAATTAATTCCAATTCAAGTGATGCGATGTTTGATGAACTTCCACTTGAATTTTCAATTATTGTCAGAGATGATGCAATTGCTGCTGATCCATTACGAGCTGCTAAAAGCTCTGATACAATTTTACTTGCTGGAGAACGTGAGTTCATTTAATAATGAATCACTGAGTAGTTTTTAATAAGAGTTACTTTGTGGAATTGTTTTTCTGAAAAGTCTCAAGGCAAAGAAATGAAAAATTGTTGTAATGAAATAATTCTTCAGGTATCGAAGATGTGATTATATACAAATGTTTTCCATGAATTTCACACAACTTTATAAATGAAAAACTCGAATGATTCATCTCTGTTACAGTTTGAAAGTTATCATTATTTATTCTAAATGAACATTCAGATATGACGAACTAGAAGAAAAAGTGAATTGTATTTGTACTTTAATCTACTCCTGGTAGAACTGGCTTAGTAACTTCTTCAATTATGACTATTGGAAAAAGTAGTCTAATGATTTATTCCATTTTTTCAGAATCAATGGAAGGGATGCTTTGTGTAGACGCTGCATTAGCAATGGGTCTATTAATCCTGTGGCTAATTGTACAAATTGTACTTACTGCAACATGCATTTATGTGATTCGTCGTTATCGACGAGTTGCAAGAAAAGCAGAAGAGGATCGTGCTGATATTCTAACGAGACATCTGTATGGAATCCATGGTGGTAATTTTGAAATTTCAAGACGTGTCCGATGGGCTGACCACAATGGATCTTCCATTAGTTAAGGAAATAAATAACTTCATGAATATGTAAAGACAAATGATCAATTAGCGACGTAAAAAAGAAATGAAAAATACCTGGCAATGAATAATTTCCAGTTAATGGTGTTCATAGTGATTTAATTTATTTCATGTTTTAATTTTAAGTGGTACTAACTGTATCTAATTAAAGCCAAAGCTGTGTGTATAGTGGTTTGATTAAAAATTTTATTCTTCTCGATAATGTACAATATTTTATAATTTATTGAAAAGAATACCAAAAGATTTATGAAATGATTTATTTATTCATAATCGACACATGAGAAATTAAATACATTTAGCGAGTAGTTTTAAAGAATTAATTTACATTTGGGTTCAATCAAATCAGACATTTTGAGATCGTTGGAATTTCTCGTTTCCATAATTTGTTAATTAATCAACCTCGAGCATTTCCAGAAACACATGGACCATAGTTTGCTAAATTTACGGCTGAAAAAAAAGAAAACAAAAAGCAATTAAATTTAATTTAATATAAAAATGTGTAGTGTTGATGTGTGTCTGTGAAATTCAGTTGACTGATGTTTAACTGATGAAATTGTGTTTTATATCCCAAGTGAATAAATAACTAAATTCATGTAGACACAAATGAATAAGAAATAAATTTATTTTTTACCTCTGCCACATCGTTGAGCACATCCAAGACGTCCTGGGTTGCTGTAGACAACTCCATCAGTACCACATACAGGATTGTACTCAGAAGTATTCTAAAACACAAAATTTTAATGCATAAAATATAATAAGAACCTGGATGAATACAAAATTATGTTTATTATATTCAATTTTAGTCTGCTGAAGCATGAAAACTTAATTCCAATCAATCGGAAGAATTGTTTTTATATTTTTTTCTTTACTTTCTTTAGAACATCACTCAATTAACAATTCAAGTTCTATTTCCTTGTACATTCCGGCCGTTTTAATGCTCTCAAATAACTAGAATTTCAAGTTTACGAGAAAGAAATATCAGCAATAAAAAGAACTCATCAAACCAATATATTCCGAACGAATATATAAATGAATTATGAAAACGGAAGCACTGAATATTTATTGTTCACATTATTTCTTCAGTCTTCTTTTTTTTTTCAGTCTCTTGTTGGATACCAAGTGTCCAAAAAGAGTCCACCACAATCCTCAAAAGTTCATTGCTTTATCCAAACTCTAATGAAAATAGAATAATCAAATATGTTCAAATGGCATAAAGCGCATCATTTCTTTAAAAGAAAAAAATAAATAAGAATAAAACGTCTACAGAAATCAAGAGTTGAACAAAGTGTTTACACATACAAGAACCGGTTTGGTAATGATCTTTGAGATTTATATGGAAGTGAATCGTTCACGTAAAATTAAAATGAAATTGATGTTGTCATTATACATCAACATCACAACTGTCGCACAATTTTGTTTAACATGAATTAATTTTTTTTGCCTTGCATTTATATGAATTAATGTAATCTATCACTCACTTGGCAAACATTCATGCATCTATCTGTTGACATTGTTGTTGATATAGCAGCAGGAGTTGACGTAACAGGTTTAGGTGTAAGACGTTTAAAAGTAATTGGATCTAAACGATCAGCTGGTCCATCAAAAGAAAATCCATCAACTGGAAATATATCGTTATCAAAACTCTGCAAGTATTGAAAGAGAATTGATTATTAATTATTTATATTCGATGAATAATTATTGATTATATCATAAGTAAAGATTTTATTTACCTGTGGTCGTGCCTGTGTTGATAATACACAACAGAATGTGATGGCTAAAAAAAAATTATATAAATATATCAATTGCTGTAGGTGAACGTGGACGAGTTGATGGAATAAGAATTGAATTAAAAATCTTTTGATATTTTTAATTTATAAATAATAACAAACACTAATTACCAATAATGTTTAATATCAATTTTCCTTGTGCCATTTTAATATTGATTGGTATAATTATTTATAGGTAACCGTCAATTATTTATCGAAGGTAAAATTGAAGAATAAATATTTTTAATCCTGTCCGTAATCCAGAGAAGATCAACAATCAAATGATGCTGAGTCGGTGATCCATGTTGGCTTATATAGTGTTTGCCTTGTGACACTTGCCAGGGAATAAGTCGAGAGTGGTGTTAATCACGCGTGTCAAGTTCATTTCATTTAATATTCCACTTCTCACAGATGCATATGTAAATACTTATGACCAGCTCAAAATTATATTGAAATGTTTTTCACGTTCTCTCGAACCGGTCGGCTTTTCAATTTTGCATTTGTAATAATTTTATTCACAGACTCTCATTCGATTTGTAAAAAGTATTTCGTAATAAATGCTCAATGCTCTTTCATTGCCCAAATTAAGAATAAAATTATTGTACAGTACGTTAATATTTGTAAAATTGTTTTGAAATTTAATAACAAAATATTACGAATGGAGATAAACAAATTGATAACAATTAATAAATCAATGTATGAGTATTTGAATTAATGAATTTTTTTTTGTCTATTGATGTTTACAAAACACTATTTTTTATGGGTTGATATATTTGTACGTTTTTATATTAATTGTTTTGGAGGTAGAGCGGAGTATAAAAGAATTGAAAACACCGTCAGGAAGTGTCTGACCATGAAATGATCAGCGGGAATCCCATTTGTTTTTTTGTGGTCAATTTCAATCGCAATCATACTGGTATATGAATAATATTATACAGAATTTTCATTTGCGATGAATGCCTTTGATGGAATATATGACGTTGAATTCTTTGAAGTAGATGACTCATTTTGTTACTGAATAAATTTTATTAAGTAGTATCGTGATTGTTGCTGTTCATTTTTTTACTTGCATTATTCATCTTGGGAATTCAGAACATTTTTAAATAAAAAATAAATTATATTTTGTATTTGTTCATTAAGATAAAAAAATAATTGAAGAGCTGTTTGAGATTATTATCAATAGAATGAGTTAATGATGAACAAGGAAAATAGTGTGGGAAAAAATAATAGCTAAAAAAGTCTTTACGCGGAAAATTATGAACCGGATCAAATGTGAAATTTATATTCTTAATTATTAAAAAAAAAAAAGATCGCATGCAACTGTATGACAATTATTTGATATGCTTGATTATAAATGAAATAAAATGAATTAAAAATTGCAGAAAGTAGAATTGATAAACAGCTGGCAATTAAATAAAAGAGAATGTAAAAGTTTCAAATGATATTTTAAGACAACAGAAATTTCTACAAATAAATAAATAGATCTACTATTTTTCTATTTCGAAATTTCTCAATTCTTATTTGTTTTTGAAATATTTCTCCTGCATAGTAATTTTATTCTTAAGCGATTCTTCCTTTATCTTCTGTGTTATCAATTTTTAGCTTTATGTCATCTGTAAATGGATGTGCGGAATGAACGAGGAAAGAAATTATGTCTAATTTGGCATTAATATTGTTGTCAAAACATCATCAGTACTTTCAATCCAGTCACAAAAAGATTTATCGAGGTCGAGGTGAAGGTCGGAGACAGATATTTCTTCGTGTAAGTTTAAAAGAATTGAGTTAAAAGCGAAGTAGACAAAATGTGGTTGGGGAAATAAATGCCCCGGAAAATTGTGGAAAAGATTAATCTAAAGAAGAATCAATTTACTGACAAACTGTAGACTATGATGGAAATAGCTTGACCTCATCATCCGATAACCTGATGGAAATCCCACGTTGCATTTTATTCTGTTTACGTCTTTCTACATTACCGTAATAAATTGTCAATTAAAATAAATAGGATAAAATTATTTATATCTTTGTGATTTATCTCTGTGCGGCTTTTTTTCTTGCATTCGTTAGCCTATTTCATTTGCAATTTTTTTTTTCTTGAATTAGAGAATGAATTTGGTAATAAAACGTTGCGAGAGTAAATGAAATGACGTCTCCAATTTATCAGTGAGATTTTTTAAATTATAAATATTTTTCTCATCATTTTTTATGCAAATTTGAGAATTGTTTCAATATTTTATACTCAATTGTCGTACAATTTTTATTACAAACTTTTAATACACCCAAAAATAAAATTCATCTCCATTTTTATGTAGGGAAAAAAAAATTTAATTTACCTTATGAATATTAAGAAAAGTAAAAATTGAAAGAATTTAATTTGGAGAGGAATTGATTAAAAAATTCACTGGAAAATTGCAGTAACATTTATTACTCACATAATATATATTACAAAAAATGTTTAATTTGTAACTGAACTAATAGAAAGTATTTATTTATTGTTTATTAACCTTCATTTTTCTTCAAATCCGAAAGTATTTAACACGGCAATAAACAAGGAAATATTTGCCATTGATGTTATATATATATATTTCTTTCAGATTCATGAAAAGAATTTATTTATAGATATAGACACATACGAAATCTTCTAAACGTCACATAGACGTAACTTGTTAAATAAAATGAACGTATGATAATGGTGCAACCATTTATTTTTGTTGTTAATTTTTGTTCGTTTCTATTTTAGAATAATGCATGCATTACAATTGTATTATATCACCATCTCTTTCATTGTTATATACACGCGATATTTTTCCCCTATATACATATATAGATATATAGATATATTTATATGTGTACATTTTTCAATGCGTATTTTTATTTCGTTTTCTTTTCCATTATCATTCCAATCTATAATGATTTGCATTTGTCAAATATATTTAATGGACACAGCACGTTTTTACTTTCTTCATTCATTTTTGTCAGTAAGTTTTCAAAATTGATTTCACTTTGATCAAAATCAATATTATTTTCTACATATATCATATACAAGTTGTTAGCATTTGTTTTTTTTTCTTATTGAAATTGAGAAGATTTATAGATATAGAAATTTTGATTGTTTGAGATTTTTTTATTTTGAAATGAGGAAGAAAAATAATTTTGGAATTGTGAAATCTTTTCTTTTTCAGAAATTTCTTTTAGTTTCATTATACTTTTTCGTTCTTGATGTGCGAATGAAAGAAAATATATTGAATAGATTTGTAAAGTGTAGTATTGGTGAATTTATTGTGATGTGGATTTTGCAGGAAATGATAACATTATGAGAAGAGGAAATTAATTAACACTATTAAGAGAGGAGAAAATCAATTATGGGTGAATTATAATGTAGGGGAGAACTGAGAGAATGATGGGAGAATTTCGGAAATTGATGGGACTCGCTTTGCCATTTTGATATTTACTATTTATCAGAGGAAATTAAGATGTTTTTCTCTAATTTAAGGGGTCAGTCTTTTGAAAAATCACCAAAAAATATTTTTCTTATTCTATTATAAATCTGGATTATTAGAAAACATATTTCTTTCATAAAAAGGTGGCGACCGCGAAATTGTTGCAAATATAAATTAATAAATGTGGATGGAAAAATTAATTACGTTTGGGTGATTTTAGAGATTGATTTTTTCTACCAACTTTTTGGAATTCTCAACAAATTTTAAATCCGCGATTTCCTTTCAATTTTCATTAAGAAAAAACTTGTATTTCTTTTATCACCGAAACAATTCGCATATTTTTATGTTTCTTCTTCTCAGTTTTTGACTATGACAATATTTTTACTACATAAAATCTTTTTTCTTTGCATCTTGTAGAAATTTCCAGGAACTCATCAGTTACATCAGCGCGACAAATTTACATTTTTATGATTTGGAAAAAAAAACGTATACAAAAATTTCCCTCAGTTACAAACTTTTAATAACTGACCCCTCAATCACCGTTCGATCAATCCACAATATTTTCATCGCCCGTAAATAATGAAATAAATAAATGTCAAAAAATATTGCTCAATTCAACAATTGACTCGTTTAGAAATTGACTAGATGTGTAAAGTGATAATTAAATTAAAACAGAACATAAAATAACTTTCTTATAACACAATAAAAATAGTTAAATGTTTCTTTTCCCTTTTCACTTTGCTCAGATATTTTTATCTGATTAAAGATGAAAACGGACCATCTTTGTAATTATCAGATAGACAAACAAATAATATTGAACAAATCACAGAGATATATTTATATATATATAATGTTCTCAGTCAAATTCTTGGACAGTTCGCCATTATAGTATAATTTCATTGTACTTTTTTCCTACAAGGCCTATACACGTATACATTAGGGTGCACTATAAAATAAATATTGTTCCTCTTCCAGCCTATAGCAATATTTATATCAATAAAGATATGAATAAATTTTAATATGGATGACCTGTTAATCTCGAATTCACCAATGATGATCAATTTGTCCTACTGCATAAATGAAATATGATAATTTGCTCTGCCATTTCAATATACAGAATATTCCATCATATCACAAATACAAAAATTGTAAACATGCGAATTGCAAATTTCGATTTAACTGAAATCAGAACTGGTTAGTAAAGTTTGTAATTTAAAGTACACAAATTGTATGGGCAATATTACTATTCAATCGTAGTTGATGATTTAATCAACATTGGTGAATTTGGAACTCACTTTGTCAAATTAATTATAGAGAGGAGTACGTATACGCGTAGAGTTCTAAATAGTTATGACAGTTACTAGAAGATTTAGAGAAATTTGAATTATTATAGCACGATATTAATTCAACGAATAACAATTTTGAAAGAGAACAACCATATATTCGCGTGTATATATTTTCCAATCCTGGGTGATTGAAATATGTTGTAACCAGAATTCAATATTTATTTTTTCTCTTTTCATATATATATATATGTATATTGTAGGTGGTGCTATAGTGATTGTTTAAGAAATGAATAGAGTTCTATATTTAAAATATTATAGGAAGCGCCCCAATTTTTTAAATTCATTGCTCATTTATTAATTGTTGTCTGCAATTGTAATTTTTAGTTTAGCGAAAGTTCGAATGTTTTTCAGTAGAAGAATAAAAATATGAAGATATGGAAATCTACAATTTTTAATTTCAAAATATGTGAATTAAGAAGACAAATATTTTCATCATGTTCGAGATTTTTCAAATTATTAACCAAAATAACAATCGATTCATTTTCCAAACACTCACTATAGCACTGCGGTCCTTGAGTAGTAATTTTTTGTTTAATTTAATGATTCAGAGTCGATAGAATTGACCAAAAATGAGTTTTGTATATGATAAATCCTGATATAACATTCAGAGAAAAATATATCAACTATGAATCGTATTAGTTTATATTAGTGACTAATTTCTGTCTACTTTGTGCTCATTCCAATTTCTCTCACCATTTTAACTTCTTATTAATTGTCCCAATGCTTTTTTTTTTATCAATCTTTCGTGCATGTAAATTTTCATAAATAAATAAGATTGATAATTAAACGAATATGACGTTGATTATTACACGACGAAAAATCCACATAAATAAAACAGATATAATGGTGCAATATTTTCTTTCTGTTTCGTGTTGAAATCGTGAAATACTGACTGTAGGCTTTTTTTTTCTTCATTTACAGACCATATCAAATTCTATATCATTTTTAAAGTGTTGCGCATTGAATTCGACTGATTATCTCTCTCTCTTTCTAGTCATTCATTTATTTCCTGTTGAAGGCAATTAAAACTTGTCGTTATATTTTTTAGAATTCAAATATATATTTATATATATAGATATATACATATATATATATATATATATATTTATATATAAGGTTGTCTACGCGTCCAGTGTTGAAGATTTCGTATTATTTTTGTTTCTGATTTTCTTGTTTATCTATAGAACTCTTGACCACTTTTATTATAGAAGATGATTCTTTTTTATTGACTACCTCACTACAGAGTACCTGAAAGTTGAATATAAAAAAAGGTTTAACAATTTTCAACAAAAAAATTAATCAATTTTATAAAATTTTAATAAATAATTTACCGAAATTTGTAGTTGTGCCGGATTTCATGTCAATCCTTTGATTATCACCAAAGCGATTGTTATTCATTGCATTAACACCGTCATTAAAATTAGCTGGTGACCACTTTTTTCCTCTAACGCCAATAAATTTTCCTCGTATTTCCCATCGTGGAATTTTCTTACCTCGTAAACCAGAGAATCCCAAGGATGCGCGTTTTTCAAATTGCATTGAGTTATCATTGAATGTTGAGTCTAAAAACGAAAGCGAATCGAATTTTGAACTGTACATTATTTGTGTTATTGCATAAAAACCATAAAAAATTGTGAAAACTTTTATTAACATAATGAAAAAAATTTTTTTACCTTGTAATGGAACACTTCTTTCATTTCTTTTTCCTCTCATACCAACGAATCCCATACTACCACGTTTATCCCCATCTTTTTTACCACGCATTCCTTGAAATCCCATTGGCGCTCGTTTTTCATACTCAAATGGATCAATTGAGTACTCATTAAAATAACTATTCACATTATCTTTTTTCCCTCGCATGCCCTGAAATGTTTTAATATAAATTAGAAAAAAGGGATCTGTCTAACTTGTACTTTTATTTACCATTTGTATGTGAATTAGTGGAGAAATTAAGAGGCAGAATGGAGACGATTCGCAAACGTGACTTCAAACTATTCTAAGGACAATGTTTCATGCAGCAGATGAGTTGAAAGCAAACAATGCGAATGCCGTTATAAGTTGTGTCGCGTGCAAATTACAACTCTATAGATTTACCTGGAAGCCCATAACTGCTCTCTTCTCAAAATTCTCAAGTTCATCAAAAATATCTTGTCTGTCTCTCATATCATAATAACTTGTCATTGGTTCATGTTGTTCCCATTCTTTCATAGCATCATAATCATTTTTTTTTCCACGCATACCTTGAAATCCCATTTTCATTGCACGTTTGTCAGCAACATTTTCTGGATATTGATTCATATAGGATTTATAGGGAATGATTTCAGCTAATGCAAAATCATTTCTTTTCTCAAGTTCTTCGAGAATCTGTTGAAGTATTAATATTTTATGTATTGACATTATTAGAGTCATTATTGAATGTAATTTTTTAATGTTCTATTCGCGTAATATGCAAACGAAAATACAAATAAAAATAAAAAGGGATAAAATGTAATAAAAAATGTGAGCCTACTTCTTCAAGTGATTTCTTCCCTCGCATTCCTTGAAATCCCATCATTGCACGTTTGTAGTATTCATCTTCGGCCATTGTTTTTTTCCCTCTCATCCCTTGGAATCCCATGGGGGCACGTTTCTCGTACTCGTCGTTATAAAATGCTTCGTTGAGATCAGGCGCCACGAGATCGTTTTTCTTTCCTCTCATTCCTTGGAAGCCCATGGGTGCCCGTTTTTCGAAGTCATCTTGTACGAAGTTGTTTTTAACATCTAATCCAACAATATCCTTCTTCCCCCTCATACCCTATTAAAATATTTTGAAAAACGTAAGATAATTATGGAAATTTGATTTTTAATTATTTAGTAAAATGATTTCGTTGAGAAAAATACAAAAACTTTAAAATAATTTTATTAAAAAATTATAATTTTCTCTAATCTTTTGTTTAATTTTCGGATTATCTTTCTAAACAAAATGATAAAATAGCAAACAAAATCGTCGCCTCTCTCTGTTTATTGAAAAGATTCTCTTACAGTTCACTTTATAAATTTAATTGTTGATAAGATAATTATTATTATTTGCATTGGTTTTATATTTATAAAATTTATTAAATAGTGAGTCTAGTTAATGTCAAATGATATAAAAAAAACATAACAAAATGAAACTTATTTTACCTGAAAACCCATTGGAGCTCTCTTAGAATATTCATCATTTGCCAAAACAGACGCTGTGTCTCTTTTTTCACGAACACCGACGGATTTGCCTTGCAATTCTCTGTCATATCCTCCTGATTTTTCAGCCAGTGTATGTGAAACTATCAATAAAACAGCAATTACGACTGCACCAAAAAACATTCTGTAACAATAAAATAAAAATAAGAGAAAAACTGTTAATTATTGTATAATATTAATTTGACATTAGTTATGATTAAATTCTAACACTTGAATAAAATGTGATGAGAAATTGATGAGTATCAGAAAAAGATTCGCATCCTCCATGTCATTATTCAACATCGCATAATATGGCAAATAAAACATTAATTAAATTGATCAAATTCAGACTTTGAACTCAACAAAATAATTCAATTTGTAATCTTTTCCGAAGAAGAGATTAGAACGCAGATGTGCAGTCGTGGAACCGCAAGATATGACTGATGTTGCTGCTTTTCATAAAATACTCCATTGCAGTGTAGATAAATTGGCGTCGGTGTAACTTTTATTGCAGAAACGTGTTTTGACTAATGAATAACAATTATTATGTGAAAAACTCAAGAATATAAAGCATGTGGATGAAAAAGTAACATAAATTACAATCTTGTTAAGATTAAATATGGCAAACGAAGGATGAAAAAGACACGGATATATCCTTTGAATGAGACGGTGCGTGATATTCTCATAATATTGTTGCAAATGTTAGAAAATTTATGTATATGGAATATTTCAAGCATATTTTATTCAATTCTGACAGTGTCATTTTATTTTGATATTTTCATTTACTTTCTTATCTATTTATCTATCTATCTATTTATTTATTTTCTAATTTCATGTCATAGCGAGCAAATTTCACGGAGAATGATCACAATGAAGGACATTAAATATTGATCAAAGAAGAAAATATAAAGTCGAGAAATGAACGATTTATTAAGTTGATGGATAGACATTGAATGAGCAAAAAAAATGTTTTCAATACATGAAAAATATCAGAAGAAAATTCATGACGATATTGCACTCCATTTCATGTCGGAAGTAATCAGCTATGCAAACAAAATAATTAAAATTGCGGTTATGCATAAAGTAGAAGCAAAAAAAATTAACATCAACCAAAAGTAAAAGCACGAAAAGTTTGTGGCTGTCTCTTTGCGTCTTGCATATAAAATAGAGAATATTCCATTTCATTTTTCATTCTCTGTCATAAGATTAAAGTCTAAGAGTAAATGTTATCTTCAAATATAGTCCACGTGCCACCTTTTACGTTGGACATATAGTGGGAAGTGCAAAGGGTTGTGTTTCATTAATTATAATTACATGAAAAAATAAAGAAACTTACAAAGTAGAATTAAACAAAAATATTTTTTTAACTTTACAAACTTCCGTTTTTTTCACATACGCATTTCTCCCACTAATAAAACCCAAAATGATAAAAACCCATCATGGATTTATTAAATGTGAAAATCATAATACAAATGCATAAAAATTTAAATTCAAATTTCTTATTTTTCCACACAGTTTTCGCTGTTTTTCAAATTTTTTATAAATCGTCATCGGTAGAAGTGTGTGAAGTTTGAGTTTTTCATCTCAAGAGACTAAAAAATAAAAAAGCAAAAGAAAAACGTGTGTATAGTATGAAAACCTGGGTCGCATCCCCCGAGTGCTTTTTACCACAGTGCTATTTCCCTTATATACACTCGTATGAGATCTCGGGATGTAGACCAGCTACATCCAATAAAATCTCCGGACAATCACGTCTGAAAACGAATTGTTTTATTTTCAGCGGAATCCGCTTACGCACATTGCTGTCGATAAACAAAATGTCAAAAGATATAGTTATATTGGCGAAGTTATGCGAAACAAATCCCAATGAGAAGACAGGAAACAAATAATACCATCTACGAATTGTTACGTCTCGAACGTGATCGCTGTCGTGATCCAACGCGTGCGAAACATCAAATTGAGACAGGGAAAAGAGATAGTCAATAGACCTCTGGGATTTTGTTTACGTCAAGCTTGAAATTTCCTTTTTCTTTCTCTCATCTATATCACATATTTGCCCACAATATTGACCATATGGTGATAAAATTAATTTTATACACACGAGCAAAAGGGTTTATGATGGTAAAGTACCAACATCTTTATTCAATTGTTTTTTTTTGTTTAATCATCACAATTATTTGATATTTAATTAAAGAATTTTAGGGATATCAGTTGATTTATATTTCATAACATGAACTGTGATCACAAATAAAATAGAAAAAAAATGCAGAGTTTTTATTATGTAATTATAAATCATTTTTTATAATATCAATAAAATCACAATTTTTACAAAAGTTATCTAGGAAAGTTTAATTGGTGAAGTGTTTAAACGAAATTGAGAAGGTTATCGCCTATTCCAATTCAGCCTGGGGTCAATATTGTCCTTTGGGTGTGGGTAATTAATTCATAAATTTAATAAGGGTAGTAAAATATATTGTTAATTTTAATTGAATAGGCGTTTTAGATAAAATTATTTTCGAATAATGGCAGTTCATGATGACTATTTATTATTAATACTACGTCAAATTTATTTTACGTTACGCAAGAGAAGAGGATGAAAACCATTTCCATAAATTTCAACTTTCATGACTAGAACTATTAGGACGAAAAGTGACAGGATCATGGTAATAACATTTCATAAGGATATCTTTTGTTTATAATGGAATTATCATCTTCTTTTTTCTGAATTGGACAATTTAATGTGAACGAACTTGTCAAGTTTGAGTAGAACAAAAAGTTTGTTTAGAGGTCATACAGTTGGAGATGATGATTTGAAGAAATGGGGTGTGAAAACGAGAACGTTTATAGTTTTGTAGGTTTTTTTTTCTTCTCATTGTTATTCTGACTACAAATTATCTTGAATAATCCAGGAAAAAAAATATCTGTAACATCACCAACTCACTCCTGACTCACAGCTCATTATTAATAAAATGAATACGTGCAGCAATGAAAAAAAATGTTACTTCTCTACTTTCCTTTTTAAATAATAAAATATCTTGCAATTTATAAAATAATTTATTTAATTATTCCATCAAAGACAAATCATCAAGATTATTCATCGAATTATACTAAAAAATTCTTGCTCAAAGTACGAATGACAATGCACAAAAGGTTCTTACGATTTCTTAAATAAATCATAAATGAATAAATAATTGAGTTGAAATGGAGGTAGGGAAGTGTCAGGGGAAAAATTGTTAAAGACGAGTTGCCCACAAACGATTATAATTAATGAATGAATATTTCTTTCCCTTTTTTTTTCTCTTCGGAAATGATGCAACATCACGCGATACTGTAACATGTGTACAGTAGTTAATACAGTGCGACCAGAATTTCCATGAAATTTCCGACGTGTGTGTATAAATGAAAGAACAAATGGGGAGAAAGAAATGAGTGTATAGCATTTGTGTGCGATGTTTATATACATTATTTACACATAATAGAAACTAGCGAGTTGCTCATACACGTGTCAAGGAAGTATTTATAAAAGTAGTGCTCGTTCAACATAGACGAAGTGAGAATCAGAACGTGGTCATGAGCTGCACGAGACGAAGCAATGAAAAATGGAGAAAATATCAACATTAATCGAAAGTGTTGCACGCTATGCAACATCATGGATAAAAAAATAAAAATGAGTGCATGAATTTTTGGGTAATAATTTCTCAAATATTTGAAAGAAATTAATTGCATAGATGATGAAGTGCATTTAGAAAACGAACATAAATAATAATTGTTAAGTTTCTGTTTGGAAAAAAATTTAATTGATATTGATGATAAATTAATTTTAAAATATTATCGGTTGAATTAATTGTAATACTGATGAAGAATGTAATGGCTGAGTTTTGAAGTGCAACTTGAACGTGAGAACGTTGAAATCCAATCTGTATTTTATGGGCAAGGGAAAGTGACGTTCTAACTTTGATGAGGTGTAAAATATCGATTAAATCACCATGAACAGTTCCATCATGCACATTTTCACCTTCACCATTCTAATTTTGTTATGTTAACTTTATAAAATAGATTCAATCATCGCAAATAACAATATTGAGATCACAAAAAGATAAAGAAAAAATAGTACCAAACAATTGCAGAAATTTTCGCTTCGAAATTTGATACTTCAAGTGAAAAACTAAAAGATTTTTAACTAAACATTATATCATACAGATTAAATTCAACAGAGTTTGAATACATCAATGCTGTAATATTTTTGTTTCCGTTACCAAACGATTTCTGAAAATTCAGTTATTCCAACTCCTCATTAGCCCTAAAAAAAATATCGTCAAACGAATTGATCTATCGCTTTGTATTTTGTTTCAATTAATTCGAGTAATTATTTATCATCTGGTGAAAATAATTGATGAGCATTTAATTCTATTGTTGATAGATAAATAAATGAAATGGGGACATCAAATTGCAGGAGGATATTCAAATTTATACATTTAAATTAGAGTGTAGAAAATGAAAAGAATTAATTGCCTGTCTTTCATCGATATAGATGAAAATGTAAAATGAATTGTGAGGATAAAACTCATTAAAATAGAGTTATATTAATAGAAAACTGCAATTATCGATATTACCAAAACATAATGAATTTTAATTTATGGCAACAATAACAATATGATGATTAATCGTTGCAATTAATAGCAAAGTGCTCTCATTGCTACATTGATAACAAGCTTTTACCATTCTTTAATTATCAAATTCACCACTTCTAAATTAAAATATCAATTTCGTTACATCATTGACGTAATATCATCCAAGCTTTCATTATATTAATCATCCAAATGAATAAACTTTCTAAAAATATTCACATAAATATAAAAAGTATCTCCAATATACTTCAATATACTCCACCATTATCATCAACACTCAAAACATTAAAGAAATCAATAAAAATTATTTACCAACAATTTTCAGTGAGTGTCCAGCTTCAACACTACCGAGGTTGTTTATATTCTCACATTAATCTACAGTCACCCAATATATATGTGTTAAATAATATCCATAGACGAGTGTACACAATCAGGTACGATGCAAAATTGTTTGGAATTAATTCGCAAGTATTAATATTATATCCGATAAACATTAAGTATAGACAAACATGAACAGGCTATCGAAATTCACTGCATAGTTGACTTTATGGCTCTTGTGTGTGCATATCACAACTGTATTACGTGATACTCTGACAAATGCATATTCATGATAGTACTCATGTGTGGGTGCAATTTTATTTAGCCTCTATACGACGATATTGACATTTTTTTTGTTTTTTTTTTGCTTGGCATAAACATTTATGAATGGATATTGTAAGTTGGTATAATTATTGACTTGTTTCAATATTACATGTTTCATTTGTTACATTTGTTGTATATTTGCCATGTGAATTAAAAATATTATTCAAATTGAACAATAGAAAATAAATGAACCATTCTTGATGCGTCATGAATTGGTGATATTTGTATTTGGATATAAACTCAGATGAAGTGAACAAATGAAAGTTATACGTAGAATAAATAATTGAGTATTAATGAGAAATCAAGAGCTTGCAAATACATTGAAAATTTTGAATTAAAAATAATTTATTTGGAATTTAAATGAATATTTCATTTCTATGTCAACTTTATGATCAACAAATTCAATTTTATTGAATCTCAAGTACTATAAAAAACTTGATATAAATAAATAATTAAAATCAGCCAATGAAACTCGCAGGATTTGATCGTAAAAATAATTGTGAACTCTTTTGAATATTTAAAAAATATTCAGTGACGTTAAAAATGAATTTAAATTATTTTTTGTGGTCTAAACTATTCAGATAATTCACTCAATTGTCAAATGTAATAAATCGAGGGAACACAGGGAGAATAGAAAAAGGGAGAAATAATAAAAAAAAAAAACAAAATGAAAGAGAAGAAATACGAAAAAGTTTTGATAAGTAGATCAAGTTCTTATAAATTGAAAGCAGATCGGATATCAGTTTCACCACATCGCTATGAATATAAAGAGTTTATTACCGGTTTACAAAATGGAGGAGAGAAAAGGACAGAAAGCTAATGAGAATATATATAGAATGGTTCGTATATGCTTGCAAGTATTACATAACAGTTGAAAGCATAAAAGAAAAGGAGCAAACAGTAGAGATGTGTTGCGGTGCTACGGTTAAAGGGCGCACCTGGTGTAGAAGTAGTATAAGTGGATGTGTGAGTGTACATGTAATAGTGAGTGGGGAATATAGGAGTGTTAAGGGTGACATAATAACGCCTCTCACACGATTATTGAGATCAGCCAATTGGATAATTTGTTCAGTCTTATAAACTCGCGTACATTGTCTCGACAAACCTTAAAGACGATGCATTCAATAGTGAGTCAATGAAAATATTAAATTAAATTTATATTGTGACAAAAAATATTTATTTATTAAAATGTTGTCCAATTGTTTGAAATTAAATAAATTGCTGATATTGTTAAGAAGTTTGAAAATTTTATTATGGATAAATGATGAAGAATTAATTAATTAATAAACTTTTGTATGATAAAATCAACAAATTAACGAAATAAATAAACAAATTGTTTATATTGGAATAAATTGGGGATATGAAATTTTCTGGAATTATTATGAAGTGAATAGAAACATTGGGCAAAGTTGTGAATGTTATACCAAGCATTGATTTGTACTACTTGTTACGAGCCACTTATCAATGATGAATCAAAAATATTTTATTGAAATTGTAAATGAGATAAATTGTGTTCAAGATAAAATACTACGCAATTGTATAACAGGGAGACTATATTTGTTTATTGTCTCTTGCCTGATGTGTGAGTATCTCAAGTGTTTGTCACAACGGTTGTGTTGAACGTGGGCAGTGCAAATATATTCCTATATATATAGCTACTTCATAGTCAACAATGCTTGCGGCGTTCACTGCCGGCAGGAGAAACGATATTTTATATATAGTTAACGAAACAAAGAGATACTGATACAAAATGAAAGTTTGAATACATTTGCGCTTACAGATCCATTGATTCTTTCGCAGACAGAACTATTTTTTATTTTTACTGACTTATATATTGAATTTGTATATTTATTAACAGAATTATTTTTATAAATGAATTGACAATTTCTGTTGAATTAACAAATTTATAATGTTTATTTATTAATAATAAATTATATTGATAATTATTTGATTTATAGCGTAGAAGGGAATGAAATATATTTTTATTTTGCGTGTTGAAACTTGAATTCGACATTTGATAGCGTCGGAAAATTTTATTCCAACCTTTCACTGGTGGAAATTGAATCGGTTTTGTATGCTATTGTTTTTTTCACAGGTAAACTGAAATTTTTTCGTGAGTGCTTTTACGTTGGGAAAAAAAATATATGAGAAAAAAATAACCCGGAAGTAACACTGTACGTTATCACTGAGATGAGCACGATTGGGTTGGAAAATGTTGGAAAATGTCAAGCGTCGCGGTCGATTTGCATCGACGATTATCTGTACCAAGGCTGACGGTTAAAGTCCAGTCGATTGGTCAACATGGGGGCATTATGGGAATGGGAGTAGTGTATAGCTATTCGCAAGTGTGAGGATGGAAGTGAGAAAAATAGTGAGCAAAAAATGCGGGGTAGAATTCACTGATGAAACCTGACACTTTTATTTTCTTTAAAAACACATTTCATGTCATTGGACGCGACTGCAAAGTAAATAATTTCATGAGAGTTGTGACAGTTGGTTCGCTAATTGCAACTTATTCTTTTGTTTATATTTTTATTTTCATTCACTATTTATATTTGGAACAACTTTACTGTTAATTTGTTTATTCATATGACTTTTGGAGACAATTTTAATTGTATATAAAATTGTAGGATTGATTTTTATTTATTTTTGTTATCAATCTGAAGAATTCTATATGAAATTAATTTTCTATCTAACGAACTGGATCTTGAATTAATAATTAATTTATCACTTGATCAATACTTTGAAAATATTTTTCAATTTAGTAGTTTAACCATGAAGTTAATTGTGGTCAGACATATTTAATATTCTGTAGGAAGAGAACCAGTAAAATTATTTCCATATTTAAAGAAACCACAAATGTTTTTAATATTGAAAGTAAATAATAGTCGAAATGGATTCGCGATTGTTATCTTCACTGATGACAAACGCAAACAAGCCATAATGCATTCGAGAAAATTAAAGAGTTTCAAGACTTCGCGTGCAATGGACACATCAGCACAAATGCGACTACATTTTGTGTCATCATTTCCTCTTAATTTTACCTTTGTATAGAATTAATCTATCATTAACGAATAATGGATTTGTGTGCAATCTTGATTTCGCAGAATCGAATTTTGAATGATAAAATAATGACCATTTGTGAAATGAACATGAAATAATTGCAGGTGTATATAAAATAAAAATTATTGAATTTACATTAGTGGTTTTACATCACTCCGTCAATTTTGAGGATAATAAAATTTATAAAATTTATTTACGTTCACTCATAAAATTACAATCTCTTGCGTGATATCGGTTAATAACAATAAAGATTATAATGGTAAATATGAATTTAATCCATTTATAATAATTTTGTTATAGTTTCTGTGAAAGATTAATGAGTTCCTGCAATTGTATTGCATTGAGATTGAAACGTTATAAAGTGGAGGAAAATTACATAACACAAATAAAGAAATTGAGATGAATTAACATTCAATAATCATTGCCTGCTGGTGATTATACAAAGAGGGTTCTTACTTTAGTACTTCAATCCCTTAATTAGCTGATAATGACGATTTACTTATGAAACTTTCAAAAATTAACCCAAACAATATTTTTTTTGTGTATTTATTATAACTTGTGGAATGAATTCAAGAATTTTCAATCTTTCAAATCAATTTATATGATTCACAAGGATTCATGTCAGCGTGGGTAAATTTATATGTTCGTGACTGGAATGAACTCTGATTCAATCTAAAAATATTTTTGTCAACATCAAAAATTTTTATTCTATTTTCGTATTATTATTTTTCTTGCACTCAGACGAATAATTTCTTGAATCATTTATCAAGTTACAATAGATCATCTTGAATGTCGATTAAATGTCAATAAACTTGCTATGTTTAAAGTTCATTGTTTTACAATAATAAAGTGGGTGGATAACGTAAGAATAATACAGCCAAGTATAAACATGATATATTGATTGGCTCTTAATTAAAATTGACTTCGACAATTCACCATCTCTTGCTATATTGTTTTTCTTTTCTTACCATTCATTTTTCATCTTGACATTCACGCAGTTCTTTTTGATTTTTTCAACTTGGTGACTTATTATTCACTTGCATGTTATTTCAAGACAAAATTAAAAAATGGGGCGCGCACTTTTATATCGCGTGACATAGAATAAGTGTTTTTATGCATTACTTTTCATTTTTTCTTTGGTAAAAATGGTCAACGAACGTATTTTTTTTTATTTCTTTTATTGTTACAATCGGCAAATAAATCAGAACTGGAGTGAATGAAAAACAAGGAAAATATTGTTGCATAATTACATTTATGAAGATAATTTTTGATAATGCACCATCATGAAGTACCATCAACACATGAATGACAAAATTACACAATTCTTCTGGCTATTCTGGTGGAGATCGAACACTTCACAGACTGTTCATTGGATAATTAATATAAAAATGTCAAAGACTATTTTTTTCCTCCATTGAAATTCAATATTAATTTTATCATAAAATACATCAGGAAAATTTTTTATTTTCTTTCTCTTAGAATGTTGGGAATGTAATCAATTACATGAGAAGATTAAATCGTCACACTGTGATGGAGAGTGTGTAACGTAATATCTGGTTTTTTATAATAATATTAACGTGCACTCTAAAACACTAGAAAAAAAAAATGAATTTCAATTCAAAATGATTTTTAATGATGAAATTTTAAATTTACACAACAATTTTTATTATCGTTCATAGTTATTTTATTTTTTTTTGATATTTCAAATAGTCTAAAAAATAATAAACAGAGAACGCACTTGGATTTTTTAAGAAAACTGACTCGACTAATTTTGACAGAGCTGTAAAAATTAATATTTCAATAATAAACCGAAGAAAATAATTTTCACTTCAATATTTTTATTTTGAACAGTAAAACTTTCGACACCTTCGACCTTTTGGTTTCAATTACGCATCATATGATGGTCAATCGAATCAAACCAATCGTTGAACATGCACTTCTTCATTGTGTTCACAATACCACTGCGGCTATTTTCCTCAATAAAGAAATTGCTGACCTTACTTATGAGAAAGCTGATACTGGGAGTTGACCTTTCAATGTCTTATCCACATGCTAGACATACATTATTTCTTCACATCTATATAATCTACAATTTTCGATTGGAAATTGATTGAATTTACATATAAAAAAATTCTCAATCATCGTTTGATGTGATTCAATAAATGCAAATTTGATAAAAATAACCAATCACAATTCTCTTGAAGAATTCAAATGTTTTACATTTTTGATTGAAAGGTGAACCTCAAAAATTTACGCAGATAAATCAAATGTTTTAATTGATTAATAAAAATATAAGAGAAGTTTGATAAATTACTTGAGGAAAAGATAGAAATTTTTTTTTGTGACAATAGAAATAAAAAATATTGAACAATAATGATAGAATTAATGAGATATCCATTTGATAAGCTTTTAGATAAATGTCGTGGCCAATCAAACAGTTCTTTCATATCAATTTGGAGGTAAATATTTATTGTTTATATTTATGTTTAAATTTACGTTGAATTTCTCTCACAATTACAAACACTCTGTCGTATATTCCAACAAACTTTCTGATTACCTCCACGATTAATTCCCCTGTGTTTATTTTACTAATTGTGAGACTGTGGTCGCATCTTCATCAACGTATTCCCCAAGATATTTGGAAACTTTCATGAAATTCAATCCAAAACTGCGCATTTATTTTCACCAAACTTTTTATTCAAATTCTTTTCAATTCACTTTCTCAAATGTACATTTTATTCAAATGAGGTCACTCAGCTATGGAAAAAAAATATTCATGATGATCAGAATCTTTCTAATTCAATGAAATCAGTATAAACATTTCCATAAACCTCCATGCACGTGTTTTCATTCAATGGGAAAATTATTCCACTATGCAAACAAAAATTATAAATTAATAAATTACAAAATGACGAACTTCTAGTTACCAAAAAAATATTGCATTTGTCACTTTATACCTTTCATCTTCTTCATATTTTTGTTCAAACTTTTACAGATCGAAAGGATTATCATTGTCATCAACATTAGGACGTTCAATAGTCAAAAAAGAAAATCGATTATTTGGTGTAGATAAAAAAGAATTTATGAAAAGGGGAAATATGAAAATGTTAAAAATTGATCCCAGCATGGATACGATAAAGGTAAGAAAATGAACTTTAATAAAATAATCCCAACTTTGATCAAATTCAAGTATGACTACTAAAATTTTTGTTTACATATTTGTCAGTCAATTGACCGAGGTGTCAGTGAATATTGGGGCGATGCATTGCGTTATTATTGGCCAATAGCAATACAAAGTTTGTTTTTGCTAATTATCATTCTGATGTTGGCTCCATGGATTGAATTACGTTCCAGTGACGATGTTGCAATTGATATTAATAAAAATGAATATTCATCGTTTTGGCGACCATTCATTGACTTCACTGAATCATCAAAGTCACCAACAAATATAGACACGTAAATAAATCATAATCAATTACAGAAAAATAAGTCCATGGTATTAATGTAATTTTTTACAATTTATGGACAGTCGTGACCGATGTGCTTTTGGATACTTTTGTTCAAGCAAAAAAACACCAGATGGTGAACCTGTTCGACGTAGAGCGAGCTTTCTCAAGCGAAAGCGATATCTCAAGGATCTCATTGGCTAGTGGCCGCACGAATTTCATTGAAAAAAAATTGCTATTACCAAATATTTATTGTATTTATATATTTTGAATAAATAATACCACATACACATATACACTTGTTGCTAAATTCATTTCTTCTTTTTCTTTCTTTGAATTTTCTTATCAATCATGTGAAGTTGTTTGCAGTATATAAAGAAATGGAATTTATTTATCTTTCTGAACTTGAGGTTATGACTTTATAAATGGCGAGGAAATTTGAGAATTAATTGTGAATTTTTGAATAATGTTATACAATTTTAGTAGAATTGATGTTTTAACATGTTGTGACTTTGTTCAATACATAATTGAAAATCGCAGGGAGAAGAGTTTGGTAATTGGTGGGAAACGTTCTTGGGTACGTCATTGTGAGAAATTTTTATTCTAAAGTTAATTAGGAATTTTTTTATGATCATAAAGTCAGTTACAAATTGATTTATTCAAAGTAAAAAAATCGCGATGTGGAAATGGCCAGAATTCATGGTGATGACGATGCCATTTATGATCCTTCACATAAACATTTTGGATGGAATCATTTTCGTGATTTGTCACGTGACAATGATACTGATAATGAATACAATTGTGATTGTGTGTCATCCGATGTTGAAAGTAATTCCAAAAACATTTCAAAGAATAGATCAAAAAAATCTTACGTGTCTGCAGAAAAACGTTATGGAAGTGGTAAAAGGATTAGAGAAAGACGTAGTCGACGAAAAATTCAAGATAAAGACAGGAAAAAACTAGTTCAATTGTCACCAAAAAAAGATTATCCTACTCTTTGTGATGAACCACGTAGAGTTAAAAAAAGTTACAAGACAACTGACACAACGCATTATTCACCGAATGAAATGCAAGTTAAGAGTGTAGAAGTAATTAAAAGTTGGTCAATCGAACGCTGTAGAGCAAAATGTTCTGATGATAAATTGTCAAAGAGAAGAAAATTTAGGAAAAAAGTTCGAAGAAAACCTAAATTGATTAATCCAAAATGTTCAAATACATCTGTATCATCAGCTTTATCATCGTCAAGTGGTGGAAAATATATAAAACCGCGAACAATAATATCCTCTCGCAATGAGATAGATAAAAGTGATCATAAAAATCTGTTGAAAGTTGCAACAAAAAAATCAAAGGAAAAAAATTGCCCGTGTTGTGATTCTCTAATGGAAGCAGTTAAACCCTCTAGAGTACCGACTTATCCAAAGTCCAATAGACGACGTGAAGTATCCCGTGAGAGAATTTATAAACGAAAAGAATCACCAGGTCTGTTGGAAAAAGAGTTTGTGAAAAAGCTTGAGACGGTGCAAAAAGTCAGAGGTGAATCTCAAATGGAAAGTTGGTCCCGTGGGTCACAATGTAAAACTCAAAAGTTATGTAGAATGTTGAAGACTCGTGAGGCACGACGATTTATGGGCTGTCATTGCATTGAGAGTGACGATAAAGTGAATCCTTTTGTCAATTGTCAATGTCCAGAGTGTCCATATGATTTAAATATCATAGATGATTCATCGAATATTGTGAAAGAAATACATCAAGAAAATGCACAGAAAATTATCCTCAACAGTGAAATCTGTCCAAGTGAAATCAATTCATCAAACCTGTGCACTTGTGAACAGCCACAATTGGAAAATCAATATTGTAACACTAAATTATGTAGAGACAATTGTAATACAAGTAAACCAACTAATTTCTCACATGAATTACTTCAGCAATATCATGAATCAACTGAAAATTCGTGTAAAAAATATCAAGATGCAGCAATACACTTACGAGAATTATATCGTGACACGAGAAACATTGAAAACCCCAAGAAGACAATTACCAAATGTATGACACAACGTGTTGTTGATAATCTCCAAGCACAACATGGTAATAATCCAATTCCACAAAAGAAAGGAAGAGATGCATCAACAATTGCAGCATCAAGAAAACCAACAATAAATCGTGTTGTCCAATGTGATGCACAATTTACACCATCAAATGGAGGTTTGAATAAATCAAACGACGAGCAAGATCCAGTAGAAGCTGTTGCATCATTGTGTGAAAAATTAATAATGATTAATCGTGAAATAAAACCACAATGTTCATGCAAAAGTCCTGACAATCCTCCTCACATTGATCAACCCTCTGATTCAAAGAAGAAAAATACATCAAATCATGACGCTCAATATTTCCAGAAACAAAAATCCAAATTCCGAATGAAACATCATCGATTTGCATTTCCAAAAATAATTAAAGGTGAAGGTAATAATGAAAATTTGGATGTACCAAAAATGTTTGTTTATTCAGCAGATGATGAAGATGGAGCACCACTTTCATTACACAAAACTGGTTCATTTGTCAAATGTTCAATTAAACGAAATAATATAATTGGTAATAAATATTATGTAGCTTACATTCAAAAGTTTGTTAGTCCTGCATGGAAAAGTGATGATAATTGTGAAACAGAAGTGAAATCGACTGAATATTTGAGTACTGACGATTATGGATGAATCATATGGGCTTTTTGTATCATATTTTCATGCGGTGAGCACACAATGTGTTGACCTCTTTCAACTGGAAGTGGGATAAGTAATGGAGTGGAACAAAGTCCAGAAGGATTCTCCAACTAGCATCATACATTTTATATTCTTTTGTGTATAGATGTGAATTTACTATGGCCTTTTGAATAATAAAATGTAAAGAAGATAGTGTTGGTGAACCTTTACTTGAACATTGCTAATGCTGATTATTTATACATCCAAGCGCACTGGGTATTATTAGCATGTGAAGCTTTAAGCAAACAACAAAATGTTCCTTTTTTCTTGTCTAAAAATGTAAACGTACTATTCCTCGCTCTTTTTCTTTGTCATTTCCTGCAACTTTGTGAATTATATTTATCTACTAATGAAAAATGTAGTTGGACTTTTCATACATTAGAAATTCTTAGTTGAATATAAAATCGTTGGGCTTATTTTCAATTTACCAATTTCATTGATAATAATATGGATTACTTTTGAATAAAATATATTAAAAGTCACCTATCAAATAAATATTCGATCTTTTTTGTTCCCTTAATAAAAATTAAGTGATTAGAATTTTTCAGTAACACGACCAGCAACTGTCATGTCTGTTAAGAATACATAATAATATAAATTCACAAATTTAGATTGATGTTCTAAAATTGATGTTTTATCTCAGTCAATTTACGATCCCCTTTGGGAATCACTTGAGGGTTGAGATCTTCATTTTGTCTTGACCTAGCCAAACTTCCTATCACAAAAACAGATGATCGTCTAGAGGAGATGAGGTAGGAAGAACCAAAGGACTCTAAGTAGATTTACCAAGGCAGACTCTCTGGTCTTCCATTCCTAAAAGGTCGTTTTGTAAATAATAATAAAACAGAATAATTAACAGAATCAAAAAATGATTATGTCAATAATATCCTAAATTAGATTAACTTTACAGTGGAATATATTCTATTTATAAATCTCCATTAAAATATCAGGATGGAAATATGTTTGGAAGATTAATATTTTCCCAACTCCAACATTTCATAATACTTTATAATATTCCACATGAACTGATGAGAACACAGCTTTCTCGAAATGAATCAGAATAATTACACAGTCAATTATGCCTGAAGGCAAAAGTATAATCAAACGAATAAAGACATCTATCCAACGTTTAATTCAAATAAATGATTCAAGAGGTACTGATGGTTGGTGCTTGATTCTCTAGCACATATATATACATATTATATATACAGCAGCACCAAAACTCCAGCAGAGCAAATGGGTCGTGCACTCCAGACCTATCTTTTCACCCTCTCTTCTATATTGATTGTTCAACTACTTTAAATTGTATAACGATGAACCGACTTTCGATGACATAGTTCTGGTTGTAAATAGCAAGACAATTTAATTCTAGAATTGTTCCATTCAAGTTCCAAGTGGTAAATACCACAGGTCAATAAGGTCTGAAATTTCTGCTATACACACAACGTTAGGACACAATTGATGATGCTTCCAATGAATAGTCTATCGAACTGATCCATTACGAGAATATGTGGTTAATTGTTTGCAATATTAGATGAGTATAACAATGATGCAATGGGATACCAAACATGAATGATGACAATAATCAACGGATGTTGATTAGATTGGGAGTAAATAAAGTACTGAATTGTCAATATCTGTGGCTCGTTGAGGTGTAGAATAGTTTCCAAGTGTGAAACTATCAATATTGAAGTGGATGGTGAATGAAATGTTGATCGGATTGAACATTTCATGGTATGACAATTAGTCAAGTTATATTTGATGCTTTACCAACATATTCATCCATTAATTCTTTTCTGGTTGATCAATTTCTGACTTCTCATTTATCAAATTAAATAGACAAGTTGAAAATATTTATTCACATTTGAAATAACTAGGAGAAACCCAAACATTCATCTTCTGATCATTCCACCTTTTAAAGGGTCTCATAATTGGCGAAAGACTTTAGGGGGGTTAATGATCCGTTAAACACAGAAGCCACTGATTTAAACAAACTTTACCAACGACAAACAGACTATGGATCAGAATGTAACGGACGAAAGCGAAACATGAAAATGGGAAGTGTAAATAAAATGAAGAAAAGGTAATAAATACAGTTTTCAACCAATTTAACAATAAGGACAATAGGTGGAAAAGTATTATGGTCCTTTTGATGATAACACATGAACTGTTTTAACACAACTCATGCGTATCATTTTTTCTTTATCAATGACTTTTCTCACACTTCCAGAATTATTATTTAGAATTTTCTTGCTACAATCTTAATGTCACTGCTTTAATGTTTACAGTACAATGCCGAAATTATGTGTCTGTATATCAGTCTAGACGTACTTCAGTCTAGTCTGTGCTGAGTAAATGATTGTATAGCAATTGGATAGTCCATTACGATAATCACGAATAAAATTTCGAATTAAATTATGTATATGGTGTTGATCATCAGAAAGAATTTATTATCAATTGATTACTAAAGTGAACATTTTTAACTGCACTAATTTATATTACAAATTTTCATTCAACAAACTGCAATTGGATTTGTTTATGTATCAGACATTATTTAAATAATTCATCTACATTGTAACAATTATTACATAATTGTTGTGAGATTTGAACAAATGGGATGGACAAATATTTGTTTCGAATTTAAAGATAAAGAATAAAATGGATTTATAAAGTGAACCAGGCGATTACTGAACATTTACTGAGAATAAATAAAACACAACCCAAGGGACGACCCTTCGAAATAAATTCATGGTCTCTACGGAAATTCTTGAATAGACAGAAACGATGAAATATCAACATTTCGCTTTTTTCAATAAGGTTTTGTAAGAGTAAATGTGAGCATAATTTTTCTTAGCAAAAATCAATGTTACATATAGGTGAGCATAATCTCACGCGATCGAAATTCGAACATGCACTGCATATAAACGCGTGACACTTTCTGAATATATTAATACAAATTTATTGGTAACAAGTGCCATAATATAATGTGAATTATTATAAAATTTTAAATTGTGATGCATCAAATGACTGTGTTGAATTCAATGTAGAAAATTGATGGAATGAATAAAATAATAGATTGGTATATTAAATAAAAAATTATCAAAGGAATTAATGAATTATAGTTAATGAGTGTCAAAGGCGTAAAATTGATGACGTGAATTCCGTTTCACATTATGAAATGTATGAGGAAATGATCTCGGTGAGTGACAGCAGCCATCACATGAAACGAGAGAGACTATTTCATTGGGAATTAATGTCGGAAGCAAATATTCTACAAGCCGGATTTGAAGCTTACCAGCTCTAAATAATTCGCTAGGAAGTTTGCGAAGATAGAGAATATTACAGTCAGTGAGATGACGAGAATTGTAGTGAGGTCATAGATCGTGAATGTAAATACATTGTCATATGTAAACACAATTCCTTTGATAACCTAATGGAAACTGCTTTTATCCTATCAATTTATTTTTTATTAAGTTATAGAATTTAATGAGGTTTATTATCATGTTCGATAACAGAATCTCAAGTGTGATAATGTTACATAAGTTAATGTTTTATTTTTAAACGCAACGATAAAATTTATTTAACATTGAATGTTCAAACAATATAAAAAAAAATGATATAAAAATTGCTGAAAGAATATCTACGTGAATGAAATTAAATTTTTTGTTTAGTAAAAATTTTGTATGAAAACTTTTTTATTCAAAGAACAGGAGAAATTGCTATACATGTATGAGTGCGTCAAAGAAACTTCATATGCCAGTGCTTTATTCCAACATTGAACAATAGAATTTTATTCATGACCCGTGAATCTAAAATGGGGCAGTACTTTATATATATAGATATATAACTCTACGCTTTACATTGAGAATGAAAATGTGTATATGAAGAGACAGAGAGAAAGAAAGAGATATAAAGAGAGGGCTTTTCTGTACCATGATGAGACGCAATAGTTTGAGCAACCAGTAGCGAAAAAGAAAATACCGTTGAGTTGTATGTCAGAAATGCAAAGATCATTACAACACTTATAAGTCACTGTCAATTTATATTTAAATTATAAATTCAATTTTTGTAGTGATTTAATTTTTTTTATTATAATCAAAGTCAAAATTTTAATTTTTAGTTTCATTTGTTGAGTAAAAAAAATTTTTATGTATCTTATCGATGATGTTAAAATCATTATTGGTGTTTTATTAACGATTTACATTGAGATGAAGATTAAACCCGCAGCAATGAATAAATGTCAAATAAAAAAATACCACCATAAAATCCACGACGTGTATAAAAACGCTCTCCCCTAATGTCGTGCATGAGAATATCCTCTTTTCATTCCCGTACGTATTTTATATACAAAAAGATAAAAGAGATTTAGCTTCAAGAAAAAAAGCTGACGCTTGTTCTGATATCGAGCAAATTGCGTTATCTCATAATCCCAAGAGTAAAAGTAAAATAAAGTGTTTAAACCACCATACAATGGTCTACTCGCTCATTAATGTTGTGATGGTTTTTTTTTCATTTTATGAGTCATAAAATAAGAATTGATATTTGATTCCCTGCAACTGGTGTCATTAACAGGCGTTCAATAATGATTGTGGTCATAATCTTCAGATAATTCCAATTATTTTGATGAAAATTGTAACAAATGAAAATTGTAACAAATGAAAATTGCAACACTTGAAAGAATAAAAAATCTTTTGATTATAAATAATAATACAATTATCGATGTGATTAGAATTCGATTGGGATTATAAAACTCATTTCGAGCAGTAGAAGTTTAGTTGGGTTGAAGTTTAGAATTATTTGTGAATTGGTGGAAGATGACAAGGATCCATTTGGTCGATTTATTCATGAAATAATTTTGCATGAGATTCGATGTTGCTAAATCCGATCCCATTGATGGATTAGTAATTAGAATCAAAGTTAGAGTTCTATTACAACTGATGTTCCATATTGACAGCAACCAACTTCATCTCACAAGATGGCTCTAATGACAAATGTAGCAGATTGAAGTTAAATCTCACTACGCTACATCTGCAGTCACAATAAAATCAATAATGTACTGCTGTAAGATGTTTGCAATCACCATAAAGAACCAATAAAAATATCGAGTGCAATATTTTAATTGCAATATAAAGATAAAAGTAATTATTTATTATCATGAATAATTCAATAGTTTGAATCGAACAGAAAATCTGTCGTTTCATTGCAAATAACTGTTGACAATTTTTAGATGGAGGAGTCCAAACATGAAATATTATTCGAATCTTTTTGATGACTGTCAGATTGTAATTGATAATAAATCGCAGTTGAGATCAATAAAAAAGTCTCAATGAACATGTTGATTGGTCCACGAGTATATCAATTTCAATTCACAGTGATTGTTAATTGGTACCTCTTACCTTGGGGGAAATATATATTTATATATCAGAAAAAGTGGGGAATAAAAAAATGAATACAAATTTGAAGTTAACGTTCATGTCCCCCATTTTAGAATATCATTCAGTACAAATAAAAGATCTCGTTATTGATTTTATTTTGTTATGAATTGCAGAACAAACTGAAGGAATTAATACACAAAAATTCCTTTCAAATATTTAATTAAATGATAATATGAAAGAGCTTTTTTTTTCTTTTTTAACTAATTCGATGTTTCATATAATTAATTATAAACATAATTAGACTAAGATAATTAATAATATCATTAGATTTCTTTTTTTCTATTACAAAACAATGATTGAATAATTAATACGAATGTATTTTACGATTGTCACATAATTGAAATGATTTTGGTTTTCTATCTTTGATAAAATATTTATTCAAAGTTACATTTGCCTATTTTCTTTTTTTTCATGTATTGCATAGTCATATTTTCCTATTTAGAATCCATTCTCGAATAGCTCGAGTATAAAATGGATCCTGCCATATTACTTAGCAACTCTCAACACAGAATAGGCCACTTTGAACTGAAAAGTTTTAACGAGTGCACGTAAAAAAATTCACCAAATTTCTCTCATACATGTGATTGTTCCGAATAAACTTTTGTGTAAACTCAACTGTTCAATGTTATACCGAGTATTTTTTGTGGTTTCCTTCTTTTTTCTTTCTATGAATAATCCATTCTCATGGTTTTATCACTGTGAACCGTCGAGTGTATTTCTTCATGATCAAAATGGGCTTTTTTGATTTTATTCCAAAGCTCTATCGATGTAGAGCTTTTTTTATGGAATTATTCTTAACATTGGTATAAAGTTAACTTTACAGAGATGAAAATTCCAATCTCTAATCAGATAATAACATTATCAAAATACAAATTTCTATATTCATCATTCAGTGCGCCTTTCTCAAGATTTTTTTTTTCCAATTGATAGGAAGAAAAATAAAAAAAGAAGGGTCATGCATTATCTCTTGTCTGGTGCTTTTCTATGAGTCCACCAAGCATTTCATGAAAACCAAAAGACATTTGTGAGAAAAATATAAGTCTGTACGTTTTATTATCCCTGTGTGAAAATAAATCCTGCTTTTACCACAAAGTATTTTTTTTCTCTTTTTGGTATTTTTTTTTTTTTTTTTCGTATTTTAACACCGTTGATTGTTGCTTTCCATTTCCGGTTATTTTCTTTTTTTTCACCCACGCAGAGAGGTTATTTAAACCTGGATTTTTTTTGAGGTTCTCAATTCTCAATAAAATTCACAAACTATCAACATCACTGTAAATGAATTTAATACAAAATCAATTCTGCAATTGGGAAATTAATTTTTCTTTTTTAGTTTATAAAACAAGCATTGAAAATATCTGATAATAAATGTAATCTTTGAGCATTATAAAATCAGATTCTTAAATTACAATTAGTTAAAATGTATATAAATATAAATATTTTGATTAAATAGCGTTAAATAAATAGCAATAATCAGTCATGCCAGTAGTTACGCTCAGTTACGATCAGACACTTTAGTGCAATAAACATGTCTAGCAATTGGTTAATATTTTATTCATTATGCTCACAACTGATGCGGTAGTATCACTTTGAATGATGTTACGTTTAGTTTAATACTGTGATGAATTAAAGCTGCACAACATTGCACTATTGAGAGTTTCCCTTTAATAATCAACGCTGCAAGCACGCTACATGACGTTGGGTATTTTCTTAATTCACAATAACACCCATGTTATACATCGTGTGGTCTTAAGGTGATTTGCGAAAATATAATAATACACATTCAATGCTACGTCAATATCGCACTTTTATTTTTGTTTCTTTTCCAAATCCAAAGCCACGAAAAAAAGAAATCGAGGCAAATGTAAAGTCTGTATTTATTTTTGTAGAAATGTGGGAGATTAACGTAGGTCGATGTTATTTGTATTGACTTTTATATTTGAACATATTTTCTCTTTCAATAAAAAAAATGTATCCATTGTTACTTGTGCCCTTAAAGATTTGATTTATCTTCAAGGAATCTATTTTAGGGATGAAAGTTAAGAAGATTATGATGATAAATGAGAAAGTGTTATAAATTCAAACTGTCGATGAAAAGCAAAAGAATAAATTGGAAATTTGAGTTGCAGCTTTTGGAATAAATTAAATTTGGCAATTGGCACTTTGGCAATTGGCACCAAGCAAATATTATTTCTTCAAATTTGCCGATTGTGTTTTACATCCTTGTCATATTTACGTCATCAAGAATGACAAAAATTATATAAAATAAATTGACAGATAATATGAATTAATTGTAAAAATAAATGAAAAAATGGAGACTTTCTGGCTAATAAATTTTCATTAGAAGTTAATGAATTTCCTACTGATATTAATTAATTCACATTAACTAATGACATAAATTAAAATTATTCATTCATGTATTATTAACCAACAATATTGAAAATTTATTCATTAATTATTGAATGAAACTCTCCTGGAAAGTTTTGTACAGTAATTAATATCACGAACGAACCATAAAAAATCATTACTTGTTGTATAACCTCTCAAGTTCAGTAACTTGTGAACATCGATACTAAAACAAGTGATACAAACATAAACTTTTCTTACAAAACTTATCAAATATTAATTACCCTTCATTACTTGTGAATGAACTGTATTGAAATCGATAAAGAGAAATATAATATCAACATTCCTATTTACGAAATTAAAATTCTAATCGCAATGAAAATCCGATCGCCTGTAAATAATTCCTTACAACTTAATCCACTTGTATTTCTTGTAATCAATTGATATAAATCAATATCAATAATGACATGAGAGAATAATCTAGAAAAAAATGTGTTATTTTCTATTTTTCTATTCGAAGTTTTAAGTGAAGTTGAAATGACTCTTCCCTGTCCTGTATTCAGTTGAAGAGTCACTCGCCGTGGGATGTATACGATGGGAATATGCGAAGTAGGGCGTCGGAAACCGGAAATGCGAGACGAAAGTGTGAAAGCTTCATAGTATGCGTTATACACGTGTGGAGAAGAAAAGAGTTAAGAACAAACAGAAGATAAAATGGAAAAAGAAAAAAAAAGGTATCATTTATGTATTGTTGGATAAAAAGTGAACAATAAACAATAAAATGTACATTAGAATGATGAATATTTAAACACTGTGAATATTTTCTTCTCTGATCTTAATTTATGTTTAATACAATTGTAATACCATCAAATAATACCTTCGTCAAATGAATGTCGCGTTTTGAATGATTATTGGAATTTGATTTTATTCCACAATTCGTTGAATATAATCAGTAGGGTTTGAATTTAACGGGGTTGCGATGTCAAGTCAGAACATTGAATTTTATATAGTCGAATAAATGAAGCGATTGCAAAGCCGTGGGAAAAAAGTTACCCGGGGCTAACATTTTTTTTTTTTGTATATCTCTGTCGGTGTGGAAAATTTTTCTTTCCATCACCTCTTTCTTTACGTTTTTTTGTTACTAACGACCCTCGTACTATCATGCTTTGTTTTTCTTTATTCCTTTCTTTTTTTTCGTGCCTGAAGAACTGTCTCTTTCTTTATTATTTGCTCTATTTTTTCTGTTTCTTGTCTTTTGCTTCCTATTCAAAATTATTTCGATTCTCTACTTCTAGAAGAAGGAAAAAAACACAAGAATGAGCGTGCAAACCCTAAATAGAAATTGAAGAGAAATTAGACAAACAGTGAGTTGATAAAAGTTCATATGAATTCCACTAGTGAAACATCAATAAATAAATAAAACTGTCCTTTTGTACATTCAGATTCAATTGTTTCTATATTTAAAATAATAAGAAGTTTTGAATTTGATGCGTTTTGTCGTATTCAAGATCGTCGTTCATCCAGTTACTGTTTTAACAGTGTTCATCCCTCTACGATAACTTTGATCATCCTGTTACAAGGAAACTTCAGTTATCTTATATAGTTGAATAGATGTGTATTATATTGAGAAAGTATGTCTGGCCCGAGGGTAAACGTTGCTCATAACGAGATCTGTTTTCTTTCAATTCTCAAATAACAACTTTGGTAGCAACATTATTCTACCCCCGAAAAAACAGACAATTTAGATAATACTCATTTTGAAAATTATTTTTTTATGTATTTCCATTCGATAAAATAATTTCAAAATTTTATTTATAATAAAATAAATTTATAATCAACATTTTTAGGCCTTCAAAATTTTTATTCAAACATGAGTTGGGCAAAAAAGAATTTACTTTTTTCTCATGTGTTCTTCAATTGGATATAAAACAATTGGAATTTAATGTTATATAAGCAATAACTTGTCCAATTTTATCAAACTGTCATCAGGGAATTTTCCTTCTCTTTTCCAAAGTCGATTTCCCTAGAGCATATTTTTTTCATTTTATGTGCCAACTAGTAGGCTTACAATCATAATAAAACTAGAAACAAAAAAAATAAATACAATCAGACATATTCATTTTTACCATTAATGAACTGCCTATTTGCTTTTCATCTGATAAAAATAGTCATGCCGAGATTATAAAAATGAAGCAATTAAAATCGTTTGAATTATTCAGTTAATAAAATGACGACGTAAGAGACTGCTCGTAAATTCAAATATTTCTGTTTATTTCCACTCGTAATTTCCCTGACAAATTAATTGTTGGGATATACAAAATACCAACAGAAGCACCAACGCAAATAAAACTAAATTATATATTAAAGTCATTAGATTTATTCTCATTACATAACGTTTCAACTTGCACTTCCAATCTGGCTGTATATAAATTGCTAACATCTATCAAATTGAACTGCAGAAAACGAAATCAAATTCACACCAAAATAACAAAAACATTCATCAAATATTTTCGTAGTTCACAAAATATTTTTATAAATGATAAAAATTATACTTTCACTCAATACAAAAAATAGAATAAGAGATTTTATAGAATTGATAAGGTCAATACACGATAGAGTTCGAAAAGAGAAATTGAATTATTCTGAAAGAAGGAAATCAGTTGATGAAAAAACAAATCAAAGTGGTATGTTATATAGATATTAATAGATGGAAGAAAATTGAACGTATAGAGTTGAAATGAGAAAGTGAAATTGTATGAGGGTTTACCTCACGGAGACTGTTCTCCTTCGGTTCGTGAAGCTTCATGATGGCACTGTAATAATTAGCCCATAATTTCTCGTTACCGCGCAGAGGAAATGTTGCAGTAATAATCTTCGTAGAATTGAATATCAACTCGAATTGTTTGAAATTAAATTTTTTTCCACCATCGTCACCATCATTATGTTTATCAAACATTTAATATTTCATATTACATTTAAAATAATTTATCAAATATAAATTGTTTTTGTGAAACAATGTTGATAAAAATTTTGGAGAACAAGTGTGAATTTTTCCATTTGAATATTTCATCAACTGGCGCATTAAAAAATGAAGATAAAATGGAAATGCTACAGCTTTTTTTGTATTTTATGTGTTTGTCGTTCGTTCGTTGGTGCACGTAGGCGATTGAATGAATTACAGCCTATCGATTTACCATTTGTTTTGTCGGATGGTTACGCGACAGGCACAGTTAAACATTAATTCTCACACAATGTCACACAATATGTGCAGATTAGCTTGGAAAACCAAAACACAACCAAGATACAAATTTTGTCTACCGAGTTTGGTTTTGTTTTGTTCCATTGTGGTAAATAATGAATTTATGTACAATAAAATCAATTCAGTTAAATTTCCAACACACTTCTCGTCTCTCAAATATTTTTCAATTGTTTATCAATGAAAAAAACATTGTCATCGAGTGGAATTTTTAAAATTATTTAAGAAACGATAAAAATTATAATTTATAAAGTAAAATATTTTTTTTCTGCTTGAGAACTTTAATAAAATAGATAATAAACGATGATTAAAATAATACGATTATATGAACATGTGAATTTTATTTTAGTTTGAATAGTTAATATTATCTTGAACAAATTGATTCTGATGAAAAAAAAAAAAAAAATTGCACCCCATCATAATTTCGTGGGCGAAATATCTACAGTTAAATAATCTCCACTCATTTTCATATACACAAAATAATTAAACACTCGTAAAGTAGAAACGGAAATGAAAACTATAAAATCAACAGATTGCAGAACATTGAAATGTCAACGACTGTTTATTGTAGGAAAAAAATAATTCCAAGTGTAGTATTAAACAATGTTCATATGCAACATTTAGAATTGATATAGAACAAAATTCTGTTGAATTTTAATGCATTGATATTGATAGAATATGATTCATCTATATATGCACACTCATTTGAGTAAATTGCCTCATTAATTATCCCCAGAATTTAATGACTGTGTCATTCATATTTGTCAGTTGATAAAAAATTAGTATATCAACATTAATCGAATGCAATTAGTGATAGAAACAGCTACTGGTAAATAACAAGGAATAATCCAAAAGAATTGTTAGTGTGAAAACAAATAAAAAATGGAATAATATATTATATGAATTGATGCTTTTATCACATATAATAATTGCAGGTTTGTATTTTTGTTTTTAATTAATTTGATTTAATTGGCATGACTGTTGCTCGCAATCATTCATAATTAATGTCATTATTTTAGTTCCCACGTAAAGAATTTGACAATGAGAATAAAAATGATTATAGAGCTGTGTAAATTGGTAAGCATTGACAAACTGGAATTTGAAATGATTGGAGAATATTTTTTAATTATTTTATTGTAATATAATTACAATGTAGAGACATTTTGCAATATTAAAATATTCGAAGTGAAATAGTTGTGAAAACAAATGAATAAATATAATTTCAGTATTATTTATTCACTAATTGGATTGAACAATTATTTTACAATGTTTATCTGATTAATCAAAATTAAAATTTCTCTTTTACGAATTTTCTTTTTGCATTAGAAAAACTGAAAGTTGTGAATATTTTTCGTTTTACTTTATCGAAATATTAAAATAAAAGAGCGACAAACATTTGCATTATTCAATCTAACAATTTTTAATCATAAATTAATGAAAATCATTTTCATGACGTCATATCAATAACTCAAGAATATCCACAGGTCTAGTTAAACTTTTGATATCTTTCTAAGTACATCCAAGTTCTTTTTATTTTCTTCAACTCCATTACGAATTGTAGCACTCAAACAATTCTTGCAGAGTGCAATTTACGTTAGATGGTCAATATTTATCTACACTCACTCTGATATTTTTCCAAACGATGCGAAGAGAAAGCACACAAGCATTTAAACTTTCTCTTTTATTTGTGTTGTAGAGAATTGCAGAATCTTCAACATGAAATTCATGATGAGATTGTTTGATCGCACGTCTTCAGCTTTCTCATCATAATCGACTCAATATAATAAATAATTCTGTTATGTAAAAAAACTTTCTCACTTTTTACGATTGTATTTTGTTTGTTATGATTTTTATTGGCATTTTTATAATTCTGTAATTTTTTTCATTCCTTTTTTATTATCCTAAGGCATTTAAAGGGAGTGGATTAATATATAAATTCGAGAACGATAAACGAATGCCATCCAATTACCATTGGATTAGTGGTCTTCGTTAACGAAAACAAAAAAGTTCGTTGGTGAGTGTGATTACGAGTTGGAGACTATTGGAATTGTATTACCTATCATTTTTCTTCTCTTCTATATTTATCCTCACGATTCGCGTCAATTTTTTTTATTTCAATAAGGAAAAAATAACCCAGAGAATAAAAAACAGTCGAGAATACAATGAAAATTTCTAATATTCACATAATAATACAAACAGTTGAGTAAAACAATTAGATTTGAATAAAACTTGCGATGATAGAAGTGAAGAAAATTGGAAAATAATTGTTTTCATAAGAAGAATATTTAAAATATCATTTGAATATAAAAGAAAAAATTTTGAATATCATTAACTTCGTTTTCATCTCTTCATTGTATCTCAACGACGCGTTGAAATCTCCTGAACAAGTTGAAAACTGAACCTGCAAAAAAATTCTAGACAATAAAATATTTGATTCACTTTAATAATCATCGATAAGGACTTTTTAACTTCACTATAAAAAATAAATAGACGAATAATATTCTGAAAGGAAATAATAGAACAGAAATATTTGTAATTTATTTGCTTTATCATCAAAGTCCTTTTTTTGTGCGTTTAGTCAATTAATTATACGGAACAACAGTTCGATATATTTATTTATCCTGCTAAACTTTACTATAATTTATTTATAATACAAAATTTACATAACAAAAAATTGTAGGGAACTGTCAATAATTTTGTAACACCAACCAAAACTCAATAAAATATCAAGACGTGAAATTTTCCAGTTTACTAAAAAGTGTCTTTGTAATTAATTAATGCACAGAGCTCAACGTATTCTTTTTTTTTTATATTTTCTCATTCCCTCTTGAAATTTTTTCCTTTAATTTTCCATTGACCTTCTTTACATTCTTCATTAGAGTTTTAAGTTATAGGCAATTCAATCTACTATTTTACTGATGATGAAGCAGTGACGATGGATGTAAAAAAAAATTCAAGGAAAATTAATGAATATTCAACAGCTTTTATTCATATAAGAAAATGTTTTGTGATGTGATCTGATCTGAATAACGACCATTATCACCACACGAATGGATACATTTAGACACAAATCCTCAAATTCAGTCGCATTGAGCAACACCCACGTAGAAATATAACTTTGATAATTATTCTGGTTACATTGTCCAACTAAAATGTCTCAAATGATTTATTTGACTTATTATTATCCTCAAATCCATTCTCAAATGTATTTTTCTAATAGTAAAAATTACATCATAATCTTGGATTAAGAAAATTAAAAGAAAATTTATTCTAAAATCGATTGCAATTATGAAGAAAATGTAAAAGAAAAATTGTGAAAAAATCCAAAATTGTCCAATGAACAATTTAAGGAACAATTAATAAATTATTTCTTCTATATTTACATGAAAATGTTTAATATTTTAAACAATTGACTTGGATATTGCTGAAGAATTTTGCAATCATTTGATATCTCATGATTTTATTCAATTCAAAATGTAATGCAGTCTTTGCCCACATGAAATACTTGAACGTATGTAATTCTCCCACACACACTCATACAATAGCGAGGTATTCACATTGGTATCCATTGAGAATGTTTCAACAACTCACCACATCCGATCTCAGATGCACAAATTATAAGAATGACATGGTTGAATGCCAAATGAATTCCATAAATATCTCAAAGCTATTCACATTATTGTGGTATGAATTCAATGCGCGTATCATTTTTCAAGTAAACGAAGTTTTTACATTCACATATTTTCGTATATAAATCAACATATTCATATGATAATCCAACAAACACTGACTTTATATTCTTACAATGAATTAAATTGTTTGAGAGTGATTCCATTCGTTCTAAAGTTTGAATTTTGATCATTGGATCTTTTGTGAGAAATATGAATTGAGTCTCTCTAGGTAAAATATCAAACAATAGAGACAATAGTAGCGATTTTACCAAGTACAAAACATGATCCAATACTGAACTTTTAAATAGCTCTCTTGAGAATCAATAAACGCGAGCAAAACTCTTCACTCTTGGGTAATCTTTAGCACCATGAGATACACAAATATCCCAACGAGTTTGTGTGGTTGGAATTTTTTGAATAATAAATAATCCTTGAGGTCTTGTTCATGTCACTACAAACCGTTACAGTTTGCTCCATCTGGAGTTATTTTATGTATCCCAAATGATTTATGAAACTGAAACTCATACTAATAAGTTAATTTATTTTACCGCAATTTTTTTAATGTTCAATTGATAATTGATAACAAACTAAAATAGGTTAAAAGTATCACCAGTTTTTTGTTTTAAATATAAATTTATCCAGAAGAAAAATTGTAGAGGAAGGAAAAAAAAACGAATCAGAGGGTGAACTAGTGGAGGAAAACGAGGATGCTCGTAAAAAATGTACATCATTTTTGCGCCCCTTCATTCCTGGTTTTTTTTATACTGAAAGATCACGGGGTTGGTAAACTACGCAATTTGCAACTGATTGGGGTAATGCCCTGCCATGGAATTTATCTCAGTTTCTCAATGCAATTCTTACGAAATCGCATTTATCAACATGTAATCATTGAATATAACTGTTGTTTTTATCTTGATTTTATTTATGAAAATAGTTTTGGAATGGCGTTGGTAATATTTATTGTCATGATAGTAAACGCTATTGAAAAAAATCTTCAGGCTCTTATTTTAAACACATCAAGATGAACACAAAAATGTTTCTGATATTTATTGAAGTGACATAAATATAATTCTGGTTTTTTTTTTATCTAATTAACAATTCGTCATCATTCGTATAATTGAATTTATATTCACGAAGTGATTTGCCAGAATGAATAACAGCGACATTGATTTGAAATATCCTCAGGCAAATTGTTAATAATTTAAATTATAAAATGATTGAAAATTGTTTTCAAAATTAACTTTATAACTGTCGATCTAAAGGTTTTGCCAATTTCTACTAAGTTATTAAACATCTTTTGAATATTTTATCATCAACCGGAAATTATTGTTCTTGAAATATGAAAATTTGTAAATTTTCTTATTCTACCAACGACTTTATATTTTCTTACTTCACCCTACATACGATTCGTTCCCCATTATCGATCGAATTTGAGATAAAACAAAGTTCTGATTAGTCAGTCGTGTCATTGAGCCGCACGTAACAAGCAGAATCGATGGATTTCCCGTTATTTGAACATGACCAAGGAAACTATGGGGTAATCTTATTCATAAATTATTTATGATGTACAGAATAAATATGAGGGGATAATCCAAATACACATTTTTAATTGTTCAGAAAATTTTAGAGCTTCAAAATATTAAATACAGTTGAACCAAAATATTTCATGTGTAAATATAAATTCTACAATGTTAATTTTCTTATTTTTATAACTGACATAAATGTCGTAATGAAATCCAAAAGAATTTGAATGGATATGAAAATTGAATGTTCATGTCTGTATATTCACTTTAACTTATTACAGAATTTTTATGAGAAAATGTTTTAACTTTTGTTTAACTGTCTCTGTAAAAAAAAATTGCCCACAGAAAAATGCACTAACTAATGAGCAACTCAACAAGATAAAAAACAAATCAACCCACCAACAACTCATTACCCCAAACAAATATGCCATTGCATTTTTGCCTTGGGTGAAAATATGCGAAAACAAAATGACAAGAAATAAAAAACTCTGGAAAATATAAGAGACGATAAAAATAATGAATGTGGTAGTTTAAAATATTATGAAATGCTGTAGATCAAGAGAAATTCGTAAAACGTTTTCGAATATTTAGTGACATAATCATACGGAATTTATTAGAAGAATTCAGAAGAATAAAAATTATGAAAATGGTGTTGAGTTGCTTAAAAAGGTCTCAAAATGTTGATAGAATAAAATTTCACCATAAAATATTAATTCTTCATATGCAAATTGTAATTTTCAATAAACCCCTCAATTGTAACTCTTCTTTGTTACATTCGCTATACTTTCAATGTGTAAAGTACTTACAAAACTCAAACATTCATTTTCCCCATCGATTTTATCGACATATCGAATTTCACCCTGAAGTATTTCCTGGAACTACAATTTCACCCAAAGTTATTTCGTCCACTATACATTCAATCTAAAAATAATTACACCACCACCATATATTGATTATTGGAAAGGTTCAATAAGAAAAATGTCGTAAGATGAAAATATTTTAGCATCACATCTAAGATTCATGTAAAAATAAAAACTCTTTGTGAGACATAAAAAAAACACAAGAGCTTTTTCATCAAAGGCAAAAGAATGAATTGAATGGGACAAGAAACCAACAAACTTCAAATACACAAAGTTCATTGATGTGATAACCATTATATAAACAAATATCAAATACAAAAAACATTTGAATGTATAAATAATAAAAATTGGTTCCTTCATTTATATAATTTTAAAATTACTATAAAATTATTTTAAATTCAACCGAAATCAATTAATTATAATTAAATTTCATAAACAGTGTTGAATATAACATAAACATTTGTATCACTTGATAGAAAAAAATTTATAAAAAATTCATCAACTCACCTGAATTTTTTTTATGTATTAAATAATATAAATTTATGACATTATCTTGATAGCGTAACCTCCACGATAATGAGTGAATATAAATTGTCGAGTGCTATAGAAACAAGCAAACAATGTGAATGTAACCAACTTAAGGACCCTCGTCAAAGGCTCTTGGAAATAATAACTTATAAGGTGTCAGTAATTGCGAAGTGAAAATAATGTTTCATTTCATGAGTGAACGAGCAAATACTTTATTCTATCGTTAATTATTAATAATGAAAGAAGTGTCATTATCTTGATGAAACGTTTGAGCATGTGAAGAACAAATAGATAAATAATAAGACAAATAAAAAATAATATTCGACAAATGGGAAAATATATATTTTGCTTATTCTTCAATAGTCAACAAACAATTCCCCTGTCTGGAACATGAGTTTCACTATCTATCACAACTACTCTTTGTCCTGAGATTGACTATCGTTCGCTTCGCTTTTAAACGCGCAAGTAAACTGACGTCTATTCGAGAAAAAAAATCGTCAGATATTTATAGTCTGTTGAAAATATTGACATACATGAAACAAAGTCGTCTACATGCGTCAATTTCGACTTTATCTTTTTGTCTTTTGTTTTTTTATTTTATCTGCTATTGCCAAAATATATTCAGAGATTTATTTTTGTTGTCTTATGTTATGAATTTTAATGTGTATTACAAAGTAGTGAAATTTTTAAATATTAATTGGTTTTTATTTTGTTTATTGTGAATATTGAGAAAGAAATTTTTATAATTCCGAATAAATTCATTGGAAAGAGAATTTGGATTAAACAATTTAAAGATCTGAAAATATTTATTTGAATGATAAATAAATAAATATAATAAACATATAAAGAGTACGAAATTTAAATTTTATAAATGTTTTGAATATAATTTGTCATGAATTATCCCACCTGTAAGGGGATGAATATTATTAAGACAACAAAATTTAAATTTATTTTACGTATTGAAAAAAATAAAGAAAAAATCGATGTGACTTTACTATAAGTGACAAATTCATGTATTTCACACCCAAGGCAGACGTCGCAATATCCTGTGAGTGTAACTATCAACATTTCTTGCACGAAATGCACAACATGAAGAGAATGTTCTCCCTTTGAATGAAGTTGGATACTACTGAGAGAAATTGGTGCTACTGAGAAGTGCCATCAACTTTGCCACCTACCAATGACTGCACTATGCAATATACAAACTTATGAAAAGAGACAAAATATCCACTACAGAATCACAAGAAAAAGAAATTTCCCTGCATCATCATTTTTCCATTTGCTATTTGAAAAAAATAAATGTGATGATACCAAAATGTTGAACATGATGAAGTAAATAAGTCTTTTACATATCAACAATTATTAAAACAAATAATAATTAATTATGAATTTTACGGATAATATCAATTGAAGAATATTAAAAAAGTTATCTTTATCAAGTCATAATTTAAAAAATCGAGCTTTCATACAATCACATAAGCTTCCACAATATTTTTCTTTCGTATAACTTGATAATTCATTTTATTCATCAATTCATAAAAAAATTCACAATAAATTAGAACAACATCACACTCTCATAAATAATAACCTCACTGTCATATTAATAATTATTATCTATTTAATAAAAAGAAAAAAAAGTATTTTTAGACTTTTATATTCAATATCTATCAAAGCTTTACTTTAACTTTATTTCTTTATTCTCCACTCACTCTGTCTTTGTATCTCTGGTCATACTTCAATTGAATAATTTTGTAAGCTTCTTTAAACTAATTCTACAAATCCACCTCGCTCTAAATGGAAATTCCATGACTGACCAATTTAAATACAGAAAAAAAATAACGAAATTCGTTATATTTAGTTTCGATGCATCTCTATGGTAAAACATGAGGAAAAAAAAAGAAATAAGAAATCCGTGCAAATAATCAATAATAAAAGAAACAACTAAAATGCGTAAAGACTAATAGTTTTTTGTCGTCATTATCAACACATATATTTATATATATATCCGAATGACGTCATTGAAGTGAGTCTGCCATGAAGCGCGTGATAAAAATGCAGATGTCTATCTCACATATCCTCAAGCAACAGCTTTTTTTTTGTCTATAAACGATGATATCCATAAGGGGTTGATACGGGAGAATGAAGGAGAAAAATAGGTATAACGATAGATCTTACTCGTGAATGATCAAAGTAAATGTTCATCGTCATATATATATATATATATATATATATTGGCTGTATATAGTTCATGTACCAAGCCATGATGTCGTCTCATGTTCGATATTGAGAAATAAAAAGTTGAAGTTAAGTTACGATGAGAAATTAATAAAGAATATTAATGCTGTGATTGAATTAATATAGCGAACGATATTTAATTGAAATGGATGAAAATGAATTTTCTTTAGTAATTATTTATATTCTTAATAATATAAATGAAAAGAAGAATTTTTTTTATGTTTAATGATTTTGAAGTACTGCGTTTTTATTTAACGGTGAAGATTTGAAAATTTATTTCTGTAAAGAGGGAAAAAATTGTTTCCTTTTTTTTTTTACGTTTCAATTGTTAACTGTTGTTGTTGAAGTAGGATTGTGATCATAGAAATTACGTTTCTGATCATGAAATAATTTTTGTTTTCTTATTTTGGATCAATGATGAAGAGTGATGATCCTGACAGTGTATGAAAATTTAGGTTTTTTGTTTGGGACTTGACGGCAGTCGCAGTTCTGTTATCAATTTTTCCTCGAGCGATATTTTATGATATGTCTGTGAGACAAGAATCGAAACAATCCACAATAGACATTTCTGTTCTGTGTTTATGTAAATAAAGAACTTGGTTATGAACAAACAATTTGAAGAGTATTATTTATTGCGAGAGATTTCAATTCAAATTCAAATATTGAAATTTTTCTTTGAATATAAATGTGAGCAATACGCTCAATTTTTTTTCTATTTTCAGTGCATGTTATACCAATTCATGGTAATATGAAAACGTATTCGCGCATTTTCATGGTGATTCTGCGACGAATGCCACATAATAAAAATATGTGGATGAAGACTAAAAAAAAAATTCTCAATATATCGAAGATAAATTCGTCTGTTTTCTAGATGTTATTTTTATTGTACTCTGTAATAATTTATTCACCTGAGAGAATAAACAAAATCACTAAAAAATATCTAAATTAGATTTGTCGAAAATATGAAAATGAAATTTTCAATTTCGTATTGAATAAAATAAAAATTAAACTGTAAAATTTCAATTCGCATTCAAACTAAATTTAAAATTATAAATTTTTATGTAATAAGAAAAAAAAAAGATACACAAAATAATTTATTTTTACGTAAACTTTTATTCATTATCAACCAAACAATAAACAAAACAATTATTTTAAATGTCTCTTATTCCAAAAATTGATGAATAAAATACTGAATATTTTTATCAAACAATCAACACATTTCTTCGTATTAATTTAATTTCCTCATGAAAGTTTAACGATATTCAGCTCATTTAAAAGATAAATTGACAACGATAAGAAAAAAAAATTCATTATTACCTCAAAAGACATTGGATCTACTAAAAAATATAAAAAACCACAAAGTAAATTAATTAATATTTCAAAGTTCATTCATTAAATATCATTTCAACACGAAAATTTTTTCACAACAGTCAGATAAAAACTGATATGAATATTGATCAAAATACATACAGACCCCATCTATGAATATAATTCTCTATATATATTTATTCTAGCCTGTTGCATCCTACCAAACTGTATTCGTGTGGTTTTCCTACACTCACAAACATATCTGTATCAAACTTGGCAAACCCACCACTAATTAATTACATAATTTAATTATTTGGTGACGCGCAATTCCACATCAATTAAAAAATGACCCATGAACATAAATAAATCCATCAATTGCAATATATTAAAATTGATTGACTAAATACATTACGCATTACATTTGTAAAAAAAAAAAAAATTGATTTAGTATTTTTTCCGCTAATATTAATGAAATAACTCACATTTGCCACTATCATAAATGACCATGAAATACTCCAGGGACACGCACGTATCAAAATAAAATAGGGGAAAGAAAAAAACAGCGCGATAAAAGCCGAGTAAACACACTCGACACTTATTCAATCTCAGTCATTACTAAATCAACAGTAAATTGATAGAAAATAAATAACACCCAAACAAAAACAAAAATATATAAATAATAATAATGAATTAATGAGTTGTACATAAACATAATAATTGCGAATCCTTTTTAATTAGATAATAAATAAAACGAATTAATATTACTCACCTCATGCCGGCCGGTAACAATATATCTATGACACAAAAAGCCGCCAAGTGGTGAAACTCGTTGTCGGGTCAGACACGAACGTCTTCTTCGGGCTTGAATTTTTGATTTTACGTTTTTGTTGTGCTTAATTTTTTTTTTTTGTTATTATTTTTTAATCTCTAGTCTTAATGTTTTTTTGTCTCCTCTTCACCATTTAACCCGATCAAATTGTTCGCTGTATGACAAGTCAGTCCAACAGTCAGGATCAGACTACCGCTCCGCGTGCTACGACCTGTACATACACCATGCAATCCTCAGTTACGTCACGAAAGCACCTGACCAATAAGCAAGCAGCGTTGTATTCAGTGGAAAAGGAGAGGGTGAGTTGTTAGCCCGCCCTATAACACCCCCGCATATGAGTTTTGTGGCATTTCAGGTATATAACAAATGAGGAGATGTCGAAATATAACGAAGAGGCGATGAGTGTTGATTAAAACTATTATTTGACTTAATGAATAAGACAGACTATTGAATCAGTAACTTCTGTATATTCATTTGCACTAAATAAAGTAAATTGTGTATTTATGTCACTAGAAAAAAAAAATGCGCTGTTAATTTTATACCGAGGAACAGAAAAAAATTTACTCTAGTTTTATAAATCTCATTTGAAAGAATCTTAAAACTCTGACTAGTAAAATAATAACAATTTCATTTTCCTTTAGAAATATTTTGAATATTTTTGAGTTTTTCCGAATTTTGCATTGACTGTACAATTGTAAGAATTGAAAATTATTTTTTTAAATTATTTAAATAGAATCATCAGACTTTTCAAAATTTCAATTGTTTCAACGAACGAAAATTAAAAATGTGATCATTCTTACTTTCATTACGATAATAATTTAAAGATCATCCCCTTTTTGTATCTATAAATGCGTAAACTTGAAAAAACTCCATCGTTTCACTATCATTTCATGATCTCAAAATAAAAATCACGTAGCAGCTTGAAAGTTTGTGCGGGATGCCAACAGAGGCAAAAGTTTTATGATAATCTATTGGTAGATCTGCCTCATTACCATGAGACAGGCGGAATGTCTTTTTACTACATTTGAAAAGAAGGCAAGAAAAAAAGAAGAGATCGTGAGGAGATGTCTTGCACGATAACGTTCATCTCGTCACTTGGGAACAGACATTTTTTCGATAAAACTGGAAATAAAATATAAATAAAATGTCACAACTTAATCATTTATTTTGTTTTTGATCTTATAAAGAAACAGAACATTTTTCAAATTTGTTTATCTGAATTTTGTATTCCCAGCGCTGGTGTTGCAACTCGAACCTATAAATATTGATACAGAATATCAGAATATCTGCAAGTGTCGATTTCACCTATTGCACATTTGTTAGAATTATCAAAACTTTCAATAAAAACAAAAAATTCTATCATAAAAACAGCTTTAAAATTCTCTATAATTCAAAACTGTTGGTCTATAAATATCGAATTGTTAATTTATTTGTCATCAAGTAAATTCCGTTATTTAATCTGATGAAAACGAGAAAAAAAATGTATAAACGTAAAGATTTAGATTAAATTTTAAATCTCACATATGTGACGTTTTTCATTCTGCATAAATTATAGATTCCCAAAATGCACTACATAAAAATATTCATATTAAAAAAAAACAGTTTAAGTTGGACAGGGAAAACTGCAATTAAAATTCGTATATTTTCTCAACAGCAAAATAAATATTACCACAGTCAGGAAATGAATTTGTATGAAATAATTATATAAAAATTCTGTTGTTTGTATATTCCGTTTTTTTCCTCATAGTAGATTTTTATGTAAGAAAAAAAATGCAATCCATCGGTAGATGATTTTGATTCTAGTATACACGATAGAGCATATAAAAACAAATCAAATGAAACTCATTTCAACTTTATCGGTTGATTAGTATTCAAGATATCATGTCAGCCATATGAAAAAATACCATTGCAATAATGAAATCTTGGATTTGAATACGAACATTTGTCAATATTGTTATAAACATTATACAAGACTTATACATGAAATAAATAATCGTTTGTTCTCTTCTCAAATCCATAAGATGGAAATATTCACTGATTGTAGACTCTGAAAATTTAAATATATTATGAATTTCAATGTACACAACAAAGCAATGTTTGAACATAGATGGATATGCAAGTGCATCACAGCGGTCTCATTTGTCGTACCTCTGTTTCTCCTGAATTATTGAAGCAACGCGCGTTCGCCATCCGATATCCGTCGGAAGTGAAATAGTCGTGTAGTCCCGCACAACATCGTCGCACTGTACACTTCATCTTGAATTCATTTAGGTGTGAATATTCAAAACACTTGCTTTAGATATCCAACTACACAACTCAATGTATGGTTTCATGTACTGTTAACTCTATGAGTTAAGACCATGTTTGTAAATAAATATGTTTATGCATAAATAAATATGAAATTTTCACTGAATAATATTCATTTTTAATGATACGTTCTGAAGAATTTGATGTAAATCAAACAGATCACAGACAAATTGTAACACAATGACTATTATTTTTTTGTTTATTTTGTTCAGACGAATATCAAAATGACTGGACTCTACGTTGAATAAGAATAATAGTAAATTCACCCCCTTTCGAAGGGCAAAAGAAATTGGGGATGAAAATTGAAATTGGATTGCAGAAGGTCTGAGTTCAATTACAAAAGTTATTGTGAAATAAAAAAAAGTTATTTGTTATTGTCATTTACTGTGAATAAATTTAATCAAAAATATTACAACGAAGTTGTTTGACCTAACGTACACTAATATCACTGTATATTCATATAAACTCCAATTGTTTAATGTTTTTAATCATTCATTAATGAAAATCTTGAAGATTGTTAATTGATTGGAATATTGGAAAATTTAATATTTGAGCAAATATTTTTTTTTTTAATGAAAGGACAGGTACACTCTTTTATATATCCCAACAAGTGGTTGCTACTGCCTGTATAAAATATATGAGAAAAACTTTACGAGTTCACAAATCGAGATCCGCAAGTGATTTCAAAGTATGATATAAAATGTATATAAAAGTCGTGTGAAAAAACTTTTAATCAACTTCAATATTCAATTCTACTTTTCAAAATTGCATTCAACGATCGATATCATTTCTTTTAAATTTTCTTTCTGCAATATAATGATTCCAACTTTAATAACAAAAAAATAAAGTTTTAACATTCAATAAATTCGTGTACGCGAATAAATAAATGTAAGTTCAAGTCAAATATAAATTCACGTTTCTTTTATAAAATGACTTCACTATAATAAACTTAACTCTACTGAAATTTACTACTAATCAAACTCAAATGTAACTTCACTGGTTTCAACAATTATATTAATCATATTTGCAGTTGTATTTCGTCGCTTATTTTATTTGCAGTAATAAAATCAATTTAATGGAATCCATTTAGTGCAATCTCGAATGTAATTACACACACATATATATATATATAATACCATTTACACACGAATTGTTGCATTTACACTTTGTTTACCTCAACTTACTCTGAATAACACATGTCTCACAAACGTGAACTCAACACGTGACTGTATTAGTTTTCGTATTGATCAATTTTCTTACACTTTAAAATCCAAACGAAAATTCACGTTAGACTAATCAGATTTTTCATAAAGATATTCACTTTTTGTTGTATTGATAATAAATTGTTTTAATAATGCAATTGAAATGTTTCGTTTTCTGTTTTCACTAGTGTAATCCTTTCATAAACACTTATCGAACGAATAAAGGAATTTATGATTTTTTTTGGAATGATGAAGATAAGAAATTTAATATTCTATTGTGTTAACATCAACGTCTTGATTTTTGCTCTGATTTGTAATAGTAAAATTAAATTTTTAAATATTGTAAGTACATTTTTGGTTGTAACATTCTGTGAATAAATAATTAAAAAGTTTTTTTCTTATTAAAATCCACTTTTGTATCGCAAAAAGTTATTCAATGATTAAATACCCAAAACTTCATCAATCAAATTAAAAGAAAAATTATCCAAATCCTTAAAATATGATAATATAAATTTCACTGATAAAAAAATAAAAATAAATAAAGAAAAAATTGACGAAAAAGAAATTCAGAAAGCTTATGTATATTTTATGTGAAAGAATTGTAGTTTCTTGTAATAAATAAATGACAAAAATGAATCTTCACGCATATCCAAGTCATCCGTCCCACTTTCCTTTTGCAATAGACATTTTGATGGAACATTAAAGTAAAATAGTTCACGATAAAACGTGTACGAATACAGTGAGTGAAGCGAAACAACGAATGCAAATAAAACACAACGAAATGAATACTGTTTGCGCAACGCCCCCGGTATACGTATGCAATCACGCTTTTATCTTTTTGATGGATCGAGTACAGCTATATTGGCGCTTTATTAGAAATCTCTATTTTAATATTTGAAAAATAGAGCAAATATTTATTTTTGTTTACTCTCTAAGATAATAATCAAATTTATGTAAAACCAAAAACATATTCAATTGATATTTAAATATCAATAATAAATATAAAAAAATAAAAAAAGAATATAGTTGTAAATTGGTGTTGGAAATAGTTCAATAAATAGACGCCGAATATAGAACAGACTCTAAAAGTGAATGTAAAAATGGGAGAGAGTGAAAAAAAGCAGCGAGTAAAATACAGGTGTATAACAGGAATAATAGAGTTGAGAAAAATGTGAATGCAACGAAGAGAACACAAGTGCCTCACTCACTGTTATATATATATGTAGAACTCTCGCTCTTTTCGAGTAGTCGGGCGCACTCTTTTACGTTCACCTCGGGCAACATCCATTTTCTCAACAGCAAAAAGACAAGGGTTGTGAATAAAAGAAGAAAAAAAACTACACGACGTAACTTCCGATCACATCAATTCAGTGTGCAAGTTTTTTCCTATTTTTATTTTGTTTGTAATAGAAGAATAAGAGAAATAGTCATTCAAAATTCTTATAGATCAATTTTTTATAAATTATTTTATATGTGAATTATTGTAGAATTTATTTATTAATGTGTATGAAGCGGCGATGTTGATTCACAGTCGATTGTTTAATTTTATAATATTATTGAGATGTAAATAGAAAAAAATAGATTATTAAATATTGAAAAAGTTTTAGAATATTATTTTTTAATTGTTGTAACTTTAATTGTACAAAATGTATTTGTGATTGGTAAACAGATTAGTTAATATTTGCCAGAATATTATTAGAATTGTAATAAATTCACGTATTATCTTGGATATATGTGTGGGCTTTGTGTGACATTTAATCGTCTAACGACTCCCACCTGTCTACTGTAGATATTTAGTTTCAATGTTATTCATGTTCAATGCACTGAGGGATTTTCAATGCATCTGTAGATATTGGAATGATCAATAAGTTGATTCACTTAGATTTTTTATGTTTTAGCAAAAATTCATTTTGCATTTTCGTTGTTTTATGGCAATCATAAAAATTTATGGTGATGGTTATTTAGAAAAAAATTTATTTTATCAATAATAGGTAAGAAAATAAAATTAGTTTCAATAATAACGCAATAAAATAACAACTATAAATGAGAACAATGAGTCGAAGAAATTTAGGAACATTCAAGAATTATAGAGAATTGATGTAAATTAGAAAACAGAAAAATAGAGAAATTCTTACGACTAATCATATTACTTCAGTCGATTAATTACTTCCTTCATTTATTTTCGAAACTCAATAAAATAATTCCTGCTGATTCAGATAAGATTATGAGGTCTCAGGGTGTGTTGATTAGATACTTGTTTTCCGCGTACGTGTCGTTTGACACGTCAACGATTCAGTTTTATTACAACAGGTGCATGAATCATCGTCAATGTATGTGAAAGCGTTTTTTTATTTCAACACAATATTAATATTTCCGTTGAAGTGTCAAATAGGACCCATGAAGTAAATGAGTGCGTAAGCAACACACCTTAAGGCTATGGTGCATCTTATCTACATCGAAATGAAGAACAATAATTATTTTATTGATCTCTGGAAATAGATCGATGATGAAATAATTAATTAATAACAATCGCGCCAATATTATTAATAAAAAAAATTGAGGTTATTCCAACGGCTTACAACTTCTACATGATAACATGACGTATGATGACAAAAAAATTTTTTTATTTATTATGTCTCAGTCAATATCAAGGGTATATAATCGTCGAATATCAATTATCTAATGGCTTTATAGATTTTCTGAGCTCAATGGCAAATCAAAATTCTTGTTTTATTATTATTATTGATAATAAATTTTTAATTGTTGGTGAGCCGCAGGCTGCGTTCTCTGACGCATCTGATTCGTCAGAACACGACGTTTATCATGTGGACAATAGCCGCTGGACATAAATTTTTGTTCAATCACTACATTGACTTTTCGTATAATTACAACAGTCATTTCATTTTCAATCAAATCTTCGTGAAGTGACGACTTTTTAACTGAATTGTTTATAAAACACTCGATTTTCTCTACCAAAAATTCATAATGAAGTTCAATGCATTATTGATATTTTTCGGAGTCGCTATTTGTCTTTTCTCTGTGCTATCTTCAAATTCAGCTTATGTAAGTAATGCAAAAAAAATTGATTTATCACATCTAGTCATTGATTACTGAAACAAATTAAACATATGTCGAATATTACATTTTACAGGCATGTGGACCATCAAGAAGAGGTAAGTAATAGTCATCTGAAGAAGATTTAACCTTTCACAATTCAATTTTATCCATCAAATAATTTTGAATCTTACAGTTGCATTAAATTTCTTATTGTTCATAATCTTACATTTTCCTTTGAGCTGATTCTCAATTTGAATTTAATTGAAGGAATAAAAATATAAATGTTCTTGTGAATTAACAGAATGTAAAACTGCTGCTGATTGCGAACAAGGTGAGAGATGCCTGAGAAGTCTGGGGCAGACCCTCACTGAAAAACGCAGAGGCTATTGCGAATAACGAGTAAGCATATAGATCAATAATCGATCATACTACTATCATTTTATATCATACATTACCATTTGTTCTTTTTTTTATTAGCCATAATAAATTAACAAAACACCTGCGACTATTTGAATCATCAACCCAACCAAAAAGACAATAATAGTTAATATTAATATTAAAATTAAGAAAAAAACCATAATCGAAGTATGCTCATCATGATAAAATTAATCTACGATTATTGTGTTAGTCAATAAATATTATTTAAAACTTCTCAAATATTTATCGGATTTTATTTTTCACCCAATTGTCCTTATTATATATTTTATAAGAAATCATTCAATTATAAGACTGACCTGTTCATTCATGTATAAAATATTTTTATTATAAATTTTCGAATTTAAAAAAGATAGTTGAAGTCATCGCGCTTGCGCGTAAAACTAACCTCGTGACAATTGTCTAAAACATTTAAATCGAATTCAAATTTTCGATTCGAATAACATCAAACACAATAAGACAGTCAAATATATAATTGGACTGTACTAAAACATAATTACAATTCCCCCAATCCTAGCTTTGTTTTTTTTTTTTTTGTTTTAAAATTTCAAAAATTGCCGCGTGCGTAAAAATATTTGGCAGCGACACTGAAGAGGAAGGAGGAAAAGCCGAAGATACTCGAAGGTCAAAGTCTACACCAATGAGAACAAAAGATAATGTTAAGTATGACCAATCATGTTGCAGTTAAATTGGCGGGAATTCGTCATGTGTATACATCAAATCATGTAAACAAAACACGGCACAAGGTTATGTATGCATCGCTCTGCGTTGTATCTCTCACCACACCTCAAAGCCTCCATGTGAACAATTTCTTCATTCAATAAATTTAAATAAATCTGATGAAGAATTATGGCGATGTATACTCAATATAAAGAGTTGCTTGTGGATAAAAACAGAGAAGGTATAAAAGAATTATTCCAAAATGCCGACGCTACTGAGGTAAGTTACATCAATTCTCTTAGACTTCATGATGATGTTTGTATATTGTTAATAATGTTTTCTTATTTGTTTGAAACAGTTAATTGAAGTAATTGTACCGCGAATAGTACATAGTCATGCAGTCAAAATATTGAGCGACATTTTGAAGTCATTTCCTGCCACTGAAAATGCCCAAGTAACTCGGCGTAAAGTAGTCGATGCTGTATTGACAACGATAAAAACAGCGGATATTTCAAATGCTCATGCAAATGCACTAGTCCAAAGAATTAGCGAGGACTTTTCTAAATATTCAAAGTTACAACTTGTTCGTCTTGTTGATTATTGTCTCAACAGTATAAGAAATAATGACGACAACTTCTTCATCTGGAAGGATATTTTGCCAGAGATATTACAAATTTTGGAAGAAGAAAAATATATCAATCACAGAGGCACGGAAATCAGCGGGACTGATTACAAATCACAAATTATATCATCTATTTGCAACCAGCCATGGGACTTAGAAATACTCACTCCTCTCGCCACAATGTTCACCACCATAAGAATGGAACAGAATGATCATGGAATGGTGATACGAGCACTTTGCAGTAAAGTTGATGAAGTTAAGCACAATGAGCTGCCACCATTAGTACATCAACTGTTGAGATTAAGTGATAAACAAGATGGTAGATTAGTTATTGGGACACTGCAAAAATACTTCTCAAATATTTATGCTCAAGTACCTGATGAATCGCCTAATGCAATAAATATTGACAACATTGGTCAAATTAGTTTGAAAGAGATACAAGAAACCGAAAGCACCGTTTTATACCACATACATCAATCAGCTTTATTGAATCATTCAAGCATGAAAGATTTTATGCGCCATTTAAAAAGTATTACGAATGCACCCGAATTGGTTCTAACACCATTCTCATTATCGGTATTACTTCTTGTATCCGAAATTTATGAAGATCAAGTATTTGATATAATCACTCAAGCGATAACACGTAAAGTGCAAGACGATGAAAAGAGAAATAATAGTGCCTGGCTCCGACATGTTCTACCAGATAATTTCCAATTAATGATTGTAATGCATCAAATTATAGATAATAGCACCAAAGATCGTCATTTGGTGATTAAAGGATTGGTTGATCTTGCTTTCGTGATGATGGAATCGAAATTGAAAGAAAACGAAGAAAATTTACTGCACGAAATTGGTGTAAAAATAATTGAAAAACTAATTAGGAAACGACACGAAATTGGACCAACTGTGATACAAAGATTGATGAATAAAATCATTGCAAGTGGCACATCAGTGTCACAATATGTTGAATGTTTAAGTTACATGTGTCGGAAATCAACATTAATTGTTTTGGATTCTCAAGGATGGATATCAACGTTACTCGAACAATTACTTTTGATACCTGGATCAGCAGCTACCCAAGTTCTCCATGCAACATTACCACTGATGCGTGTATCAGCAACAATACGAGATTCTTTGGTTTTAATATTACGCAAAGCACTTTATCGAAAAGGTGTTGATGCTCGTCAAATGGCGGTGACAGGTTTTTTACAATTCCTCACCAATCTGAAAATAGGATCGTTGAATCTCAGTCAATCGTCATCCAGTACAAATTGTAGTGGTATGTCGGGATCAATATATACCCAAGCAACAGTTGAAAGAAATGCACAACACAATGCCCGCTCTAATTCGCGAAATAATTCAGCATTCTGTCATGAAATATTGGGGATATTAAAGCGATGCTTTTACCATGAATATCAAGTGCGTCAACATTTATACAGAGGATTAGCCGATGCTGTCTCATCCAACCCGGAATTAACAGAATATGTCATTGACTTGTTATTGGGAAATCTGAAACTTTATTATGAATCAGATGAAGACATTAAACCACCGCTCAAATTTCACGATTGCTCTAATATAAATGGTGCTGAAGCATTTATTGAAGAACCTATTGGTGATCTCATATTTGCATTACAAAGAATATATTGTGACATGGCACATAAAGATATAGCATCAATGGATCAATTGAGTATGTACCTTGAATCATTGTGTCGCAGATTAGCGCATACAGAATTGGAACAACTCAATATTGATGATCAAACGGATTTATTAGATAACATACCGAAAGCACAACAGAAAGTATCGTCATTAAAATTGATGGCGACAACACTCGAAGCGCTAATTACATTCCGAATCAGTGCTTGGTCAATAGAACATCAAGATACTGCTTCCAGTGTGAATAGTCTATTCAAAACATACAATGAACTAAATGAGTTTACCAAGCGAGTCACAAAACCTAAAAAAAGCGATAATAAAAAGAAAAAGGATAACAATTCATCAGATACGACTATCAATAAAAAAGCTCGTGGACGGACGTTAAAATTGCCAGCAACAATAATCGACATTCAAACTGCACGAAAAATGATTTCTTTATTGTATGAAGCAACAGTGTCGTTTGCGTCCAAAGAGCAAACAGGAATATTGAGAAAACGTGTCGAATTTCATTTATATTCGTTACGTGCCTGCATTTCAATATTCCGAAATGCAAAATCTCTCCATAATTATGAACGTCGGAAACATTGGGATAAATATAAATTAGATTACTTGGAAATTGGTGATTTATTGTACAAACATATCGTTGCAGATATGGATTCTATTCGTGAGTTTGATGAAGGCGTCGCTCTTGTAGGGTTGGAATGCTTCAAGGAATTTTGTGATATGATGTGCACTACATTTAATTCAGAATTACCGGAGTTGTTGAGTAGAATTGGTCAATTTTCATCGTCTCAAGGGCTTGATATTCAACTTAATGGTCTCGTCTCGTCCATGCAAAGTTTAATTGATGCGTATTATGAAGAAGAAATCGATCCAGAAAGCTCAATTAGAAAAGTACCATTACTTATATTCGAAATAATTTCGTTGCTTATGCAAAAAACTCCGCTGCATAACACTAAAATGGATAAACTATTCGAATGGTTAAAAAAATTGGCAAAATCCGATAAAGTTGATCCACCAATCGCTATTATTATATTGCAACTCATAACAACAATTGAAGAACGTGATTCAGAGTATGGAAGAGTATTAAATGACATGTCTGTGGAGTTGTGTAAAAACTTCGGTACAGTTGACAATACCACGATAGAAGTGAAAGAGGTGTATAAAATATTGAACGACACAATAATGCCACAGGCCCATACTCTCTTCAATAATTCATTGAAAAATAAAATAAATAATGCTGCATGGGTTCTTGGACGACTGAAAGCTGAACAGATATATGTGAGCACTGCTGGAATTAGTGATGAATCACATCGAGAACAGTTGAAATTGAAGGAACGTAGTTTGTGTCGCCATTTGTCATATGCAATTGCAACAATGGAATCATTAGCCAATGCCAAAGTAACTCCTGGTCCCAACACAGACTGGATATTCAGAAATCTTCATCACATATACAACGTCTTGAATAATCTCACAAAATATTTTATTTCTAAATCTACCGCACAAAATCCCGCATTTCAGTCTGTTAAATTCATACAAGTAGTACAACTAGCTGGGAAGTCATTGAAAACATATTTTTACAATTTAATTTCGTACACAGAAGAGAATCAAACCAGCAATCGAAGAGCTGATGTGCATGCATTGCGAAATAAAGTATTGAAAGAAACGAAATTTATTCCAAAAGTTGTTTATGAAATTGAACAATTTATGAAGGAAATTTTAGCACTCGGGAAAAAGACTGGCACATCATTGGATAGTTATCTTAAACATAGCATAACGCGCGACTTCCGGATAAGACATGGTGAATTGGCTGAAAGTCTCGAAAGACTTGATGTAACACAAATGATGACGCAGAACACTCAAGCTGAACAAACTAGAGCAAGGACCCATTCATCATCTGAATGTGAAACTTCAACAAGAGATAGTGATACTGATGATGTTCCACCACCGAAACGAATGAGACGTGAAAATTAGAAACAAACGATATCTGATGGTCTATCGTATCAACTTCACATACTCCCACATTATTTCTTCCTATAACGAACGAAAAGAACAACACGAAGAACAGAAGTAATTAACTGAAACTAGGAAATACAAAAAGGCGCCGACTTTGGAGAATTCCTATGATTTGTGCTGAGCCACATGGGATCAATAGCCTTGGACCAACACATCACTATGGCAGTACCATGGGGAGCATTATGAATCATGCGAATGAGAGATTTTAAGTATAACCAAATCATCGATCTGTAGCATGTTTAACAGATATGAAATATTTTCGTATATTCGTTTTTATCATATTTTTGTTTAATTGGAATGAGAAAAAGTGAACTTTTGATAATTATCATAATATAAATATTGATTCCAATTTAATTTATGCAACAAAATCAAGTGGTCTATTGAATCCACCCTTTCGATTCATGTACTGTCGATATTTTCTTTTTAATATAACGTGAACGCCCCCAACATCGTTGCCATCAACTTTCTTTCCTTTTGTCGTATCAAAGCCACAGAAACCCATCATTTTCATCATATCCTGTTCTTCTGGAGTTTTACCCTGGAGGTCAGCCTCTGAAAAATCAAATAATTATTCGATTGATAATCAGTTGAACTATTAAAGATTGGAAAATCGTTATCAACGTGGATGAACAAACGATCACAATTAGAACCCACCTGATATAGCTGGTCTTTCAGCTGCTGCCTTGGTCTTGGTCTTCGGATGATCACGATCTCGAGATCGTGATCTGCTATACGATCTCCTATGTCTTTCACGATCTCTCTCACGTTCACGTTCTCTTGATTTTCCTCTATCTCGTTCCCCAGATCTGTGAAGGTAAATCTAATTAAAACAAACTCCAACATAACATACAATCAAAACAATTTTCTGATCCTCACCTCTTCCGTCGCTCTCTAGATCGTCTTCTCCTACGATCCCTGTCTCGTTCACGATCTCGTGATCGTTCCCTTCTTCGTGGTGATGGAGTACGACTTCGACCCATTACAATTATTTCGTGATTATATTCACGCTTCTTCAGCGAATACCAAGATAATCTACATCAACATAAACAGCTGATTATCCTAACCTCAATCTTACACTCAACACTATCTGTTGTTTTACAATTTTGTGACTATCCACAAACAATATCCAATGATGAATCATCAAATTACTTGCTCCAAATATCTGCAATCACGATACGTAAATTAATACACAAAACATTGAAACATATAAAATTAGAAAATTAAAATTCATGAGCATACACAAATTTATCGTGTACAGATGTTGACAACAATCTTGTTTGTCACTTACACTCTCTAATCATTATATTTGTAGCTCTCATACTCATTCACACAAAGTGAGGTTATGTATTCTCATCTTGAATTCCTTTCCCCAATCAAACCTGCACAAACGCTGCCAGCTGGAACAAAAATTGAAACGAACGCGCGCGCATTGAAACATTCACAGCGCATGCGTGAATCATTGAGCTGTGCAGTGAAACACAGAAAAAAAAAAGAAGTGACATGCTAAATTATCATCAACAAATTTTCAAGTTCTTCATGTTACATTTTTTAATACGGTACTACCTACAGTCAATCACAGAAACAATTCATTCCCACATTTGATACACAGTTGTATCGAAGATTATTAATAATTCGCAGAGGAATTGCGACATTAATAAATACAATTAATAATTAAGGATATCCTACGGATTAAAACGAACTGTTGGTGTATCACAATGCAATGCATTCAATTGTATTGTTCGTATGATTCGATTTTTATTGACGTAATAACACATTGCGTGCAGCATTGAGAAGTCTACTATTGTTCATATCATAGAGGTTGTATATTGAATTATGACAATGTGATATACAAACGCAATATGTTTGGTCCTTCTTTTATATATCATACCTGATCAAAGTTGTCAACAAACCCATTTATATATCTACATATATATATATACGAAGTCTTGAAGACATTTTGTCATTATTGATTAAACAACACGCAATAATGGAAAAAATAAAATCTCGTCAGGTATTTATTTTCATTTCCATCATTACATTCTGAATCGATGAATCATTTTACTAATATTGTGATTTATGTTTACATTTATTTATCACGTGAAGTATTTGATTGAATTTTTATTTTACAGAGGAGAAAGAAAGATAGAGCACGATCGTTTAATTTAGAAAGACAAATACCAGATGCACCGACAATGGAAGAGTTTGAGTGTTTGCTTGGCGAATCACCAACGAATTATCCAAGAGTTGAAGGCATTGAAAATATGGAAAGTGAACTTCATTCTGCTGCAATTGATACGACAATTTTTGAGAAAGAAACTGATGTAGAATTGCCTGCAGGTGAAGCAAATATTGATGGTAGATTAGAGAAGGATGTCATGAAAGAGGTTGATACTGTAGATAATGGTGTTATGCCATCATTGTCATCAGCACCACCGCAAGAATCATTGAACGAGGCTAGTGATTCAGCTGAAGTCGTTATTTCATCAAGTGAAATACAAGAACCTCATGTCGAACCCAGTGCACCAGCCTTAGAGAAACTTGAGAATGAAATCGAACCCAGTGGACAATTCAAAGTCAAAGAAATAAATAATGCAACGCATCAAACTGTTGATTCCGTAACTGTTAAGATAGAATGCAATCAGAATATTGTCACTAAAAGTGACTGTACTAAAGTAACTAATGAAACCATAACTCCGTTCACTGAAACCCAATTGGCAGCACTTTATAACAATAAAGAATTGTCATTAATCGATTCATTCATATTTGAATTTATCGATACCCAATTGCGTAGCAATTCAGTACGTCAACAGCATCGACTTCACGAATTATTAATGAGCTATCTACGAGTGAGGAATAATTTAATTCTTAACTCATACGAGCTCGATGCTTTGAAAAAGAATTGTAAAGAAGTGCAAAAACAATTGTGGCATTTGGATAAAGCATCCATTACAGAGTCAGGTGAATGTCAAGATGGAAATCCAGTGAGTGCATCTCATGACTATTCAATTGCACATTTCAATGAACAAGCATTGAATATTCTTACTAAAAATTTATCAGCAATAAAGGAACTTTTACACAATGCTCAAACACTTTACTCTTATGAATCAGAAATGTTGAAACTTCAAATCGAACACTATGTACAGCGAGTTTGTTTATCGTGCAAGGAATTAGTAGCTTTGACACAAAATGCGCCTGTTAATTTGACTGCCATTCAAATGCCATCACAGACCATGCCAGAATTGATAGAATTACGCATGTGTATTACGATATTATTCCACTTTCAACGACGTTTATTGAAAGATGGAAAATTTGTTCTCGATTCTCGAGAATGGTTATCAAAGCTAGTAGCAGTACTTCTCCGTGTTGCCACATGGCAAGATCATTTGTTCATTCTCAATCATGTCCTAAGATGCCCCGGTGGTGTTACCAATTGGGCAGCAGGTTTCATACAAGTTCCATCGGCACCTAAAAATCGCGGACAAAGTACATCACCATTAAATGATCCGTATTTAGATCACATGGTAGCAACACTCGCTGTCATTCTATTACCAGTGAAAGATCGTGATAAATTTCTCGAACAAGTTCAAATATCTTTGCAAGATAACGGAAGTAATCCCAGTGATACAGTGTGGCTCATGTTGGATGAAGAGGGCGAAGAGGATGAAGACATTGCCAACAGTGGCGCGAATTTATTTGAGAGCGATTTGATTGCTCTTCTCAATCAAATACCTATGGATAAAATATTCGAACAAGTGTTATCCATTCATAAACAGGAAAATGGATATTGTCAAGACAAAAAAACTATTACAGAACATCATATACTACGGATATTTGCATTTTCAAACGTACTGGTGAAAATATTTAAACAAGGATTGAAAACTTATGACTCACCACGTTACAGACAATTGGCAAAACGACTGAGTGCCCTCGTAAGAGATATAGTTCAATATGTAAATGATCAATGGGAAGCATTCGATAAAAGTTCAGTGTTTGATCCGTCCATGTTATTGAGACTTAAAAAGGAATATGATGCATTTTTTTTACGGGCAACAATGTCCATTTTTTCGTCCCGACGATTGGGTGCTTGGCAATATCTCGCAGCTATTCCTTACAGTACAATATCAACGCGTACATTGTGGAATATCTTTTACGTTTTGCATACAGATTCACTGGGTACAGATTCATCAGAGATTGACATAACACCAGAGCAATGGGAAAATCAACTAAATTCTGTGTCATTACGTAAAAAATTTGAGGAAAAATTGATTGACATGCCTGGCGATGAATCATATTTCCTGCTAACGACATTCACAAATATGGCCATGGCTAGATCAATACATGATTTTGATTTCATAAAAGCTACAACCATTGATCTTTTTCAAATAGGTTTTTTAAGTGAAAAAACTCAAGAGTCATGTTCGAAGGATGCGAGATCACTACTGTCAAATCTCACAAGCAAACATCCAACACTTTTATCTAACATATTATATAAATTGCGTGATAATTTTGGTTCAGTTGGCAAGTTGAGTCTATATTTGTTCACGGAATTAAGTATCGGAAAGTGGATACCACATGAAAATGATGTAGCAGTATTATCTGCCTGGTTACATCATAATTCATTAGCCTCAACTGAGAGCCATTTGGCACGATTAATTCTCTCTCACTTAAACTGGGGATTGGATAAAAACGGTGATCTTTATTTGCCATTACATTTACATTATCGTGTGGCACTATTGATTGTAGAACTCACCATCAAATACGTACCCGAAACACCAGCACAGACTGCATCATTACTCGCAGAAGGTGTTAAACAAGTTTCATCAATAGTTAGACCACAAAATAGTGATCAGGCATTCACTTTATGGGCATGGGAAATGATAACACGACTTCGTCTCCATCAATTGGATCAATCAGACTCGAATTGTCGAAATGCAATGACTAATCCGGCTGCAGCGTTTTTACATGTCCCAGATTTGGACATAGATGCGTCATTAGAAATCGTTGTAAATGGAGTTCGTGAAAAACAACCAATTGCTTGTTATGTTGCAACGATGATGACCCTATGGGGTCATTCAATTCCATTAATTTGCACGAAAGGCTTCAATCAATTGTCAATTCTTCAATGCTTCTATAAATACCAACAAATTCTCATTGCACTTCATCATATAATACCATTATTTATTGAATGTTCTGATTCGTTATTCAAAAATGAACGTTTCGGATCTTTAATTGTGTCATTAGTGACTGCTGATAGAACGTATGTGAAAATGGCGAAAAATTTAATTGCACCGGAAATGCCTGGGCCTATCATAAAACTTTTTTCTGATATGATTGAATCACACATAATTCATTACAAAAGGTATTACAAAAATTTGGGAAAGAAATATTTAATTGCATGAAGGAACATGAAAACGCCCCTTAAAATTATCTTTCTAGTAACTGGACTAATTTCATATTATTTGCAGATATTGTTTGGATAGTCCGGAACCATTAATACGCTTATGGCTGAATATTTTAGTGCGTGTTCCGGAATGGAATCGTGACCATAATGTCATGTATTTGATAGACATTATAATTCGAGCTGCTTTTTTCAATATTGATGCACGAACCACCACCGAAAATGTGTTCGAGAATCTTTTTTCGGTATGTATATCTGGTACTATTGTCCGGTGTTTAATCAATTTAAAAATTCTCGTATTTTTACATTAGCTATCATTAGAAGGGATCAATGAGGTATGACTTGTCCATAAAATTGATAATGCAGAAGAATCATATAAATGTCCGTCCTCACATTCTATTGACAATAATGCTATTTTTTTTCTTACACCAAATATAGAATCTTGGTACCGTCAAGTCGTCTGGGTCTATCGGATCTTTTTTGAGCTGGGCCACTGGTTCTGGGAACGCGCCAAGTCTCCTCGGTGGATCCGTACAATCAATTTGGCTTGCATACCAAGTTCTTCGAACTGAGCAGCAGAATCGTGAATTGAAATCTGGACTTTGGCGTGAATTCCTTCGAGAATTATCGCAACAATCAAAAACGTCGCTTGACACGGCGTTGAAACGAGCGTGTGCAACATTGAAGATTGCTACATTCAGTTCTAACGCATTGGCAATATATCGATGGTGCCAACAAGCGCTGGATACGCCAATGGACCATCCACTCCTTCCACTATTGTGGCAACATTTTTTCATGTTGTTTTTAGCACGTGTGCCAAATGCACCGGGTATGCACGTTGATCGTGGTGGAATGGGCGATAAATTCTTTGAGGGAATGATCAATTTAAGTTATTTGAAAAAAGTGAAAAAACGTTTGTACGATACGACAGAATATTTCCAATTGAAGGGTGAACGCGATACAGACGATGATGGCAAACAAATAACTGATGAGAGACGTGTATTTTATTTCACTGCAGCTAAATTTTACAAAACTCTAAGCCTGTGGTTGGAGGAACCACGACTACAGGAGTCAGGACTGTATTTACCTGCTCTACCTCCTCAATACATGTCACAAAAACTTATTCTCTTAATCCAGGGTGATTACAATCCGTGGTTCGAATATATTGACTATGAGCGCGTTCAACGGGCCCAATTACACGGAGTACACGACTGGCAACGTATGTGTCATCGACTTATTGATGAAAATCAAGTGAAAATCGTGCAAACCCCAACAACACCATTAGAACCTGCAGATCCCATTCAACGAATCTACCGTCGATTGAGCACATACGAACATTGTGAACCACCACCGCCACTCAGCCGTCAAAGCCTGAATATCGAACACATATCACGTAATACTCTCCATAATGCAGATCCAGTGATTAATGCTGTGAGTCGACATATAAAAATCATTTTGGATTATGCACAAACTTATAATCTTCTTGTGTCTGAACACACTGCTGTGGATTGTAATTTCTTAGAATTGATTCCTACGCTTTATCGTGAAATTGAAAGCCGTGTTACGCTTCATGCTCTCTGTGATCCGGCACCTGGAGGAAATCGGCGTGCCCGGTCAGGCACACCGCCAACTGTTCATTGTGCTGGACCGGCAGTAATAAGAATCAAAATATCTGAAGCTCGAGTAAGCGACGGTGTAGATCAAATGATCAGCCAAAATAGAGCAGAATATGAAAACTTACTAATAAAAGCATGCCAACCACCCTCGAGTAAAGTAATCCAAGGTTGTGTCTTTGTTGATCACTTGATTGCTTTGCTCGAACACGAACTGAATACAAATCGCACATGCGAAAACACTGCCATATTGCATAATGTTCAACAAAGTGGAGTGAAATTATTCTATTACTTCGTGGAATTTTATACGGAAGAAGCGGCAACATGTCCACCAACAAAACAGCTCATCACTACGTGCATTGAAAAATTGGGACAGATGTTTATTTGTGGGGAAGAGTGCGAAGGGCCAACATTATTAAATACAATAATGCAAAGGCCAAGTCTTGGTGGATTGCTAGGACCCCATTTTACTCCGGTTGCCGGTGGAGCATCGACTTTTTTACAGATGTATCAGACTGTTGTGGATTTGTCGACCGGTTCAAATGCTGATTTATGTTTTGTTCTATTATCCAAATTCGACGTTGGAAGTTGGTTGAACTATCGTAGACCACGTTTGAGCGAAAGGTCAACGTTCATTGATCTCGTATCAAAAGCATTATACAATATTGGACTCAATCCAGCTGATGATAAACTAATTTTGCACGAATTATTCCGTAACCATTTAAGATTAGTCTTGCTCCATGAATTCCCGGAACATTATGGCGAAGTGCTTAGTGCAATATTAAGAGGTAGTGAAGGACAGAATTTGTCATTAGATGTATGGCGAGACTTATTGAGCGCATTGAGTGGAAGATCCAAATATTCAGCGCCAATCCATCCTAGTAAACTCAGAGAGGAGATAAGAAGATATGCGACTGAGCAGAGAATTTTATCTAGACAAGAAATATATGATACTGCGGTGCTTCTTAGTAAGCATTTCATGAAAGAACGATTACAATACGGACTGTATGGTCTATATCCAAAATATCGTGTATACAATGAGCCACTAATTATGTTCCTTGGAATGGTCGGACACGCACTTGTTGTATTGACTCTCCAATTCGATCGCGGTTCATTAGCAGATCAATTGTGCGAGCGAATATGGCCGGTGCTTAGCGAAATGTTTGCACCATGGATTGCGCCATACTGGACAAGGAATTTACGTGAGCCAACTGCTGCCTGGATACAACAATTGACTGATGATCGTTCTGTTCTTTTGCCATGGATTATTACTGATGGACCACATGCTAATAAAACTGTTGCGATGTTTGTCGAGTGTGTGCGTTTCATAATTGATACAATGCCAGCATCAAGCAAAATACTATGTTACTTGTGGCAATTTTATGTTACTAATTTTGCACATAGTTCAATCAAAGATCACATTCTCAATGTTATGCATGGCAATTTCCTGTCTTTGCCATGGGATAGATTCTCTCCTGAAATTAATGACGTTGAACTCATGGTGAAGGTAGTGGATCAATATCTACCAGATAGTCATCTCTTCCTTGGCAGCATTTTTATTTCTGTCAATTGGACTGCATGGATCAATGAAATATTGGCCAATCAACCATTACCTATTGCTGCTAGGATGCACATATGTCTATTGAATTTGTTTGTTAAATTGTCTAATGAACCGAACGTCAGACAGGTAAAATACATTTTAATGGATGGAAAGTGAATTGTGAATGAAATCAATTGATAAGTCATATTATATTTTCATTTATAACTGCAGAATGAGAAAGCAGCTCAATTGGTTGTTGATGCGGAAAAGTTTGCGTGGCACTTAGTAGATGCAACGGCCTATGATCAAGTGATAAATTGGCACGTAATGAGCTGTGACCCACGTGTTATTCTCTCTACCGCGGGCAATCAAACTCACCAAATTGACACGGCCATAAACAAGTAAGAATAATCCAATGACTTTCATGTGATTTTTATACAGCTCTCCCCCTGATTATGAGTTTCTCGTTCAACTAATAAATTCATCCAAACTCTGACAAATATGCTCATGTTCAATGTTTTTGCAGTTTATTGAAAGTTGTTGCGGCCTATGACCCAACGGTAACCCACTTCCATCCGACGACATTAAAAAAACGGCAAATGTACGTGCGTTCATCGATAAAACTCCTTGTCAACTGCACGACACGACACAAATCTCTTATTTCGAGCAATGTCAAGGCTTTCACAACTACACTCGCTCGAATGCTAGATGAAATGGAAATTATAATTACAAGCACGGTCTCAGAGTCACAGCAGGCAGCTGAAGCTGGGCTTTTGATTACAGAATTGTTGCATTCAATTAATCAAAGTAGTTTTCTGGTTGAACAAGTTCGGATTAGTTGGTCAAAATGGTTATCAGAAAAAAATGCTAAGAGTCCTGTACTTCTTGGTATGCTCCGAGTCGTAGGAATAGCTGTTACATCCTCATCAACATTTGGCGAATTGATGGAGGCCGCATTGGAAGCCTATTTCAATCATAGCGTCACTGATGACATTCAGCCAACTTGGACGTCTGCTTTATCATTACTCCCATCGCTAGTACCACGACAGTCACCAGTGGAAAGTGTTTTGATATCGGATGGACGCCTTTTGGTTCTTTATGCAGCGTTATTGAAAAGATTACCATTCTGTCGTGATATCCGAGAAGAGGGAATGCTCTTAGTGAATCTAGTTGACTGGATAGCTGCAATAAAACCATCGTAAGTTTGTTCCTTGAAAAAATGATTAGTTGAAGCTTCGTGGTATAAAAATGAACAAAGAAATTTCTTTCAGTGATGCCATCGAAGCCAAGTTTCCACTTCTATGGATAAAAGTTCTTGAATTGGCGTATAGGCAATGTCAATACAGCGAGAATACAGTAATCGCAGCGAGGGCATTGAAAAAATTTGCACGAACGTTGGTAGCAGTTGCAGATGACGCAGGTCAAGGTTGGGGAATCCTCGGTGCGATTGGTTTGCGTAGAGGTTCACAACTTTCAGTCAGGTAACGATACGAACCATTCATAATGAACATGATATAGAATATAAAAGCAAAAAAGTAACCACAGTTTCATTTTGATCTAGATGTAAATTCCTAGCGCGGGCCCTTGGAGTTTATTGCTTTGCACAATTACCAGAGTCGAAGTCAGATCAGCAAATTGTTCGATATACGCCACATTCACCAGGAATAGCGCCTTTGAGGTCCAATGATGTGGATCCTCTTGATGTACGGCCTAGTGCGGATGCCATAAAAGGAATCCAAAGTTTGGAAGGACTCATCATAAATAAACAATATGCTGAATTGAAAAGTGACACTGAACAGGCTCTCAAAATGATCCGCGATTCAACAAATTCACTTCACAATGCATCCACATTTGCTGGATCGCTTACAATGGGTCTATACCATGAGCAATATCTTCACATATTGTCAGATTAATGATAATACATATTCATGATTTTTTATCCTGACAAAACAAAATGATTCGATATGTTTCTACGTTTTTTGTCACACAGATTTTTTCGATTTTGCTGAACAAATCTAGTCATTCAAGTATAATTTTGTTATCCTTTTTACCTCGCTTTCTTTCTCGTAGCTTATTATCTCTCAAATATGTTAGTTTAATAATTATCTATGAAATGGAACAAAAAATATATACCTACTTATAGATATATTGAATTCTATTAGCGTATATTTTTTGGCTATTATATACAATTCTTGTTGACAAGAATCACAGATTAATCTATATTTGTTATGACTGGGTATATTATATTTTTGCTTGATTGCAGTAAAAAAAAAAGACGCTTCATCTCTATTTATAAACTGAGATGAAAAACAACCAAATCTATCAAATATTCAAATTGCTTAGCCTCAATAAGGCTGTGATGTTTATTAGCAATTTATCGTTACCGTGTACATATAGTTGTCAAATTTATTGTTTAGAGTATTTATTGTAATAAAAAAAAAGAAAAAAAAACTCAATACAAATGTTGGTTATTGTACAAGAAATTTATTATACTTCTAGCATGTCACATTGTAAAAATAAAAAAATATCTTTTATTTGATAGCATTCTTAACGGCAGCACGCATCAATTCTGAAGCTACACCCGGATCGAAATCAATGAGTGTACATTGGAATTGATCTTGAAATGCTCTTTTCATATAAGGTATAATGTCCTGAATAGAAATTTCCGAATTGAGTTCTTTACTGAGACTAGTGACACCCTTACCAACAATCCCACAAGGCACAATATGTTTAAACCACTCCAAATTAGTATTACAATTCAATGCGAGTCCATGAGTTGTGATATAACGACTACCGTGAATTCCAATGGCACAAATTTTTTCATCATTAACCCACACACCAGTGTCCGGAGACGTATTAGCTTTGATGCCAAATTCAGCACAAAGTCTTATAATCATTTTTTCAATTTGACATACATACCATTTAACACTTGGTTGAAATTGTTTCAAATCAAGCACTGGATAAGACACTAATTGTCCTGGACCATGAAACGTGATCAAACCACCACGATTGGTTCTATAAAATTCCGCACCTTTGTCAATCAATTTTTTAGCATCATCTTCAGAATATTCTTTGTTACGAATTCCAACAGTGTAAACAGGATCATGTTCAATCAGAATTAATGTATTACGAGGGTAATCAGATGGAAGATTTGAGTCTCGATGTTGTTCTACAAGAGATTGTTGTAAATGAAGACCTGCTCTATATCCCATACGTCCAGCCCACAAAACTTTCACAGTTTTCATCCGCATGATAAATTGTAATGATTATGTTTGATTCTTGTCCTTTGATACAGTTTTTGGGCTTTTATTTGCTTCTTCCAAGCCGAGTTCTTTTGCTTTATTTTGAATTGTCAAATATAGTAACAATGAAACATACGCGTCTGTTGCAGCATATGTTTTTTGCGATTCAGAGAGTGGTAAAATGTGCCATTTACTTTTTCTAACTTTATCATCCTTACTTATTTTTTTTTGTAAAATATAAGCAGTGAGTTTTTCTAAACTCCATCGACAAGATCGTCTGTAAATTTGATTCGTCAATGGACCACAATCAACACAATTTTTTTCTACAACTTGAGGTGCAGGGAACTCTGGAAAATCACGACCCAACTTCCAAATATCACTGCAAGTGGATGCACAAAAAACAAAGATTATTATATAGTATGTGAAGCATTTCTCATAAAGATGTTTCTATCGAGCAACACTTACTTTTTGATATTCACACCAACCAATCTCACTCTACTATGGCTCAATAGCTGAATTAAAGACGCTGGCAATTTCTTCAGATTGTAAATGTGGAACAAGTGACATGTATTTTCGGATACACACACTTGTGCCAATGCTGTCTTTCCCGGACCAGTTTGGAAACTGAATGGCCACTCCAAATCAAATCCAATAGGGACAATTTCATTTGTATACTTTTCAATACGTTCTCTATGGGATATAAATAAAGGAATTATGATAGACCATTATAATAGAGATAAGAAAATAACAAAATATTCATTCCACTTACAATACTTGATCACATATAAGGGCACAACCCTCAAAATCGGTAACATAATAAGTTTTCCCTGTAAAAACAATTGGCTGCAATCTTGATATATCAGGATCCTTTTGAACTTCGGGCTCTATTTCCAACAACTCCTGAAATTATGTAATGATATGTAAATCCATTATTCACTAAATCTTCAAAATTTTTAATATTCTGTATGAATCTTCACTGAATAAAAATTATATTAAACCGTCGCGTAACAAAAGCTAAGAGTTTCGTTGTGCATCAGGCCATGAGCATATTCATGGAAGAATTGATTTCCTAACCTAAATTTGTCACGATTTACGTTGCATGAATAAACTCCCACAAACATGATAATGTTGATTTGTTATATGATGAATTCTATACAATTTGAATGAATGTTGAGATAGAATTTTTTTAATATGAATTAACCTTTTTCTTCGAATCTGGAAGATCCCGAATTGACCGTCTGGTAACTCGTCCCACCGATATTTTATTTTCCTGCAATCAATGTAATATTTATTTTAAAATACAAACATATGTAAAAGTAGAGAGGACAACAATGAACTGACCTACTGGATCACATGCCAAATGACGAGTTTATTATATACATAACACTAACCTCATCTTGAACTTTTGGAGATAGAAGTCGGACAGTGGTCATGATGTTAAAAGCGCCACGAGATATATTACGCCAATTATTACGCCGTTATTTTTATATTTATAATCCTTATAGTTGAGATATATCTCTTTTGTTTCACCTGAATCTTGAAGTCCCAAATCTTTGGATGTATCAAGAGTTGCATCAGTTTTCGTTAATTCAAATGTTTGTACTCGCAACTTGCAATTCATAAGATTGCTTATGTGGACAGATATTCAGAATTTCATTTGTTGGAAAGGATGATATATTCTGCGATCTTGGCGCCACGAATATTCAAAAATTATGAACGATGTTACTGCTAGTCCTAGAATGATAAATTGGAGAATATTTATCTTTTTGTGAATGAATTTGTCATAAAGTGACGCTACCATTCAAACTTTTTGATTGAAGTTGATAACATTTTTTTTAAATACTTCCAAGATATTCGCACATATCTCCAACCAATCTCTTCTAGAACGAGAATATATATTTTTTCATTGCATGTAATGATTCCTTCCTCTTTTGAGTCTGGTTTTTTTCCTCCAAATTCCACTTTAACAAATGTAAAAACATCTTAATCACCTTCATTGTTCATATAGAAATAAATAAAATGTAGGTTGATGAGCAATTGAACTTACATGTGCCGTAGACGGAAACTTTGATTGTCTGGTGATGAAGATAAAGTGGATCATCATTTATGAATCATAAATTTTTATCAGAATTTTTGAATGCTCTTTTTCACATTCAAATCCTCCTCTGCGTTTATTTCTCATAAAAAATTTGGTTCAACCAGAAAAATTGGGGGAATCCCTTTGCATCATCTCCTGGAACAACAACTCCAATGAATGTCCATTTAAATATTCCACAATATATAAAATAAGTACATATTTCTTATTGATTCATATTATAATTCACCACTTTCATAACGAAGACCGTGGAAAAGTCGAACATGGCATTGAAAATAGTAGAATATCAGTAAAAGTAGTTGCATTTATCAAGAACGCTTCCTTTCCTCTACAGATCAGGGAATGCAGTTTCACTTTCTCACTTACTGCGATCTTTAATACCATGTTTTTGCTTTGGATTATCTCTATAGGTCAATAATCTAAGTCCAAATATTAAGGTGAGAGTGTATTTGTAATATAAAATTGATTTATATATGTTTAAATAAATTACTAATCTTTTACAATCAATCTTACGACTCCCACTTTTATATTTGTAAAATTTTATAGAGGGAGAGTGTATGAACTGAAATAAAAGTAGCTGGATCAAGCGGTGTATAAGTTCCCAAGTAAGATAGCGGCAGTGTTCACTCGGGGAGCAGGAGTGCTATCTCTCACTTATAATATTCATAGACCTGAATAAGAATTGTAGTGAATTCATTCTTCTTTCTTCAACATTTAACATCAAACAATCTATTCAACTTTCAACAACACACTTCATTATAAATCATTGAGCACAAGAACATCGGTCCCATGATCTCTCTTCTATATCAACATTCATATTATCTCTAGTTATCTTCATTTAATATCAAAAATGTGTGTCAGTTCGAACATATAAGAATATATATTTTCAAAAACAAAGTTTTTTCTTTTCATTTGCATTCTTGGCAAGTCCAAGGAACAAGTGAGAGATGAGACTCAGATGTGGAATACTGATAGTGATGTTTATAGTCCTCGGAATAACAGAGATCAACGCGATGATGAGAAACGAACGTGTCAAACAATCCGGTAAGTTGCAGTTATTATGTTAATCATACACAATAATTATATATACATTTTATCAACTGCTTTTGACATTTATCGTTTACTATAACTACGATTATTTATAAATTAAATTATACATCTGCCGCAATAACTTCTTTCACGATCTTCGATCCGTTGTTTTTGTTTCTTTTATCCCGGGATAAAATTCTGAGATCTCCTGCAGAAATTGACTCATTAATGAGTTGAATCCCATTAAGTATCATTGGATTCAATTAGATATGAAGAGAGATCATCTTATCGAATGTAGAATCAAACTGATAATGAGATCCTGACAGATTTAATAAAATAGAATGGAGTTTTATTCGATCAACTCAAACCTACTTTCAATTTCACCAGGATCAGGAATGAACTTAAGATTAGCTACGAAATTTAAACTACAGAGGAATTAAAAACGCGATGTTTTCAATGATAACTATCAGTCATATCATTCCGTCAATATTTTTTTTTGTATTATATCTCTCTCGTGAAAATAAACTTTGCAAAGCAGCGCGGCGTGAAGCCGTACACACAGAATGAATTTTTGAATGGCAGAGTGCGGTCGTCCCGCAGCTTCTCAACGTCAACCGAGGATGCTGCGCGATGACAGGCGTATGTCGACAATGAAGACAACTGGAAGGATATTCAATGGCAAACCTAGCAGACGCGGTTCGTGGCCTTGGCAAGTGTCACTACAACTCTTACATCCAAAACTCGGATTCATTGGTCATTGGTGTGGCGGAGTTCTCATTGAACCATCGTGGGTGCTCACTGCTGCCCATTGCATACACAAGTATTACTACTTTTATATCATGAATAAAAACGTAATGTCATTCATTTATATCAAATGGTGTATTTCACCGGAAATTCACATCCGACTCCGCTCAGGTCGTCCAATTTTTTTCACGATCTTTCATCGTTTTTTATGTCGAAAACATAAAGGTATGTATTCTTTTATTTGACCACTTGGTCAGTCTATTGATGTTCACTACACCATCGGATGATGGTGTTGACAAAAATGGAATTATTCCAACAATAGTGTCTGAAAACGAAAGAAAAAAACGTATCAATATCTCAAAAGTAAATCACAAACTAAACTTTCTTATGAATTCAAAAATCATGATTTCCCAATAGGAGTCAACGTATTATCATTGAATATTTGTCGTTGATATTTCGTGATGATAAAGACAAAAGTGAGAGTAGGAAGATTCGAAAAAAAGACTATAAGTACCTAATCTTCATTTAAATCCGAACTACTTCAGTTTAATCTGGTATAGCTATTTTCATTTATGTTAACATTCGGAAAATTCATTTATTTAATCACCGTATCAACATCATTTCATGCTAAAATATTCTGCAGTAATTACTGTGACATGGACAAACATATTAAGCACAAGTCACCTCTTTTTTCATATAAAATACGATAAAAAATCACGAAATAGTTTGAATAATCAATACTACCACGGACTGAATGTAAATTTTCGGAGAGAATACCCCATATACATTAAACAAATGATCCCAAATATTGTAACTATGTTTTAAATTGATTCATACCTTTATTATTCAGTGACTTGTTCAATTTACCTATTGGTGCACTGTGGACTGCAGTCATTGGTGAATGGGAACTGGACTCTGGTAGCCATGGATCAGTGAGAATTCCTGTTGAAAGAGTCATTCTGCATGAACAATTCAATAATCATGTTCATGATATTGGTAAGTCGTCAACAAAACCGGTTGAAGATGGATGCTACGCTTTTAATTGTGTCTTTTATTTTTCACATTTACTTTATGTTAAATTACATTAACTAATGATAACCCACTGCCATAATTCAATCATTCATTCCGTGTTTCTTATCAACTATCACGCTATGACAGAACAGAACAATCCACTCCCAAGATGGTTTTGATTGTCACGAATCTGCGAAAGTTATCCAAAAAAAAATACATAAAAATGAAAACAGAAAATATTATTAGATAGAACATTCAACTCCGCCATTCGAATTTTCAGTTGAAACAAAAATTTGTGTTAATGATTTGTTTTCCATTTAATATTCCATTCTCTTACAATTAAAAATCAGCTAGAAAAATAATTTTCCACGCTCACTTTTACAATATTAATTTTACTATCGTTTCAGCACTGATGAAGCTGAGCAGGCCAGCTCCACTTTCAAAAGTGATACGAACGATTTGTTTGCCTGAAGCGAAAGAGAAACTCACGAGTAACAATTGTGTTGCGTCCGGTTGGGGTCGTGTTGGACCATCACCTTCATTGTCGTCCGCTCTCTTAGAAGCCCATATTCCATTGTTAAACTTGGATGTTTGTAAAAAATCATATGGAAACACAGTATTACTTAGCGATGGTCATTTATGCGCTGGACACATAGATGGATCATCGGGAAGTTGCGTGGTAACTTCATTGTTACATTATATCAACTCAACACTGATATCCTCAAAATGAATTATATGATATACCTGATTGTAGGGAGATTCTGGTGGTCCACTTCAATGCCGACGTAATGATGGTGTATGGCAATTAGCTGGGATTATATCATTTGGATCTGGTTGCGCAAAACCCGGTTTTCCTGACGTCTATACAAGAATACAACATTACATCGATTGGATTAAGAATACAATAAGCAATGATGCTAATATATAAATAATAATTAAGTAGATTATTGTTCCGCGTGACTAATTTAAAAACTGTACATACTGATTTGTATATAAACTTAATCATATATATATATTAATCATACATATTTATATACATATATTCATATATAAACATCCGATGCAATAATATTAGCCGTGGTCTGATTTTACGTTACACGGAAAAATTCCTGATAACCTTCACTTTCCAATAGACCAATTTTCAAAGTGAAAATTGCTAAGCCGACCCAGCTCGCGAGATCTACCTATCTATTGATCTATCTGTGTAAACACATATACATATATACATATTATCGAGGATAATACTAGTTTTCCAAACCGTTCATCTTTCACCAAAACTTTCACGTATGTGTGTTCGAGCGTGAAGATGAATGTATGATTATTTATCATCCAATCACAAAATTATATCGATAATACTGGACATATATGGTAATAGTTATATGGTTTTCGAATAAAAAAAATTATTATGATCGACCGTACTTTTGGAAAACTAAAGATTGATGATGATGGTTTGTTTATTCAAATTATGTATGCAAGATTTGGACTGATACATTTGTATGAGAATCTTGGAACGAGAAAAGATATCGAATTGAGGTCGTTTGTTCTTCAATGCCTCATCGACATGTTCAGTCAACGTAGATTTCATACAATTCCCAAACAAGAAATAAAAAATATCCTCAGGCGAAGAAAATCCATTTCTATTGAGGATTCAATATTACATCGGCGTATCGCGACCCACCATAGCACAACATCGATATACATAAAATGATATACAAGTAGAATACAATAGGGAATACATCTAGGAAACGCGTAGCATTAAATTTGTGTGCGAACATAAGCAAAGACATCGTATCCATAACCATACCTGTATGAAATTGAATTATTATTGCTCATGCATTCAACCGTAGTGTAATGCGAGTATCCAGAATTTATATGAAGGTTCTTCTACTCATAGCATTTATTCGCATACTTTCAAGTCATCCAATTTTGTCCTGAATATTGAATTCTATAAGCAACCAAAAGAGATACACAATTTTACCATCCGAATCTTTATGTTCATTCAATCCACCATAGAACGTAAAATTATTGCCCCATGAACTTAATTACTATTTCAGTCATTTCAAGTTAGCATAAACAAAATTGGCGGGATTAAATTGTCTAACTTTGAATACGAATCTCGCTACTGTTTTTGATGTAGAATATATGAAGTAGATAACTCGCACTACCCTCACCTCAATGAATATTTTTACGAAGCGCCTCATAAACACACTCTTTACAAGTAGATCATACCATTTAGTACAGTCTAGCACTGTTTCAGTTTATAAATGACTCCAATTATGGACCACGAAATTATGGTAGAGTGAAAGCAGTGTATCTGACTCAATATTAATTATAGCGGTATTGTTACTTTTGTATTGTTCCGCGATGATTGCCGTAGTACCGAGAGTGGGATTTATACGGTGATGACGCACAACACTCTATCCTCTCATTATTTCACACATTTCTAAAGGCAATTAAACTGTGGTTATATGAATACATCTATACATATTGAGATGCGATGCACATAATGGGGTGCGATTGTGCTATGATTTCCCTTCACCAATAACGTTTCCCTATGATATCAATTCATGAATAATTTCCCTTCATAATATTCATTGGACAAATATATTATGATGACGATTTTTGCTCACAGGTAGTCGTCTCAGAGGTACATTGTTATGGGATCCATCTAAATTGGCAAAAGGTAGTTGGATTAATAAACGAGTCAATGTTCCCCAGTAGGCTGTGGAATGACGTAGGTATTATATCTCCTGACATTATATGAAATGATATTATCACTTTTCGTATCTGTCAAAAAGTTGCTAATTAATTCCCAAATAATTTCGTCATCCTCAATTGTGCCGCAAACTACTTTGTGCAATGAGGTTTCTCAGATGCACCTGCCTTAAGTGCATGTGCATTAGGCGAATGTAACTATATGCATTGAAACTAATAATTTTATACACTGGCAAACTCATCCAAATTGTATCATCGATAAATTTCGAAATGTTCTCATGTCCCATTTCTTATTTATAATTTGAAAATAACTTGCGCCTTTACAATTCCGTCATGACTAGATCACTCAGAGCCATCCAAATTCAAATTCGACAATCTGGAACAAAATGAAGAGCTGATACAGAATGTTTGATTTTTTATTAATATTTAAAATTTGAGTTAAAATGAAATATATAAAAACTTACCAAAAATCATCAGAGTTTTAATGAGCAGTTCTTATTTAATCAATTGAAAAACTCTGAGAGAATTACGTCGGTAGAAATATCTAATGTGACATCAAATTAGGCATTTTGTTCTCTCTGTCAAACTCATTATAAACATAATTAGCAAAATTATACTACTGAGATATGACAATTCAGTAATTAACGTAAATTCACACACCTGCGGTCGACTTGCTCGAAATAACAAACAAATTCATTCTCATTCATTTGTAACTAACACTGCTCGTGGCATGAAAATTGTTAGGCTGGTAAATTCATGTTGCTGTATAAATTAACGCATAATTAAAAATTAAAGTCTTTCATATGACAATTTCGTAAATAAAATCATTGTGACATTAATTGTGTACTCATTTCAATGAAACATTTTTCACAATTTTTGTCTTCTGAAATCGTTAAACTGATTGCACATAAAAATAAGATTGAATGAGCTGGATGAAACATAAAAAAGAAATAATCTATGTATTTATCTGATATAAACGTGATAAATACTTTCATTGATATGATACAAATCCAAATGGAATGCGATAATGAATGTAAACGGTGTTTAAATAGTAGTAAAATCCCACGAATGGACATATTACCACATACCATTAGTTGATTAAAATGCTACGAAACGTATGAAAAAGCGTCAGGCATGCACATATAAGTTTGTGTAAATTAAACGAATGATTAGCCGGATATGGCTGTATATTTATTGTGGATTTGACGTATAAATAAATAAGCTCGGATATATATCAAGCTTATAATATCACAATGCTAAAGATTCTCCTGTTCGTCTTTCACAATTCAAAATGAAAATTGAGAAATGAATTACTAAATCGATTGACTTTCACCAAATTCCTTTCAATTATTTCGAAAGTAAATAACAGAAGTCTGATAATGATCAGATACTAATGTACTAATGGATTGATTACGAAATTCAATGTCTTCAGAATGTATCAATAAACTTTCAGGATGTAATATAAAATAATTATTGACCAAACCCCTCGCAAAACATCGATCCAAGTGAAAAGAATATAAACGTAGGAAAACACTCAATTAGTTCTTTTCATATGATGCTCGTTGTACACTTTGTTCTGAAAATGGATTAATGACAATAATATTAGTAAGATTAAATAAGTTATACTATTGTATAATAATGAGGTTCATGTCATATTTGTTATAGTGGTGGTTGCTTGTTCCTCACTAGGGATTATCATTATTGCATAACGATAACTACATAATGAAATGAATGGTGAGTGAAAGAAGAGAACGACATAGAGTGACTTTGTAATCTCATAGGGGACAAATATATGGGAGTGTCGTTATCAAATATTCGATACTATCAACACCTAAGAGGACTTCATTCATTTTGGAACCGATAGCTCAATTATTGTTATCATAAAAATTAATGGAATTGTAAACACACCTTTGCTGATTGTTACGATAAAATATTATGGTAATTACAAAATATTATATGCAACTAATTTGACATGATGGCTACAATCAAAGACCACCGGCATCATTTCAAGCATAATAACTTTCTTTTGATCGATATCCCAACAAAATAACTTTACTCTACTCTAAATCATCTCGAACCTCGACCAAACTCAGATCCAACAGTTTTGCTGATGTTCTATTATTTCTACAACATCAAGATGGAATAAAATGTTAACAGAGTATTTTAAACACCATCACTTACATAGCAAAACCTCCAACGAGAATTCATTTGAACCCGGTCGCCGCAATGCAAATTTGTCGCAGTCATTGTGAAAACCAAGAAAAACAATAAATCAATCATGAAAGAAAAACTCTTTCCTCTCATAAGTAATCGCATCTAAAACAACAAAACGCTATAAAAAAACAACAAAAATCCCTTTTATAGGGTTTCCAATGCATCACAACTTTTTATATCTTCGAATACCTCTGCATAAAAAATGCAATCATGTATATTTACCAATTACCACTTCTATCTATCATTAAAAAATTCGAAAATTCATATTTTTCAGTAGAGAAATTCCTCAATCAGCAGCTCATTAAAATGTTCCAATTCTCCAAGATGTTATCGCGGTATGTTTTTATTTATAAAAATTGATTGTGAGAAAAAATATCAAAACACAATCGACCTCCAAAAGTACAAACACAATGTCAAAAGATGTCGCTACTTACATTCACATATACAACATTCTACGAACACCCATTCATAACTTGTATTTTACTCTTTCATCGTGTATAACACCCAGTAGGTTTAGTGGGTGGAGAATACATTGAGAGAGGGAGAGTACGCGTTTGCGTGCCTGTGAACCAGTATATAATAATACACCACATCAACCATACACTTTCATCGTATCGTATTTAGAGAGAGGAAAGTGAATGCTCATGAGCACATCTTGAGACCAGTTTATTTTCAATGTTGTGTCAAGTCCCCATAAAACGTCAAATTAGAAAAGATTATTTTTATAAAAAAAAAAAATCGTTGCATTATTATTAATATATAAATGAATAAATTCTCAAGATGATTCAAGTGTAAGAGAAAGGTGTTGAATTTGTAGGGAGAAAGGAACGAGGAAGCCACGAGATCGGACTAATTCAACACTTCTTTTTCCCTTTTTCTTTTTTTACGGTTCATTCTGTCAAATAATAATATATATGTGGTGAAGAGGAAGAGCAGAAGAGGCCAATCAAACGTAAAGAACGGTGAGAGTGAAATTTTTTACACACTACAAATTTACTTGTAAGTGATTTGATGAAACTTTTCTATTTTATTTACGAATTTAATGATATAATTTGCGAGATCAAAATGTTTATTCGCTTTTTTTCTTTTTTGTCATTGAAGTAGTTTATTTTGAAATTGATGTATATATGTTCAATGAAATTCTAATAATACAGATGAGTAATGAAATTTAAATGGCTATTGTAACTTTAAAATATATTTAAAGGTTTAAATTTATTTTTTATATTTAGAATTATTAGTGACTAAGTGCTAATTTATTTTATATTTAATTGTGTTCGTATAATTTGTTTGAGTTATCGACATTTCCTTTATTTTGTTGTTTCAAATTGTTAAAATTTTCAATGTAAAATAATTGATGAATTCAGAGTGTGTCTGTATGGTGAAATCATATCAGTTTTTATTCTTATTCGTCTTTCGTTTTTTACAAAGATATTGATGTGTATGTCTGAATAAAAAATGTCAATACGTATATACGATAAATTGTCTCACTCACACATTATATATTGTGTACATTTACACCCTCGGGGCTATTCGTGCCACCCAATCGCCGTCATGTTATCATCGATCGCGCCTTCCACGGTGCAACGTACTCTTTTATAAATAATATCTGATTATATCTACGATAAATTGACAAATCCAAGAATATTTCGATGTATGTTCTAATTGTTTTGTCATAAATCGATTTTATAGTTTTTTTATATTTTATTGGTATTTGTCCCTACTTTTCATTTCCTTACAGAAATATTTTGTATGTTAAATATAAAATGATCGATGAATCTGCTCGAATGATATTCCTGTTTATAAATTATAGTTATACTCTCTGCTTATGGTGTATTCACAATTCGAACAAACCATATGCGCCAACAAACACATGGCTTTATAAATATGAATTTTCTTTACATTCATCAAATGCTGTGACTCACAAAGGAAAAAATATCTTTAAATCGAGTATAGTTTTTATTTTTAAACATGATATATGTTCTATTAAGATTAAATATTTTTGTTTCAGTTGTTGATTCATTTTCGATTATCAAAGTATGAATAAAAAAGGTTGACGAATTGGCTTGTATTGGTTGAGTAACAATTTCTGACTTGCATCACAAATTATGGGATGACAGTTCTATAAGATATGCCATGACTGTTGTGGATAGGAATTCGAATCACAAATCTTTCAATCATGAATGAACTGTCAATCAGTATTTGAATTGAGAATAAAATGAATTCTTATGACAAGTGTGAAACTAATATTCGATGTTTATTATTACGTGGGACTTCATGCCAAGCGAGCCCCAAAATACTTCCAAAGAGATTTGTGTAATCGGCCTACTTGATGTCAGATAATTTCTGGATCACTTCATAATCTAGAGTTATAAACGCTTTTTAATTAAACCAGGCACACAGTAGGAAATAATTTATTGAACATTCAACTCGTGGAACGTTCTATTTTGTTTCTTCTATGCCACATCAGAATGGAATTGTGATGATGAATAAATGTGAATTGATTTACACGTTGATTAGTAAAAAATAAAAGATTATTTTTGTACGATAAATTGTATCTTCATATGTTTCAGAAAACTTGTAAGAAATGGACACGGAGGCAATAACAATTGCAACACCACCGGCAATCCATGTCGATCCAATTGTCAATCCCGTCACCAATGAAACAATATCGATTGTGATTCCTTTGTCTGCACAATTGGCGACAGTAGTGCGAGCGACTATTCAACCATACCAAGATTGCAATGACATCAAATCAGTGACATCAAACAACACCAAAACACAAACGCTTTGCCAAACATCAGATCACCAAGTGCCATCAACGCAAATACAGAAGTCCAGTCTAATGTCAATTCTTCAAAAGGCTGATAAGACAAAGGGTTGTCCATTTCCCACATGTTCTCGATATGGACGCGCTTTCTCCAGGGCCCATGATCTCAAACGTCACATTGCCCGACATGAAACCAGAAAAGAACGATTGTCTGATTTACCAGCATCAGACATGCGTACATGTGGCCAATGTGGTGAAAATTTCCTTAATGATGCAGTACTTGAACGTCACATGAATGTTCATGCGATACCATCACCTTGTGATGAATCAGGAGTCAGCAATGGTAACACTCCGTATCCATGCAATTTTTGCAATAAGAGATACACGCAGCTGAGCAAATTGAAAGCACACATAGCAACTCATGATAAAGTTCGTATCACATGTCATTGAAATATAAAACCTGACTCATTCATTATTCATAATGATTGACATTTTATATCTCTTTTTTCAGAGTTCGACAGAAAATATTTGTACACTTTGTGGGGATCAATCGGAAAGTGCCGAAAAACTTGAGGACCACATGAAGAAACATACATCTAGTATACTTGAAGCGCAAAACGCATTGAAAAATTCTGATTCACCTGCGCAAAATAATGTAGAGGATGACACTGATGATTTCATGCTGGAGGAAATGCTTCTGTTGAATAAAAATCCACGTGTTTCAACAGCGGGCAAATCATCAGACAACACGACATCATCATCTGGAAAAATTCGTTGTGATTATTGCTCGAAAACATTCAAAACTAAGTGGACACTCAGTTCACATGTTGCGGCACACGAGGGTCGTTATCAATTTGTTTGTTCGCGTTGTGGCAAAAAGTTTGTAAGGAAAAGTCATTATGACGGTCATGTACGATCGCATGAGGCTGCCCGACCATATCTGTGCGATCAATGTGGAAAAACATTTAAAGAACTAAAACATCGACGCGAACATACTAAGAGAAAGCATCCAGGAAATCAAAATGCCATACAGAATTTATTAGACAGTATTAGTGCTTGCGTCGCTGAAGAATCAGCAGTAGAACAAACCAAATTTACTCTTTTAATGCCTATGAATTTCACTGCATAAATTTTGTTCTTTATTGAATTCCCTTTTGCAATAAATTTGAAAAATTAAATGTCATATGCAGAAGTTAAATTTAGAAAATATTATATTGTTCAATGGGTTGAAATTGTATTTCATTTTCGAAGAGCAAATTGTTCTCAGCTTGACAATTATCAACAACGCGAACGTGGCCGATGATGTTTTGCCCGACGCGCTTTTCAAAATCATGTCACGACAAATGCCAAATTCTTTTGTTCTGTCATGAAGAATCAGTATAGACATTTTATCTTTTACTAAATTTTTAACTTGAATCATTATTTTATTGATGCACACAATACTTATGGCCATATTGATGTGATTGCGCTCATTATTGAAATTCGGTGGGAAATAAGTTGATAGACACATTTCCGACCGAGTGGGAAGAGTTTTTAAATGATAAAAAAAAAATAATTAATAAGAAAAAAACATAGAGAAAAAGAGAGCAGGAGTGGACAGAGACATTTGCAATTTATTAATTGCAGTTCATTTTAAATGAGTGCCACCAAACGACGGAAGATATCGTCGATATGTTGGGAACCTCGGGATGGACCAAAAACAAGATCGAAAATTTTTACGCTAGACACGTTGCCACCAGAAGTGTTAGAAATGGTACTAAAATTCCTGCCATATCAAATTGTTGCATCATCCGTTCGACTTGTGTCCAGGTATTGACAGCCTAGCAGATATATTCGACTTGATCTAAATTAATAACGATCAATATTGAATGTTAACGATTATAAGCGGTTGTAATTATAGACATTGTTTGATGGTGGCCACATCCGTATTGAATGGCGCCTTCTTCTCTGCCGGTCACCGCCTAGACGCAGCAATGAATTACATCGAAACGAGTCTGGCAATACTAAAAAACGAAACGGATTTATTAGCATCGAGTCGTGCATTCAACATATTAGAATTGATTCGAACACAATACAAAATGTTGCGAGCAGTGACATGGCGTTATACCCATCCACCACGACCAGAAAAATTTCCCCGGCTCTGTTTTTACGCCGGGAGTTTGCTCGACGAGCTCAACAATCTAATTTATCTAGCAAAAACTCGCCCAGCAGAGTTAATCGGACCACACGGACCCGATTCAAATGTCACCGGATTTTTGGGTCTTTGCAAACGTTTCATGAATTATTTCGAAAAAGTATCAGAACGACGATTAAACAGGTAGAGGATATAAACACCAAACGAAAGAATATTGTCATGCCTTATAACTTGCTTCCCTAATTATTGAAAGATCAGCTTTGGTGTCCGGCTGCAAAGCTGTCGACGTACTGGATTGCCTAGCCGAGGGTCGCCAACTACTCGGGTTTCGTTTAACAACAGGTCGTGGCAATCGGGGTCATGTGCTTTGTATGCAATTGCGCTATGTCATGAGACGTGCGTGGTTCACATGCCTGGAAGTCCCATGTGCAGCCGGTGAAACATCATGGAGAGATGAACAGCGATTTATGTATTTACGATTACGACGACTAGTCGGAAGTGTAAATGAACATCATTACGAAAAAGTTCATTACGAAAGAGAATTGATGCTGAATTCAAGAACATGGCCACCACCAAGACCACCACTGGCTTCAACTTATTCGGGCTACGGCGAATACGGTGGCCAATTCTATTATTACGGTAATATGAACAAATATGCCTATGCGAATAAATTCAATAAACCAGCTGAATCTGAAGATAATGAAGATCATGATGACGATATAAACGATGAAGTAAGAACAGCGCCCACATTTGATCTTGTTGTTGGGATAGAATTGCGTTGTTCACCTGAACTCGCTCCTTTGGCAATACGATCAGTTTTAAAGAGCGATGACGTTGATAATCGACCGATTTCACATAATCCTGAGATGTATTTAAAAATGAATATCATGTGTCCTGCATCAATTGCAAACAGATTACCAGGGCATTTTTCCTGGGAACAACGAGCACCTCGTCGTGGACGTAATGTCTCTGGATAATGTCTGTCTACTACACTTAATCGATGATCAGATAATTATCCATTATCTACACGCTTGCTGTTGTTGAATTATACATTCTTATATGTCGGATATTAACTTTTTATCTATTAACAAATGTTGTATGAGTGGTATAATCGAATTTAATAGGAATGCATGGGACTCGAGCGGAATGGTGTGCCACTTTTTTGTTTGCTTTATCTGACGGAAATATTTCCAATGGTGTTTTTTTTGTGACCATGTGTATTTGGATAATAGAGGATGATTGAGGAGAATGGAGGAGACAAGTAATCCTCAATTTTTTTGTCTTAATTTATTTATACCTCATTAATAAATGTCTGAGTATGATGATTAATTATTACCTACTGCCATTGTTTCTCTTTCGTATGATTCGGATTCAAATCGTTGTGGCATCCATGCCGATTGATTTAATTTTTTCGCACGCTCTTGCAGAATATCATAAATAAAGTGATTTACCAAAAATCCGGTGGGTAACGCAATGCCTTGGAATCTATGGAGAGATTCACCAGCATCATTTTGAATTTTATGAATGGCAGCTAACGTAAAACGTCCAACCATATTTGTATTCGCCACCATCGGTCCTTTACTAATGTCAATATGATCACCAGCACGATACAATGTGATTTTATTATCATGGTGTTGGGCAATGTCTGGTATTTGTTTGGATTTGAATGGATTTTCCTCAAACATCTCCAAGGCCATATTTTGATGGACCTCTAAACGTTCGATTGGGAGGTCTTCATGGGTGAATTTAACAAATAAACCAGATAAAGCTCTCAATTCGGCCTCTGTTGGTTTCCAATCTGGTAACTCCAAGTATGCATCATAAACAAAACTCCCAGATTTAATATTTGGCGATGTGAAACTATGCAAATGACACGTGATGTCATCTTTGAATGCTGAATCAATGACTGCACCAAGCATGAATGAACACGTTCGCCAAAAAGCATTGTTGACTGCTTTATTACGGGGTGTTCTCATGGTACATAGATGTAACGTACAATCAGAAACTAATGGTTTATGCATATCCCATGGAACATCGTCAACATAAGCCAAAGCTGAATGTGTAGCTACACCTTCAGATATATGTTTCGCACAATCATGTGGCGTTGATATATCTTTATTCATTAATAAAGTTACTTCGTCTTCAGGACCTTGATAAATAACTTTGAGTTTTTCTATCCTCCCAATCGCTTCATGTTGTCGGTGTTTTTCATCATCAAATATTTTATTTCGCCGCTTCTTTGCTTCAGTTTTCGTCAAAGAACTCATGCATCGTGTGTAGATTTGTGAATGAAGTCTAGTATTGGCTGGATAAAACTTTGTAAACCTAGACATATTTCATTACAAATTTCAAAATATCGAATGAAACAATGAAACAATATAAGAAACAAAAGATAAACGTTAAGTGCAATCCACTCCTTTCATTCTTTAGTTGGCTAAAACTCACCCTTGAATCATTTTTAAATGGATAAATAGTAGTACGTGGTGTACTACCAATTTTTTTATTCTTTTACGATGTAAATTTACAGCCCATTGATTATCACTGTAACATAATCACTATATATAATTCACTATCGCTATAACGTAAGTGAACACATGGGCGACGCCATTTTGATGCCGAACTATACATTACGTGATTGGTTCAACACAATCAGTGCATTCGTGTATGTCCGGTCACGGCTATTCCCGATTGGCTGAATTTTCATGCACGAGACTCACATTGCGCATGCGCACACTTAGTAATTAAGGCGGTTATTTCAAATTAGTGAATAATATGCATTATTAATTGAAAATTCGTTGATATAGGTTATGAAAAATAGTGTCGTTTTCCCTTAATACGACCTGAATTTCGTATTTCACATTTTAATCTCGTCAATTGATTAATATTAACACTAAAATTTTAAATCTGTGACTACATATATGAAAAGTAGCCTTAAAGTTTCTCGTTGCCTGCATTCCGCAATCACTATTGACGCAACTCACGCAACCACTGTACATTTGATTTGTCACTGTAGTCTGTATCAATACAAATATCCATGAAATATCGTCGTATTAACCTCAAATTAATCCCCAGGTGAAATGATGCTGATATTATCATAAAATCGTTGAAGAAACTCGCTTTTGAACCATCATCATAAATTTGGGTTCCTACTTTTCCACTATAAATAACACTTACCTGTGATTCAAGTATGTTAATCGCTCATGAATACAAACAATTATCTCATCTACACAAGATGATAACTGCGAATGATTGAAAGAGAAATCACTCATATGTCTGTTTTCTTTTTTCAGGTATGGACACAAGGATATGTAATAATTATTAACGACGTTCCTGAAAGTGTCGTTTAGACATTCTCCACAAATTGATTAAATTCATTCAACATTAGACTTAATATTTGAAGATTATTCCTCAAGCAAATGCGTAAAACGCTCGCACTAGTGAACGTTGTTTGATGGAAAATATCGACGTGATATCAATCGCATATGCAGAATGTTCTCAAATATTCGGAAAATTATTGCACGACATAGTCGCAAGTTGATTGTCGGTGGTGTTATAGTTGGCGGGATAGTCTTTATATCGAAATACAGTCAATACAAATTGAATGAATGGCGAAGGCAAGAAGTCCAACAAGTGTTGCAGAGATCAAGACGAAGTCAACACTTTGAGAGCACAGAAAGATCATGCAATCAAACGATAATGAATCTGGCAGGATCAATACGAACGTCAGTTTTAAAATCATTAGATAGCGAAAAAGTTTTGAATGATCTCAAGAATGGAAGTTGTGATAAAATAGTTGGATGGAATCAATTGAAAATTCTCTCTATTTCAAAACCAGTTGCAATAATTTACGCTCATGTTATGTTTGTTTTTACGATGAGAATCCAGTTGAATTTAATTAGTGCGAGTATGTTTAAAAATTCTCAAAAAACAGGCGAAATTGTTGAACTTGATGAGACAGTCAAGGGGAAATATTTGTCGATGTGCAGTTACTTTATGGAGGAAGGAATACATAAATTAACGAAATTTATAAAACAGAAAGTTGAAGAAGTTGTTGCCTCCGTATCATTAACCGACAAATTACGTATCAAAGATGTAGAACAATTGCAGTGGTCCATAATGTCAAGTATACTAGCTGATGAGACGCAAAATCCTGTAAAGAATTTGACCAAGTATATGTTACCTATGTCTATTGAAAGTGAAACGAACGATTCGTTGAGTAAAATAATGAACGTCACAATTGACTTGTTGGAAAGTGACGAAGTTCAATCACTCATGCAATCTTGTGTTCGCAGTGGATTAGTCCAACTTATAGATCGCGTATCCAAATATTTCTATGAACAAATTGATAATAGTAACACAAGTGTATTGACCAGCTCAAATTTGAAAAATGTTTCAATGAATGGTGAAGTATGTGAAAATAGCTTTGCACGACAAATTGAGCCTTATTTCAATTTACATGAAATAGCGGTGCCAATGGCAAAATTAATACCAATACTTGATGGGCAAGTCAAGAATATGCCATCATCTCACGATTTCCATCACGATTGGCTACACAGTTTAATTTCCGATGAAAAATTGAAAACATTTTCAGCAAATATCTATGAAGCTTTCAGCTTTTAATTGATAATTCATTGAGAACATTTCACAATGGAATATGGATGGTATAAGTGCGAATGGATTTTATTGTGAATGACATCAACTTACATCTTTCTTAAAAATGTTTTTATGATAAAGCATTAAATAAATCTATATAAAAACTGTTATACAATAATTACATTAATATATTTTACATGATTACTGTCGATCTCAAACATATTTCGAACTAAACTGGAGTTTATTTGAAATTTGTGATATAACCTCCCAGGAATTCCCGCCCCTTAAACATCAATGACTTGTATATATAATTTCCTCACAAGAAGTATTGCATATACATAAACACACTTATGAATGTATACAGACGTGAGTCATTGAAGATATTACAGAGAAAGAATATCGTTGTATCCGGTTACATTCGCACTGGAAACGCGATTCCGTTCACACCATAACAACTACCAAAGTAGATTTCCTGAGACGCACTACAAAGCGTTTTTTTTTTGTACAGCCGGAATGAGAGTTAGATGTTCTATACAAATATTCGTATGCAGTAGTTCATCATCAGTATCTGTTTACAAGCACTAACCGGCAGAGAAGATCAGCGAAACAAAACACGCATCAATAGGGGTAAAATAATTATTAATACTTCTAGATAATAGTTGGTAATGTACAGTTCTTTCATATCTAAAATGCACGAATTAAATTATAAAGTGGAAGTTGGAATAATAATATAATAATAACATGACAGAGAATGAAAAAGTTTCGCCAGCTCAATTTCCGTGTCCATTCGATGAATTATTTGCAGTTGAAGGTCTGTTGTAAGTTATGAATCACCTCCTCTGTTCTATTTCAAGGTTTTCGCGATAACTCGTATCATTATCGGGTAGTTATTTGTTTGGAAAACGAAACTTTGTGAGCAATAAACTTTAGTTTTGAAACGATTATTTTAACCGTTGAGATTCGAATCATTTTCTTTTGTTTTGCTCAAGGATGAGTTTTAAGGTTGGAGGATCCATTGCCGAAGGATATGGAAATGCCGGCATGAAGTATGAACACATTTGAATTCACAAACTCGTTAGCGTTCCAACTTTATCCCATTATTGGCCATTCACATTCATATGTTACTACCACATTCAATTGTTATAGCGATGATTTACAGCAAAGTTACAATTAAATCTTTATTCTTTTGTTTGCCGCCGCCGAATAAGTAGTCGCAAGCGGATAACAGCGAAGTATATCAAGAGATGTCGGTTGAGGGCATAAGCTAAATGCAAAATAGAAACTGATTGTCATCTTAAACCTATCGACAATAATGAATCAATCCAGAAGAGGCGCAATCCCGAAACGTTCAAAACAACGTCGAGGTACACAGAACTCTGACCCAATTGTGAATCTCAATTTTGCCAAAAGTGAGTTGGTCCATATGATTTTCCCGACCGTGGAATTGATTTAAATGAGTATCAAAGGTTTGACTGACTTGTGTTGTTGTCTATTGTTACAGGCAGAAAGTCTCATTCGATTGATACCGCTTCTATCGTATGGGACAATGCTCAACATGGTAATCGATCAGCCCCCCCTCCGTTGATGGCTCAATATGGCGGTAAGATTAATTGAATTCAAGCTCCGTAGATAATAACAACTGCTTTCGATAATATTTTAATGTGCACTGATTCGAGCGGAAGTTTAACATTAAATCATTAGAAGTTGGCAAGGAAAATGTTGGTTGATAGTTGCAGAGGTCTTGGTTTAATCGAAATCCAATGTAAACCAACGTTACCAAAACATAAATATCAATTTATATTAATTATATCTGTTGTTGTTGTTGTTGATGTTGATGGCATCGGCATTGAAAAAGCAAGTTCTGACACAAAACGATACGTTTCTTAAAAGAGTATCAAAGTTGGGGTAGATTGAATTTCATATGATGGAAAATGAATAATGATTCATAGCGGATTTTTAGGTTTCTTCGAGAATCTTTCATCCAATTTTAATTCCACAGATGGAGTACTCGGTGCAGCACCTGGAACTCCTGTCTTTCATCCTCAATCAGAGTTATATATTGGTGTTAGAACTGATCCTAAGGCAGGCGATGCACGTTTGCAGTCAATCGATGCTAAATCTTTGACACATCAAAATATGGAAAAAAGTAGGCCTCTATATGTTGGATTTTATTCATGTGAATGCGATTTGTACATTCTTCATTTAATTGGTTTGATTCCGACAGGGGGACAACCTAATGCAGGAGGTAGAAATAAAATAACTCGCCAAAATCAGAATCAAGGACATCGAATTCAGTCTAATCCGGTACTGAATGGCGGAGCAAATCAAAGGCGAAATATTAAGTTATCTGATACAGGTGACAAACCAAAACATGACAGGCAACATCGTCGAAATAGGCAGAATATGGTCCCAAATGGGAACCAAAAAACAGTACAACGTAAGTACTTTTGATGTTGTGCTATTTGCCCAAAGGAAAAGTGGAATATTCAGTTGGGGCTAAACCGAAATTAAGAATATTAAAAACAATCCTTCCGTTATTCATTACAGAGGCTCATGCCCAACAGTTGAACCCTTCTTTCAACAATTCGAAAAATGGTAATCACCATCAAGTTAACGGTATTCGCGAAGTGAAAATCGGACAGAATGGAAATGAGAACAAAGGTGAGTACATTCATATAGATACTAGAGAGGACTATTGTTATCTGAATTGACATTTGTATATGAACCGCAGGCAGAAATCACACTAATAAGGATGTGACCGATGTACGAAAGCAGACTAATTCATCAGTAAATCAACAGAAAAATACTGATCGAAGAGGCGGTGGACGTGGTAGACACATCCACTTCAAATATCTCGAGGATCTATTGAAACTCGATGAAGAAGATTTCGTTTTAACGATATCAACGACGATGAATGGCTTGCATGAGTTTGTGGATAAAGTTGATTTAAGTGATGATGGCTACGTACTGTTAATCCAAATATTAAAGAAAATATTTGATTCACGTTTTCCTCTATCGCAACAAATCTTAGTACAGATCATTTTGAAGGAGCGGTTTGTTAATAACTTACAAAAATACTTGGGAAGTCTACCGATGCATGATGGAGATCAGAAAAGAAAGAATAAATTTTTCTGGCAGAATACAGACGCATTTTGGACTATGCTCATCGAAGTTTGTCGAAAAACGTTAGAAATGTTGCCCAATTTTGCATTGAATAGTTTACCGAAAGTGGTTTTAGCACTTCAAGTCTGCATACCTTCTTTTGAACTGCACCAGAGTCAGTGTGTCTCAGACGAAATAAAAGCAATGCTGAGCGAGTTGGATAGAGGATTACAAGCCATCAAATTACGAGTTGAAGATGAAACTGCAGGGACAGTTTTGGAAAAATGTAAAAAAAAATTTAGATTTGAAGGAGAAGAACCTCCTGATGACTTCCGGACAATAAGTGTCTATCCCGAAGTGATCGAATTATTAGGTGGACGTAATTTTGTACGTCCTAATATTATTGATGGACCATACAAAGACGTTCACCATTATCTCGATGTTCAATTTCGTTTGCTGAGAGAAGACTTTGTTAATCCACTGAGATGTGGAGTGCGTTCTATTCTGTCTGGCGAGATCAAACGGTTTGAAAATGTTCGTGTACATAAAAAAGTTAGATTTCTGCATCAGGAAACCATCAACGAGTATCATTGCATTCGTCTTAAATTCAATTTCTCTAAAAAAAAGCTCAATTTCAGCTTTGAGAACTCTAAAAAATTCATGTTTGGTACATTGTTGTGTTTCACCTGTGATAATTTCGCAACAATGAAGTTTGCACGAGTCGTCAAACGGGACACAGAAGATTTGAAAAAAGGCGAGTTGGTAGTGGGATTCGACACGCCTCAGCCAGATTTGAGCCTTGACCATGATTATCTGATGATTGAATGTAGCATCTATTTTGAACCGTATTTCCATGTCTTGACGGCTCTGAAAAATATCAATGAAAACGAATTTCCCATGAGAGAATATATCGTTGATGTTCAACCGTCGGATGCCTTCCCCAAGTATCTAGATCTTGATACAGCTTATGTTATTGATGGCAAAAGATTATATATCGAGGATTTGATAAACACAACTGAAAATCTCTACGAATTCAATGATTCTCAGATGACTGCATTTAAAGCTGCCATCACTCAAGAGTTCGCCATAATACAGGGACCTCCTGGGACAGGTAAAACTTTCCTCGGTTTGAAAATCGCAAAAACACTACTTGATAATTATGATATTTGGTATGATTCAACACCGATGCTGGTAATATGTTTCACCAACCATGCCCTTGATCAATTTTTGGAGGGTTTGCTTGATACTACTAAGAATATTGTTCGAGTCGGTGGTCAATCGAAAAACAAAAATTTGGAAGATCTGAATTTAACAATTTTGAGAAAGAAGGGATATGACAGTGAAGCATACACGCGTAAGAATCAAGTCCGAAACGCTATCAGAGAACTCGGTTTAGTCACTGCAACAATCAAAGAAATAGAACGGTATGATGGAATAATTTCATTCTCGACTATTTGCGACAACGTGCCTGGTATCGAATCGCTGTTCGATGCAGGGGATTCTGGATGCTTCATCAATTGGTTGTTAGAAGGTTCTCGCGATCAATGTTCCAGAAGCAATCAATATAAAAAGAATGTTTATATTGATAGACCCAAAAACCGCAAGGGTGAGCAGGATGATGATCTCGAAAACATCGTTAATGATGATTATCTCGAAAACATCGTTATTGATGATGATGCGAATGCTGATAGAACTTATCAAAATTTCGCTGAATTATTACCGCCGGATATGGAGTTTTCTACGTCTATTACTGCAATATCACTAGAAAATATGGAGAGAAGAATGAAGGCGTTACAATTTCAACTAGATGCAATGGAAAAGATCAAAAAGTTCGGAACCGATAGAGGCTTGAGTTGGGAATCGCATCTTTCACAAATCAAAAATACTAGAAGGGACTTGATAGAACTTGAAACACAGTACATTTACTTTAGTGTTAGTATTGCCTATATATGATTCGAATCTAGAAAAGTCTCATGAAAAGCTTTCTTTGATGTGGAATCAATTAACGTTCCTCTCATCTACAATTTATGATTATTAACACTGTGATTTATTTTACAGAAAAGGTTGACCGAAGTGAAGAATACAATACAAAATCAGTTGATTCGAACCAACATCAATGCCACAGATCCTGCATTATTGAGTCACGATGATCGGTGGGCGTTGTATACTTTTTGGGTGAACTGTGTCAGACAAAATCTACCACAACGAGCTGCCATATTAACAGAAGAGTTCCAAGGGCTATATAGGTCCAGTATAATCCCCAATTATCATTTTTCCAGAGATTGTTGAAAAAATAACTCCATGATTATACCGCATTAGATGAAATAATTGTTCTCTTCTTCATGCATTTGTGAACGTTTAAACATTGTTGCTTCCAGGCAATACGAAGAAGTTCAAAACTTGCAAGACACTCGTTTGCTCCGCGAGAAATTAGTTGTGGGAATGACGACTACAAGCGCGGCGCGTTTGAGAGCAGTCATAGAGGGACTTTGCAGTCCGATAGTTATTTTTGAAGAAGCCGCTGAAGTTTTAGAAGCACATATTACTACTGCGCTGCAAAAGCATTGCCAGCATTTAATTTTGATTGGGGATCATAAACAGCTGAGACCGAGCTCAGCCGATTATGAAATTACGAAAGATTATAATCTCGGTGTGAGTTTGTTTGAACGGATGGTCAACAATGGTCTGAAATGTCATACTTTGAATATTCAGCATCGAATGCGTCCAGAATTTTCTCGATTGATTTGTCCAATTATTTACCCCGATTTGAGGGACCATGAATCAGTATTCAATCGACACCCAATAGCTGGAATAGATTCTTGCATTCGTTTCATCACTCATACACACCCAGAACATAATTGCGACGATAATCCTACTAAAAAAAATTTACACGAAGTTGAGTTTGCTGTGGCGCTAGCTCGGCATCTCATCCTCAATGGTTATAAACCTGAACAAGTTACGATTCTAGCAGCATATTTAGGACAAATGTTTGAAATGATCAAGGAGCGCGAACGATATGGATCAATAATAAAAAATGTACGAATCGCGGCTCTGGACAATTACCAAGGCGAAGAAAGTGATATAATAATCTTATCATTGGTATGTCATTGTGTCTTATTGAGATGATGATCTAGAAAATTTTTAGAATATAATGTTTTGTAATTAATTGAAGGTGAGAAGCAACAAAGAGCAAAAAATTGGTTTCTTGGCTACGGAAAACAGAATCTGTGTCGCATTATCCAGAGCCAAACACGGTTTCTATATTTTTGGCAACATGGGATTGCTAAGTAGTGCATCTGAGGTAATAATTTCCGGTATGAAATATTAACAGCACTTCATATAGTTCTTCTTTCTAGCTATGGAGAAAAATCCAGAAGGTTTTAGAGTCACAACATGCTATTGGTCCAGATTTGGTTTTGCGTTGTGGAATTCATACAGATATCATTACAAGGGTTACTAAAGGTAAAGATTTCGAGAAGATATCTGAGGGTGGATGCGATCGAATTTGCAATGCCGTATTAGTCTGCGGTCATTCATGTCGGTCACTTTGTCATATTCAGAACCAGGACCACAAAAAATACCAATGCTTGGAGCGTTGCAACAAGTACGTCTTCAATTACTCATTTTGCATAAACAGTGGTTTCTAATACGAATATGACTTCTATTATGGATCGTTGAAAAGTTTCTCTTCATAGCAATTTCTAGGATGTGCTTATTTTCTGACTTTTATGGAAATTTGTATTCTTAACTCATTCAATCATCTACAGGAATCTATGTGATCAAGATAAAAGCCACATATGTCGGAAAATCTGTTTTGAAAAATGTGGACCTTGTATTTATAAAGTTGTACGAAAACTGGATTGTGGTCATGAACTATCGTTGAATTGTCACATCGATCCTGATACTTATGAATGCCCGGTGCTCGTGGAGACGAAACTGCCATGCGATCATATTGTTGATAAGCCGTGTCACATCGATATAAATACTTTTATATGTCCAATGCCTTGTGAAAACATAGTGGATCCTTGCGGACACACCTGTACACGAAAATGTCACATATACGACGATCCTGATCATATCGAGGTTAGCCGCATCATTGTATTCTTGAATTTAATCCACATTTATGTTGAAATATCTCTAATTTCATGATCTTTGCAGTATAAATGTATGAAGAAATGCGCCCGTCCACGTGTAGGTTGTACAATGCCGACAGACGATGCCAAGCATTTATGTAATAAACTGTGCTACGAATCTTGTACTTCGTGTGATATTCCGTTGAAAAAAAAAAGGACCGTATGTTCACACGTGCATCAGGTGGATTGTAGCCAAGACGTTGATGCTATTGAATGCGAGAGACCATGCGCAAGACTATTAAGCTGTAAACATAAATGCAAGAAAAAATGCAATGAGCCTTGCGAGTCATCTATTTGTCGCATCAAAGTATGTGAACAAGCATAATGGTCTAATTGACTGATATCTAACTTGATGATTCCTCTTGCAGGTAGACAAAGTTTTAAAGATCTGTGGACACCGAATGTTAACCCCCTGCCATGATGAACCGAACCGTAATCGTTGTGACAAAAAATGTCCATTGAAGTTGCCTTGCGGTCACTCTTGCACTGAAAGATGTAATCAAGTGTGTACGCCTCAGTGCCAAGTTTTGATAGACTGCCGAGTAGATGCTGATTGTGGTCATGTAATTACGAAAATGGCGTGCCACGATTTTAACTCTGGTAAAGTATCGTAATTTCCCTAAAAACAGATTATCGACATTTCTTGTTTGTCTCTCTGTTGCAATTGTATTATTTTTACAGAAATCGCAAAGACTGATAGAAAGCTGTTAAGGAATTGTTCAAATCCTTGTAATGTTGAACTGAAATGCGGTCATAAATGTTCTGGTACATGTGGAGAATGTTTACAAGGTCGTTTTCACAAAAGATGTGCCGAGAAATGCGGCGTACCTCTTGTGTGTAATCACGAGTGTGAATTTCCATGTCGCGAAGCTTGCAGAGCATGCAACAAGCCGTGTACTTATCGATGTGTTCACAGTGTTTGTAAAAAGAAATGTGGAGAAATATGCATTGCTTGCAAGTGAGTATGAGCTCGACTTTCTGTAATTGTTACAATGAAGTTCGACTTCTGCAAATAGTAACTGGTATGTTGTAAAAAGCGAACTCTGTCGATACTTAATCAATTTTTTCTCAGAGAACCATGCCCAAGGAAGTGCGAGCACCAAAAATGTACAAAACTCTGCAGTTCGATTTGCGAAGTACCACCATGCACAGAACCATGCGAAAAACTACTTAATTGTGGCCATGCTTGCATTGGTTTTTGTGGCGATCCATGTCCACCCAAGTGTCTTATTTGCGACCGAGAAGAAGTTCTAGAGATCTTTTTCGGCACTGAAGAAGATGAAAATGCACGATTTGTATTTTTATCAGATTGTAAGCACATCGTAGAGAATAAGGGAATTGAAGATTGGTTGGCGATGGAGGACAGCTCATCAGCTATTGCTGTCAAAGTCTGTCCGAAGTGTAAGACACCAATCAAAACCACAACACGATATAGTGATCATATTAAACGTGCTTTCAACGACGTGAATGAAGTAAAAATCAAAGCTGTTGGTTTACACAACGAAAACAATGCTACTCGATGGAATTTGTCGGAGAAAATAAAAATATTACGCGATCAATTCAAATCTACAATTTGGGATTCTTACTTACAGAAATTAGCAAACAGGTACGTCTGATTTTTCATCACGAGTGAATTTTTTCTCTAATGTATTTGTTTCATAGGCTGGAACCCGTACGAAATCAAACTCGTCAAAAGATTGACAAAATTCAGTTGACAGCTATGACGTCAAAATTACAAGTGCTTGAACACCTATTGGAAATATGTAAAGATCCAAAAGAATTATCATTTTGCCCGGAATATCAGAATGAAATTTACAATGTGTTAGCGCGAGATATAAACTATATCACCAGTCAAGAAATTGAAGATGTCATGAATGAGCTACAGCGTTTACATCGGGCGATTCAATACGAGCGCTTAAAACTTTCGCCCAAGTTTTCTTCTTCTGCGACCATTGCAGAAGCAAAACAGTTGATTGAGAAAATCGAAATGGCATTGAATCGTTTGCGCTCATATAGTAATGATGACAAACTCAAGTCTTGGTTGGATGAATTAAATAAGATCATGGGCGCACAGTTGGCCCTGACTGAAGTTGAAAGACGCCAAATCGTTGAAGCAATCGGCATGAAAGCTGGACATTGGTTTAAATGTCCCAATGGACATCCTTATGTAATCACCGAATGTGGTGGAGCAATGGTGCGATCCCGATGTAATGAATGCGGTGCAGAAATTGGAGGAGGAAATCATACCCTTTTAGCAAGCAATTTATTAGCATCCGAAATGGATGGTGCTAGTCATCCCGCTTGGTCAGACACAGCAAATAATATGGCGAATTTTGATTTCGATCAGTTCGGTTGAAAAAATTCTCTCTGCGCTTATCACTTCCAACACTTCTGATGTGACCAAATCGATTCCCTATTTCTATCAATGGCAAATGCCAAATTTTCTGTAAATGCCTGAGCTATTCTGTATCAGGAAAACGTGAGAACGTGGATATCATAAGGCTGAAAGTGATTAGATTGAAACACTCAAGAACGTTTCAATAATACTTTCTCCGGAGTAAAGTCAACGATGTAAATTTGTCGGGAACAAACCCAAAAGAAGTAGTCTCACGAACTTCATGCAGAGTTTCTAAAACAGTACATCTTCAACGTTTTATGTTTACTATTTGTATTTAGAAACATAAATTGAAATAAAAATGAATATTTTTCAGTCTAAAAAATCTAACGTTTATTCATTATCGATAATAATTTGTTCGAAGAGGTTATTTTAAGGTTCATTCATTTCCACATCTTCCAGCTATGACTTTTGTATGAAATCATTGAGAGAATCTCATAATCGTTCGTGTAGAATACGATAAATTTCCTGTACTATCAACACGCACATATTATATGACTATATTCTGACTTGATCCCTATCATACAAATCCTTGTCTTGTTCCTTACATCCCAGTGGATAGAAAACGTAAATCCCACACCCAATTTATGAGCTCGCAAACTTAAAAGTACTGACAATAACTCCATCAATACAATTAAGTATGGTGTTATCATTAATCATTACCAGGCATAATAACATGACAAATTCATTGTGGAAAGACAACAAATGTGTATCAATATATCTAAGCTCTAAATTATTTTTCTGTGTCGAATCATCAAATGTAGCATCATCAACAATCTCATTTTGTATATAATCATAAATAAACCATTCAAATTGCACTGACACTTCTGTCCGTTTGTAAAGCCCGGGACTAGGTACAACACTGCAATAATAATTGGACGGAAGCATCACAATTGTCGCCATTGACTCCTCCATTCTCTTTGGTATGACAACGACGTGCACAATCTTTGTTTATGCGCATCATATCAGTTATACGTCTCGAATTCGATTCTCCATATGCAACCTATTCATAACAATATATTTCTTTTCATGCATATTTTTACCGATAAAATTCCCCATAGGTGTATGTGTCCCCCAATGACTGTGTTCATTTGCAATCTTTGTATCATATTTACTGTTGAAAGTATGAATAATTGGCCCAGCCAAAGAATGAGCTTGAAAAAGTTCCAGGAAACTTCGTGGTTCATCACTCTTATCATGCTTACAAATTATTACACCAATCACGTTCGACATTGGTTCAACTTCACCGGATAAGTACGCAATTAAAAAGTAGTCCTCATTAAATGTACTGCGCAATCGCAGTGATTTAGTAATTATGCGCGGGCTTTCAAAATGCAAAATCGACGCCGTGCATTTATATCATTAACATAAATGCATTCTAACCAAAAAATATGAATAATTGATAAAAAAACAAATCGATGAAAGTTAGCTGCATCAATAAGTTAGATATCATTGCTGATATGTTCGAAGAAATCCATTCGCGTAGGGATATCATTACATTCAAATAAAAATATTACTGGGGGAGGTCGAAGCCGAAGATACCCGAGAAGCTTCCCTCAAGTTCATTCTTTGGCTGCGTCGTTTATTCACGATTGCAACTGACCAATTGGTAACGGCCATCGGGCTACATTGCATGACCTTGTCTAACTCTTCGTAAACACGACCATAAAACAAATGAAATGCAGATATAGTTGTATTGTAGTTTAGTATAGGCTGGTTCTTGTAGCGGCATTTATCATTCAGCCGCGAAATGGAGAATGAGGAGAAGAAAACATCGCTTACACAAAGTAAAGTATTATTTTTATTAAGATGTTTAGTTGGTTTTTTATCACGGAATCAGAATTATTTTAATTGTATTATTATACTGAGAGTAATTATTTTAATTTGAAAGTTGAGAGAAGACGATCGTGTAGGATTTCATTTAGTTCTCATTTTATAGTGATATATCAATGTTCTTCTGTTATTTCATGCAGCTTTGCGGTCTTATGTAAATTTACAACTTATGTGAATGAGATTTTGATGTCTAAATATTCCTCAACATTTTGTGATTCAATGTAGTCTTCAATGCTGATTTCTTCTTGTTTAAATTTATAAATTTGCACAGAAAAAACGCATCGAAATATAATTTAGATAGAATATCATTCAGTAGTTAATATTTATTTTGTGGCGACTGAGAGTCTATTACAAAAATGTTTTTTGCTACTGATAGATCTACCAAATTGTTTTGGATTGACGATCAAATACAAATGAAGATTATTCTTGAAGTGCACAAAGCTGTACCGGTTGAGATACTTCTGCGATGCAATATCATTCGCATATTATTTTTGAATTTTTTGAAGCATTAAAATATGTGGAATAGAAGATTGATCGTCTGCAAGTTACGAATAAAACTCGCTATGCATTTATCAATTAGAAGAAAAGCAAAAAATAGTTTAACTGGTGTTTCGAGCAGTTGAACAATATTTTTCTCTGTTGAGCTAATGAGTCACTGTTATCGCTTGGAAGATTGGGGAATTGTGAATCCAATGTCACTACTATCAACTGTCTATGACCAATCATTCATTTTTAAGAGGTTTTCTTGTGTTTTACAGTGTAAAAAGCAAAGAATATTATGCACAAGCATAATATAACGTTGAGGTATCTCAGCCAGTGGCCTCTCAATGCACTTAGTTTATTCTGTAGAATGTATAATCTATGGTCATAAAAATATTTCACAGCAAAATTATCAACGAGAACATTTGATCTGAGACATAAACTGCTTGGTGCGCGGGGATCTCGGTTCGGATTTTCCCGATTTCAAGAACGTACTAATCTACTTCCTGTCGTTCCAAGAGTTAGAAATCCTGACATTGATAATTGGCGAGGCCCGCAAGTCCAAAATCAATTTGGTCGCAATCTTCCTGGAAGCCGCGACATTGCGAATCGTGAGTATACACAAATAATTGTGATGAAATTCGAATTTTGAAAGTAACATGGTGGTTCTGTCGATCGTTGCAGATGAACATGATCAACCAAGAGGCTCTGCCTTCGCCAGGACACGAAACACTGACTTTAATCAGAATCATTCGGCTTTGTCTGGTGGGATTTCCAAGAAAAGATTTGGACCTCAGTACGGACGTGGGTATCTGCAGCCGCATTACTGAACGGTTGATATATTACACAATCTGGAAGTTTTCCACAATTTTTATAATGATAGATAAATATGGTACTGACACGGAATAGTTTTATAAATGTGAAAAATTAATAACAGGAGAATTTTTATATTCTGATTTGCTCGTTGTAGTCTGTTGAATTTTTCTTGGAAGTCGTGTGATATTTTAGCCGTTCAGAACATAAAAGCATTTCCAGCATTTCCAAATGGCATTGATATCAGAATAAATATCAGCTATAAAAGTTACGTTTACTTACATTTTATAGGTCAAAATCACAATCAGAAAAATAAGCTTCCAGCGACTCAAAAACAGTACGCTAGCAGGATTGGAAATGACAAATATAAATGCATGAGTTTCAAACATCTTGAAGACTTATTGAAATTGAGCGAAGAAGATTTTGTCTTGCAAATTTCACACAGCAGGCAACGCTTAACTGAGTTGGTGGATAACATAAATTTGACCAACGACACATATGTACTCATAATCAGACTGCTCAAAAAGATATTCGACTCTCGTTTTCCCCATTCGCAACAACTTTTATTGCAGACCATTCTGAAGGAACGATTCGTCGACAATGTTCAAAAATATTTGTGTAGTTTGCCTTTGCACGATGAAAATCAAAAATTACAGAATGAATTGTTTTGGAACGATCCCAATTCTTTCTGGGCGACTGTGATTGAAGTATCGCGTAAAGCATTGGAATTACTACCCAATTACTCATCAAACTTGTTACCGAAAGTTATTTCGGCTCTTCGGATTTGTATTCCTTCATTTGAAGAGCATCAAAAGATAAATGTTCCAGATGAAGTAAAGAAAGAGTTGGATGAAGTATCTGATCTTTTGGGAACAATCGAATCGCGATTCAAAGAAGGTGCCATAGCTATATCTACTCGTTCTAAAACAGGAAAGAAAATCATATTTGAAAGAGATGAGCCTCCTGACGATTTTCGTACGATTCGAGTTTATCCTGATGCTGATGAGATATTAAAGGAATGCAGTTTTTTGCGACCGAATGTCGTTGATGGCCCGTATCGAGATGTGGAACATTATCTCGATATACAATTTCGTTTGCTCAGAGAAGATTTTGTAAATCCACTAAGATCAGGAGTTCGTGCCATCCAATCTGGTGAAAATCTGCGACATGAAAATGTCCGCGTTTACAGAAGAATCATTTTTTTGCAGCAGGAGACTATCAACGAGTACTATTGCCATCGACTAAGATTCAACTTCAACAGAAAGACATTGAATTTTAATTATGAAAAATCAAAACAGTTCATGTTTGGTACATTGCTGTGTTTTACTCGCGATAATTTTGTTACGTTGATATTTGCGAGAGTTGTAAAACGTGATCCAGAAGATTTGCAAAGAGGTGAATTGGTCGTAGGCTTTGATACACCTCAACCAGATTTGAGTTTGGATGATGGTTATCTGATGATTGAATGCGGAGTCTACTTTGAGCCATATTTTCATGTTTTAACAGCCCTACAGAATATTCATGAAGATGACTTCGCTATGAAGGCGTATATTGTCAATGTTCAATCTGTAGAGATTCTACCAACATATTTGGATCACAGTTCGACTTATACAATAGATGAAAGAACATTCTCTATCGGCGATTTCTTGGAGGCCAGTGATAATTTCTATGGCTTCAATGATTCACAGGCAAAGGCTTTCAAAGCAGCTCTTACTCGAGAATTCGCCATGATCCAAGGGCCTCCTGGTACAGGGAAAACTTATGTTGGTTTGAAAATTGCAAAAACACTGCTTGATAATTGGGGTAGTTGGTATAATTCAACACCGATGCTCGTGATCTGTTTCACCAATCATGCTCTTGATCAGTTCCTGGAAGGCTTACTGGGCACAACAAGGAACATTGCCCGAATAGGTGGTCAGTCAAAATGTGAATCCATGGCGAATTTAAACATTGGAAAGTTGAGAAAAGCGACGAATAGTAGAGAAGGAGTGCAACACACACTAAATGAACTTGGTCATGTAAGTGCTCAACTTCGAAAGATTGATCAGTGCAGCGGAGTCATAGCATTTTGGGATTTTTATGAGTCTGTACCAGGTGTCAAAGAAATTTTTTCCAAAGAATTAGGTCCAAAATACTTTATAGAGTGGCTGTTAGAAGGTTATCAAGAAGAGTTTTTCAGTCGCGAAAGAACTAGGAAAACTTCTCATATCGATACAAGTGAACAGTTAGAAAATACCGAAGAGAGCGGTAGTTGTGCACCAGAGCTCATTGTTCATGAAAATCAAAATGCCAAGGCACATTATAGAGGCTTAGCTCAAGAGTTGTTTGCAAATATGCAATTTCCTCCAAACAGATCTGCAATAACTCTAGGAGACTTGAACAGGAGAATTAATACATTGAAGAACACAATTGCCGTGCTGAAAAAAGAAGAAAAACCACCCCTGCTTGTTATCGATGATAACAAAAGGGTTCTGTTCAAACTCGAAGCACAAAATCATTACCTCAGAGTGAGTACTACTTATTAATTACGGTTCCTCCTGAACATTTATTTGGAATTTATATTGCATCTAAATTATTATTGAAACACTTTATTTTATGCTATAGAGGAGATTGGGAGAAGTAAGAACTGCAATACAGAATCAACGGGTTCGTTCTGATATAAATACAAACTATCCGGATTTATTGACACATGATGACCGCTGGGCGTTGTATACGTTTTGGTTGGATAGTTATAGGCGAATCTTACAGCAAAAACTTCCTGCATTGCGAGAAAAATTCCGAAGATTATATAAGTAATGTTTAATTTCAATTGAATATTCAATATCGTGCCGTGCAAGAATGCATACGTGATATTTACTCTGTGAATTTAGAAAATTAAATTGCCATAGTGTCCTTATATAGTTATCATATTACTTGCAGGCAGTACGAAGAGATTCAAAATCTGGAAGATACTCAACTGCTCCGTCACAAACAAGTTGTGGGTATGACAACGACAAGCGCAGCTCGTTTAAGATCAGTTTTGGAAGGTCTCTGCAGCCCTATTGTGATTGTTGAAGAAGCAGCTGAGGTCTTAGAAGCACATATTATCACTGCACTAACAAAGCATTGTAAACATTTGATTTTGATCGGGGATCATAAACAGCTTAAACCAAGCTCCGCCGATTATAAAATTACGAAAGATTACAATCTTGGTATCAGTTTGTTCGAACGTATGGTCAATAATGGCATACAATGTCACACTTTAAATGTTCAACATCGAATGAGACCTGAAATTTCCAAACTGATTTGTCCGCTTATTTATCCGGATCTGAAAGATCATGAGTCTGTGTTCAATCGACCACCAATAACTGGCATAGACTCTTGCGTACGATTCATTAGTCATACATATTTGGAAGATCAATGTGATGACAATCAAACTAAGAAAAATTTACACGAAGTCAAATTTTCTATAGCGCTTGCCAGACATCTCATTCTTAATGGTTACAAATCTCGACAAGTCACAATTTTGGTGACTTATTTGGGGCAACTGTATGCGATGTTTGAAGAACGCCGTAGACATGGACCCATTTTGGAAAATGTACGGATAGCGGTTTTAGACAACTATCAAGGAGAAGAAAGTGATATTATTATTCTATCAATGGTAGGTCGATATATTTGTTTTTCGTGGACGAGTTCCAATATTAAAATTACTGCTTCAATGATTCAAGGTGAGAAGTAACACCACACAAAAAATTGGTTTTTTGGCGACCGAGAACAGGGTGTGCGTCGCATTATCAAGAGCTAAATACGGTTTCTACATAATTGGCAATATGGAACTGTTGAGCAGCACTTCGAAGGTAATAATAGATTCTCACAGAAAGATTATCAATAACTGATTTTCCTTTTTAGTTATGGGCAGAAATCAAAAATCTTCTTGAAATGCAACATGAAATTGGCCCGGATCTGATCTTGCGTTGCCAAATCCATAAGAGTGTCACAACATCAGTCAGCAAGGCCGCTGATTTTGAAGCAATTTCTGAGGGTGGCTGCAATCAGATTTGTGACGACGTATTGGCTTGCGGTCATTTATGTAAATCGTTATGCCATATCCAAAATCGAGAACATGAAAATTATAAATGTCTGGAACTCTGCATTAAGTATGTATAGGGTATTTTAAAATGAATACTTCATACTTTAGAATTGTTTTACAATAGAAAAAGAATCAAATGATAATTTCGAACTTTACAACTACATTCACAATGAGGTTTTATGAGAATTTTTCTATGGTAAAAAGGGATGAACAAATACTTGATTAGTATAATTTGCATTAAAGCTTCAGTTATCAATGAAAACAAAGTTGAAAGACATCTGCAATCAAAAAAACTTCTGTTCTTCATTACAAAATTTTCCGGGTAGTTATGATGTGGGAGTAACTGGTAACTTATTTCTTCTTTCATGTCATGTTTTTATCAATCTAAAAACCTTTTGTGATGTATGTAAATTTTGGAATTACTCAGAAAACTAATTCAAGAGACGCATCATAAATTGCATACTACAGTAATCACGGAAGACTGACGTTGTATCTGTACGTTTATAGGACTCTGTGCGATAGAGATGAGAGCCACAAGTGCCGAAAAAAATGTTATGAAAAATGCGGGCCTTGCACATACATAGTTTCAAAAAAATTGGATTGCGGGCATGAAGTTTTACTTGCATGTGGTGATAATAATTGTCCTGTACTTGTGGAAACAAAATTACCATGTGGACATATCGTTGACAAGCGATGTCATGCGGACGTAGATACTTTTGATTGCCCAAAGCCGTGTGAAATCAGAGTTGACCCCTGTGGTCACTCTTGTTTGAAAAAATGTCACATCCGTGTCGATCCTGATCATTTGGAGGTTGGGCAACGCTGTTCTATTCCCGTTCTTCATTGTGAATTCCTGTTGACTAATAAAAATCCGTCTATCTTTTCAGTATCAATGCATGAAACAATGTAGTCGACCATGCGAAGGTTGCACATCAATGCCGACGGATGATACCCAGCATTTGTGTCAAAGATTGTGCTTTGAACCTTGTGCCAAATGCAAGGTTTTCATTATGAAACGAAGAACTCAGTGTTCACACATGTACGAAATAGCTTGCTCGGTAGACGTAGATTCTATAAAATGTGAAAAACCGTGCACAAAATTGTTAAGCTGCGGACATCAGTGCACACAAAAATGCTACGAACCTTGCGACCCATCTTTTTGCACTGTGAAAGTATGTACTCTTCAACAATTATGTTTGATGTGACATGTCTGAATTGATTACTTTTCATTTAGGTAAAAGAAATTTTGGAAGTCTGTGGCCACGAAGTATTGGCGCCATGTAATAGCGAATCAAAACGTAGTTTATGTAGAGGAAAATGTCCTCTGACATTGCCTTGCGGTCATACTTGCACTCAGAAATGTAATGAAATATGCACAAAACAATGTAAAGTTCTGGTCGATTCTCGTGTGGAAGCTGCATGCGGTCATGTGGTTAAACGGATCAAGTGTCACGAGTCAAATGCTGGTAAGTAATGTCAAAAAAAAAGAAAACTATTATGGCAAATAACCACACAACTGTGTTGATGATATCAAAATATTTCTGACCATTCTCCAGGACTTGAAAAAGATGATCAGAAATTGTTGGCTAATTGCTCCGAGCCCTGCAATAAGCAATTAAAATGTGGCCATCAGTGTTCAGGCACGTGCGGTGGATGTTTTCAAGGTCGTTTTCACAAAAGATGCTCTAAAAAATGTGGCGCTATTCTCATCTGCAATCATGAATGTCGTTTCTCATGTCGAGAAGCTTGCAGACCCTGTGACAAAACCTGCACTAATCGCTGCGTTCATAGCGTCTGTAAAAAAAAATGTGGTCAAATCTGTACTCCGTGCACGTGAGTTCATACATTCAGAGTTTGCACATACGTTTCTGAATCAGATTAATCTAGCACTTATTGATTTATTCCTATAGAGAACCGTGTCGAAGACGCTGCAAACATCGACGATGTTCACGAGTTTGCAGTTCGATCTGTAATGTGGCACCATGTATGAAGCCTTGCTCGAAATTACTCAAATGCCGTCATAAATGCATCGGTTTCTGTGGCGAACCTTGTCCGCCGAAGTGCCTAATTTGTGACCGCAAAGAACTTTTAGAATCGGAGATGCTGTTTGGCCACGAAAATGAAGATTCTAGATTTGTATTATTGGCAGATTGTAAACATATCATAGAGAGTTATGGAATGGAACAATGGCTGAAGACGTGCGACGAGTCATCTGAGATCGGAGCTAAAGTTTGCCCCAAATGTAAAACTCCTATCCAAACTACTCTACGATATGGTGATTACATAAAACGCACTATCGCTGATATCAATCAAGTGAAGATCAAAGCAGTTGGCTCGACTGAAACACTCAATAAAAGCCGAGAAAATTTGAGAAGAAAAACACGCGCGTTGCAAGTTCGATTGCATTCTTCCTTGTGGGGATCTTATCTAGATTCGTTGTTCAAAAGGTTAGTTCAGATATTTATTCTTCCGGGTTTTCCCATCAATTTTTTTTTTTTTTTAATTCCAGATTGGAACTTACACGTAAGCGGCGACGTCAGCAGTTCAACTCAATTCAGTTGGCATCAATCGAGGCAAAGCTGCAACTGCTTGAACGGATCGCCGAAATAATTAATAGCCCAGTCGAAGTGACGTATTGTGTGGAATATCAACAGAAGATTTACGATATCATGGATCGAGACATAGATTATATCACCAATCAGGAGATTGAAGATGTGGAGAGTGAATTGGCACGATTGCTCCGTGCCATTCAATATGAACGCATGAAACGTTTCGAAGCATTCAGCTATTTCTCCCGGGCATCTGAAACTAAAAATAAACAACTAATTGAGAATATTGAATCAGCTTTATGTCGTATAGGGCCCTATTCGGGTGATGCGGAACTAAAGTCCTTGTTAACTGATTTGAATGAAGGTTTGAAATCACAACAATTCTTGTCCGACATTGAAAAACGCACCATCGTTCAAGCCGTAGGATTGAAGCGCGGACATTGGTTCAAGTGTCCTAATGGACATCCTTATGTAATTGGTGAATGCGGCGGGGCGAACCAAATTTCCAAATGTAATGAATGTGGTGCGAGAATAGGAGGAATGCATCACACTCTCGAACCCAATAATACTCTGGCTCCAGAAATGGATGGCGCCAGATTTGCTGCTTGGTCGGATACGGCTAATATGGCGAATTACATAAATATTCAGTAATTATATGTTAGAAACATATTTTTGATTGTGCAGCAGCGTTTTATAAAAGCTGAGTATAATGGAACACTTTCCAATTTATTATTCATTATTTTTTGCTTTGCAAGTATCTAAATGTAATAAATCCAGTACAGTGATTGAAGCTGAACTTTTAGCGTGAAAGTTTGACTTATCTAAAAATGGCTAATACATGAGAAGTTATACGAATCTGATTCCATTGTGCTTCGCGACTGATTTTGGTTGATAACCATATTACATACAAACGCATTAAAAACGCTAAGTCGTTTAATTTGTTTTAGAATGATTTCACGTTTTGATTTTATACTTTACTAAATCTTTTCATTCCTTTTTTTTTGTGTTCAATGTCTCCATTATTTTAACAATTAACAATTTGCTAGAAACTATTCTACAGATTCATGTAGACTTGATAATTTTAACTAAAAACCTAAATGTCACAAACCAATATATTAACAAATATTTTATTACCGATTTCTTTTTCCAATATTACCTTTTATAGATGAGTTAATATCGATGTTTACGTATTAGTGTTTACCTACATGAAATAATATTGTTATTAATCACTATGACTACTCGCAATGTAAGTGATACAGATAAAAGACCAATTTTGAATATGGTCATTCAGTTAAATAGTTATCACAATTCGTCTATTATTACTGTATGTAACAAGAACTTTTAAAATATTGAACTTACAGAATAAATGAGATGAATATACCTCAAATACTATGGAAGTTTGAATCTAATTGTAGAATAAATCGTTTCAATCGCTCTTTCTTTATCAGGATAATGACTTTGCATTTTCCCGAAGAGACAAACCACATCTTAGGAGTTGAAATATTTGTTGGTTTTCCATACGAAATTTCCCAACCTATCATACACTTTTAAATATAGTAAATGTTTTCTTTTTCTTAACAACCCATAAATGTTGTAGAAATAATCAAATCGATGGATATTTAATGTTAAAATAATATCCAGTTCTTATGTAATCGTTTAAATTAAACTCGAATTTTGCCGCCATATTTTAATTTCGAGCATGCGCTCGCGGCCGGTTCCTGTAAAATTACGTTTGAAAATCTTCCTTGCGATTGTCTCTTATTTTGCGCAATGTGTTTGTCAACGTCTGTTGGTGTCTGATGAATTCGATACAATTTATGCCGTCTACGCAGTTGAATAACGACGAAAAGTTTTGTTTACTTGGCGTCGAATTTCACTAATAGCATTCCACACCATTGATATGTACTGCTTATTCGAAGGAATGTAACGGACGTTCTCAATGCCCACATTGAACATAAACAAAAAATAAATGCAGAGTATCAATTGTTCGATGTATTTATATTTTTCCGTTTTCAACAATTGAGATCAACAAAATGGAAAATCCAGGAGACAAATCTATCTCAAGTGAAGTATATTTTTTATCATTAGAATTAGAACTTGAATAAATAAGGGATGAATGATGGAAAATATCTGTGAGGGCATTAAAAATAGTTTTTGTGATTAGAAGTTGGATTATTTGTATTAATTACGAAAAATAGTGATTGGTTATGGTAAAAACTTCACAACTTTATCGTGAAAACTTCATAATCTTCTGTTATTTTATTTTGATATTTCGGCAGATTAATTCACACAAGCGATTGGTTCTGATCCTACCATGATCAAAAATGTTGCAATCATCAAGATTTGTCTACGGGAGCAATTGAAAAGAAAGTTGAATGCCAATACCTGTGTAGGTTTAGTTTGGTTCGATGCATACATTGGAACAATATAGCTATGAATATGATAATACTTATATGAAAGCCGCACAATTTATTTACGATCTTGTTAAACTTTTTTGAAAACACTGGGAATTTGTTCAACTGAACAAAGACAATGCGCATTCATGCTCAATCATCAAAACTAAAAAGAAAAGAAATACAGAATTTCCAATTCTTATGTTCGAATTTGTTTACATATGAATTTCAGACAACAACTGCAGTCATTTCATTGAAGAAGGTGAACAGAGCAAAGGTACACAAGTTGATGGGAATGAGAGCTACAAATATCTGAATGGCATGTTGGAACTGGATGAAAGAGAATTTATTTTGAGAATTACTGAGAATATATGCCGCTTAAATAATTATGTAGATGGAGTAGATTCATGCGACGATTCTTATGTGGTTTTAATCGGTGTAGTAAAAAAAATACTTGATTCACAATTTTTCGATTTGCAACAAATGGTTCTGCAGACTATTCTCAATGAACCATTTATCAATAAGTTACAAAAGTACTTGGGATGTTTACCAATGCACAATGAAGATCAAAAGTCGCAGAATGATTTATTTTGGAAAAATCCAGACACATTCTGGATAAATTTGATTGAAGTGTCAGGGAAAACATTGGAAATGTTTCCAAATCACACGGTAAAATTTCATCGAAAAATTGCATCAGCGCTCCAAGTTTGTCTTCCTACATTCGAACAACATCAAAACAAGCTTGTTTCAGTTGAGATCAAAGTGAAGTTAGATAAATTGATCGCAATTCTAGAAGCAACTGAGTTACAATTCGAAAAAGATGGAATTGTTTCTAAGCCTGGAGCACAATGCATGCTTGATGTTGAAGAACCGCCTGAAAATTTCCGAGCGATAAGTGTTTACCCTGCTACGAGTGAAATATTGGGTGAACGTAGTTTCGTACGTCCAAATATTGTTGATGGACCGTATAGAGATGTAGATCACTACCTGGATGTTCAATATCGCTTACTACGTGAAGACTTCGTGAATCCGTTACGATGCGGCGTCCGTTCTATTCTGTTTGGCGATCATATTCGTTATGAAAACGTCCAAGTTTATGAGAAAATTCGATTTTTGCATCAAGAAGCTGTTAACGAACATCACTGTGTTCGGCTCAAGTTCAATTTCACAAAAAAGTCGTTGAATTTCAATCATGGAAAATCTGAAAAGTTTATGTTTGGATCGCTCTTATGCTTTACTCGAGATAATTTTGTAACATTGAAGTTCGCAAGGATTATCAAACGTGATAATCGAGATCTAAGGAAAGGTGAATTGGTTGTGGAATTCGACGGAGCTGACCCAGATTTGAGTTTCGATCATGATTATTTAATGGTTGAATGCAGCGTTTACTTTGAACCATATTTTCATGTGCTAACAGGACTAAAAAGCATTCGCGAAGATAACCTGGCTATGATGAACTATATTGTGAACGTGAAACCAGTTCGAGTTTTGCCAAAGTATCTAGATTGTCGTGAAATTTATAATATTGATGGGAGAGAATTTGATATCAGCGATTTACCAAATACAACTGATAAATTGTACGGATTCAATGACTCTCAAATGAACGCGTTCAAAGCAGCGCTCACTTCTGAGTTTACCATAATTCAAGGTCCTCCCGGTACAGGCAAAACTTTTCTCGCATTGAAAATTGCAAAAACTTTACTAGATAATTATAACTCTTGGTGGAAGTCAACGCCAATGCTAGTAATTTGTTTCACAAATCATGCCCTTGACCAGTTCTTAGAAGGACTGCTGGATATCACTGACAAAATTGTTCGAATTGGTGGTCAGTCGAAAAATGAATCTTTGAAAAAAGTGAATTTGAATGTGTTGCGGAAACAAAGAAGATTTTGCCGAACACGGAATGAAAGCTCGCAGACAGCATACAACTGGCATAGTTCACATTCCAGTAAGATGATGGTAGGAATAGCTGCCAGCGATGTCCGTATTTCCAGAGTGAGAATCGAAGAAATGGAGCAATGCAGAGGAATTTTGTCATCTCTGTGTCTATGTCATGCAGTTTCTGACCTTAATCAATCTTTTTTTTTCTCACCACCCCATGGGGATAACCTTGCGAAGTGGTTATTGGAGGGTTACCAAATACCAGCAGTCGTACAAAGAGCAAATGGGAAGACAGATGGTGTTTATGGTATTACTGCAACTAAAAACCCAAGATATTTGAGTAAGCACTAAAAAGATTGTGCAACCTATTTTATTGATTTACATCAGAATATCAGTAGAACGTATTAATGTTTAACAGAATCATCGTTCCCATGCATTCGAAGTTCTCAATCTATATTCATAATAACGCTCGCAGATATAAAGAAAGAAATTAGCAAATTCAAACATATTCTTTTTATGCTGAAACACGAGTTAATAATGTCAGAGTGGAATATTTTCTTTGGTGGATATCCATTCGACGAGATCGACAGTACCCAAGAATCCTTGACATTACTTGAACAACTGTATGAGTATCTGGAAGTTAGTAGCATATACACTTATTTGCAAACTTTGATTAAAATATCCCACCGCATTTGTTGTCTTGTTGATACAATCCAACTTTGCTAAAGACATTTCATGCTGCACTGTTGAAATTCATTCGAGTCACTTGATGATAAAGCTAATCTCACCTGTTATGAATAATGACATGAGAATAATTCCACAGAAAAGATTGGCGGAAGTGAAGTTTACCTTAAAAAACCGATCAGTCCGCGTTGATTTTGATACCAAGGACCTTGCATCACTGAGTCATGATGATCGGTGGGCATTGTATACGTTTTGGTTGGAAATATATAGACAGCATTTACAAAAAAAAGCCGTCGGATCAATGCAGAAATTCCAAAGTTCATACAAGTACCGTCATATTTTCAATAACAATAAAAAAAGCGACGAAAGAATGATGCTGACCGATATTTTCTGTATTGAAATCTATTTTCCAACTTAACTAATGTTCTTTGATAATCGTGATCTTGTTTCTAGGGAATATGAAAAAGAGCGGAACTCTGAAGATGTTTCTCTGCTTCGTGAAAAGCTAGTGGTGGGCATGACCACAACAAGCGCTGCTCGTCTGAGACCAGTTTTAAAAAGGCTCCAATGTCCGATTATTATTGTTGAAGAAGCGGCTGAAGTTCTAGAAGCACATGTTGTTGCCGCACTGACAGAACATTGTCGACATTTAATTTTAATTGGGGATCATAAGCAGCTCCAGCCGAACTCCGCAGATTATTCAATCACGAAAGATTATAAGCTCGGCATCAGTCTCTTCGAACGAATGGTCAAGAATGGCATAGAATGTCATACTCTGAATGTACAACACCGAATGCGCCCTGAATTCTCTCGATTGATTCGCCCTATAATTTATCCTGATTTGAAAGATCACAAATCAGTGTTCAATCGACCGCCAATTATCGGTATGGATTCATGCATTCGCTTCATAGATCACACAAACTTGGAAGATGGCTGCGGGAATGCGTCGACTAAGAAAAATTTATTCGAAGTTAAACTTGCTCTGGCTCTAGCTAGATACCTTATCCTCAATGGCTACCAGCCTGAACAAGTGACAATTTTGACTGCGTACTTAGGACAAGTGTCCGAGATGCTCATGGAACGAAACAGATATGAGCGTATTGTCGGACAGGTACGAATTGCAGCACTGGACAATTATCAAGGAGAGCAGAGCGATATCATCATTTTGTCATTGGTGAGAGATTATATTTGATTCATTCCGTAATTCAACACCAATATTTCATAAACCTTTTTTCGAATTGAAGGTGAGAAGTAATACAGCAGGAAAAATTGGTTTCTTGGCCACCGAAAATCGAGTTTGCGTGGCATTATCGAGAGCCAGGCATGGTTTCTATATCATGGGCAATATGGGATTATTAAGTAGAAAATCTAAGGTAATAACTTTCATACAGTCATAATCAACAATTACTCATTTTGTCTTTTCACGTAGTTATGGAACGAGATCAAAAACACTTTAGAAGCGCAAAATGCTATCGGCCCGGATTTAACTTTACGCTGTAGCATTCATACGCACAACACAACTGTTGTGAGAAGAGGTGAAGATTTTCAGCGAGTCGCACGCGGTGGGTGCACCCAAATGTGCAGGGCTGAACTTGCCTGCGGTCATTTTTGTGACTCACAATGTCATATTATAGATCGCGAACACACACAATATCGATGTTTGGAGCCCTGCTTAAAGTACGTTTATAGCCATCAAAGATCCACTCATTCAAATAATTAACTTTACATATCGAACTAGAATATGCAGCGGTTTTATTAATTATACTTTATTTCCAAAGTATTTCATTGAAGGAAATTGTGTTATGTTCGCTGTGATTTGTTGAAACAGTTTATGTTAGTCATAAGGGTGTGATTTTCTTTACGGACCTTTCTAATTTTCAGAAAACTGTGCGATAATGAAAACCATACATGTCGGAAGCTGTGCTACGAAACATGTGGACCTTGCACTCATAAAGTCTTGAGAATGCTGGATTGTGGTCATGAAATATGGCTAGAATGTTGCATAAATTTTGATGACTATTCTTGCACGAAGCTTGTATCTACCAAATTATCATGCGGGCATGTTATTGACAAGCCATGTTATATAGATACAGATGCATTTAAATGTCCAGTGCCTTGCTCGAGCATAATTGAGTCATGTGGACATGTTTGTACACAAAACTGCCATGTCAACTACGACCCAGATCATATTGAGGTTGGTCACGCAACTGCATTTGCAATCATTTTTTACATATCATTTTACTGTTTGCTTTTTTTCTCCTTGATAGTATAAATGTGGAAGAGGATGCGGACGGCCACGATTAGGGTGTACTATGGCATCAGATTCAACTCCACATTTGTGTCCTAAGTTATGCCACGAAGACTGTGCACCTTGTAATATTCTCGTCGAAAAACAACGATCTATATGTCCACACATCAATAAAGTGGCTTGTAACACAGATGTCGATTCTATAGAATGCATAAAACCGTGTGCGATTCAAATGAGTTGTGGCCATCGTTGTAGAAAGAAATGCAGTGAACCGTGCGACCCAACTTCTTGTAATGTCAAAGTATGTAGTATTTAATCATTATTTTGACAAACAAAGTATCGAACTGTGTACTAATTTTTTTATGATTTAGGTGAAGAAGATTTTACAAATTTGTGGACACAAAATAGCTACTTTATGTAACCAGGAACCAAATCGTAAAAATTGCAATAAACGATGTCCTTTAAAGTTGGCTTGTGGTCAATGCACGAGACGATGTAACCAAGATTGTTTATAATATGGGAACATTATTTATAATACGTCTGAACACATGTAATCAATCCGACGTTCAATTGTCCATTTATTTTAAGTCTTATTCAATTAATTTTCGATTTTCTTAAAGTTATTATTTTAATATTGTTTATCTTTCGGGTATAGCACAATGTAAAAATCCTTTTTTTTAATAAATACATTGTCGTTATTTCGATACATAAATGGTGTAACATCTTGATAAAGTGGAACGTTTTTAAATATAATTCACCAACAAGTTGCTCTCTATAATTTGTTGACAAAGCAGATCTTTTCAACAATTGGAATTTAATTGCTAGCATGTACACGCCGATGCCAAGTTTTGGTAGATTATCGGGTCCGTTCTGGTTCTGGTCATGACTCAACTTCTGATAAGACTCCTAAAGCTCTATAAAAAAACAATTTCAGATCTTGATAAGAAGAAAATGATAAGAAATTGTTAGCAAATTGCATTCATTCTTACAAATTCATCTAAACTGTGGACATTCACTGATTAATAATAGGTCCAATAAATATATCAGGAATAAACAAAAGAATAAAACATCCTACATTGTGTTTATTTCCCATTTCTCTTCAACCACTTTCCAAACTTAAATTCAAAAAAAAACCACGTGACCGACGCGCAATTTTTTGTCTTTTACCACCAATGACAAAAGCGCCATTATGGCGCGGTGGAAATTTCTGGAAGCTTCAATTTATATCGACCAGTTTTCATGTGTACAATTCACGCGACAATTTCAATTGGTTTCAATGAACAACAGAACAAACTGCGTCCGATTCTCGACAGTTCTCGGCACAGTTTACAACTGAACTCTCAATAGAATTCAAGATGGTGCTCGAGAGTACGATGATATGGTAAAATTTTCAATATTAATAATATACTTCAATTTTTTTATTAAGTGATGAAGTTCTTGGCCATAATTGTATCATTAACATTCACTGTTCTATTGAATTAATGCCATTTATTTTTAGGATTTTATGCTCTTCATTAAATATGTCAAAACGGATGTGACTAACCTTGTTTGTCGAACTGACAATGCAAATATCAATACACACAATATCCTACTTTTGTTTGTTCCTATTCAATATTTCATTCTATCAGGATGACGACATTGTTTATTTGTATATAAATTGAGGGTTATGATACAACATTTCTGTTGAGATTCGTTGCCGTAAAAGCAAAGAATACAAATCCCAATTTTTATTGTTCTATTTCCTGATTATGTACGAAGTAGCATTTGAAAGGATTCATTTTAGTTGAAGTTCAATATCAGTAGCATTTTCAGGATTTGATAGTAATCGAAAGCGATCAAAAAAGAATTCTTTTTATATTGCTTTTTGTCTAATTTGTATTTATTTTACACTTTCAGTGTCGACAACAGCGATTACATGAGAAATGGTGATTTTCTGCCCACACGACTACAAGCTCAACAAGATGCTGTTAATTTAGTGTGCCATTCAAAAACTCGCACAAATCCGGAGAATAATGTTGGACTTATTACACTCGCCAAGTATGTTTAATAATTCTGACAATTAAAACTCGGAGAATATGAGAACTAATCGGTTCTTCTTGAAGATAACTTGACATTGTTAATGCTCATAATGACAATTCTTCAAATGATTTAATTTATTTTTCAGTGTTGAAGTCCTTGCGACCTTGACGAGTGATGTGGGGCGTATTTTGTCGAAATTGCATCAAGTTCAACCCAATGGCAATCTCAGTCTAATAACTGGCATCAGAATTGCTCATGTGAGAATAATAGAATTAATTCAATATTTCATTTGCATTGCGAAGAATTCAAGATTGTGATCAGATTATAAAAATTTTCTATCATTCGTTCTATCCTATTAGTTGGCTCTGAAACATCGACAAGGGAAAAACCACAAAATGAGAATTGTGGCATTTGTTGGTAGTCCAATCCAACTTGATGAAAAGGAACTTGTAAAATTAGCAAAACGTTTGAAGAAAGAAAAAGTCAATGTTGATATCATCAGTTTTGGTGAGGAAGCTGTGAACAATGATGTATTGACAGCATTTATAAATGGTCTCAATGGCAAGGAAGGGACTGGAAGTCATTTGGTAACTGTTCCACCCGGTCCACATCTATCAGATGCTATCATTTCATCGCCAATAATTCAAGGCGAGGATGGTATGGGTGGCACAGGAATGAGTGGCGCAGCTTTCGAATTTGGTGTCGATCCTAACGAAGATCCAGAATTAGCACTGGTATGCGTAAATTTGTTTTTGTGTTGGACGATTTAACATTCGAGAATTCATTTTATCAATAACTTCATAAATGAGTATTTGTACTTTAGGCTTTGCGAGTTTCAATGGAGGAGCAACGACAGCGACAGGAGGATGAGGCTCGTCGTACACAAGTGACGGAACCGACTACAGAAAAACCTGAGACTGTGAAAGAAGGACCAAATGAAGAAGCAATGCTTAAACGCGCATTAGCAATGTCTTTAGAAGGAGGTGAAGAAATGGCTACTGCCGTTGAACCTCCACCTGCAGCAGTTAATATTCCGGATTTCGCACGGATGTCAGAAGAAGAACAGATTGCTTTTGCTATGCAAATGTCGATGCAAGATCAACGTAAGTTAGATATCAATGAATTCATTACACATAATTTCCATATTTTCATAATGAAATATTGAGATTAACAGTGATATAATTCAAAATTTTATCACTATCATACATATTTCAGGGACTATCATACAACTCATTGCGGTTTCTATTTGATAATCATTTGTGTTCTCAAACATATTTATTTTAAAAATGAATATCAAGTTTATTACACCATTACAAACATTCTTACAGAGGATTTCGAACCGCTGAAAGAGGAAGCAATGGAGGTGGAAGACGATTACGTTGCCGTCATGTCTGATCCCACATTTTTGCAAACAGTGTTAGAAAGTTTACCAGGAGTTGATCCTCAATCAGAAGCTGTACGCCAAGCTGTGAATTCTTTACAACATAACAAGGACAAAGCACATGATAAAGATAAGGACAAGGACTCAGAAAAAAAATAAAAAACATCTCTTTGACGAGTTGTTCTTACAAATTTTTTTCTAACATGTATTTGATATATGCAAGTACTATATATCTGCTTATGAAATGGAAGCATCAATGCAATAGAAGAATCATATGACCAATTTAATAATGGCTGTTTTGTTTCCATTCAATTTACAATTGGCCTTCATTCGAATTTTAACGTGACTCAACGATATCTCTTCAACGTCGCTATTGAAAACTGGTGATGAATACCCTCCGGAATAGTTTGCTTGTGGAAATACGCACTCAGAAATCAGGTCAACGTATTGACATTGTGATTATCACAATAGATAAATTTCACACGAAGCCACAGTACATCAATTTTTTATGGAAAATATACGAATCTACTTTGAATAATCTGATATTTATCTTGGAAATATTCGTTGATGATATGCAGTTGTAAAGTCATAATGGCCACTGCTCATCTGGCTAAATTATTGAAGATGTACTAAAACGCAGTATTTTATTCTTGTCCACATCAAGTTAAATGATTCTATTAACATTCAGTGAGTTTAATCGTGAGACATTCACAAAGGCATTTTCGTGTGATATTTTCTAGGAATAAGTTTTCTTTACTAAATAGTTGAATAATTCCGTATCTCGACATGTACTTTATTCTGAACATCTCGTGATCTTTCGTCAACAATATAAACTGTTGCCATTTGATTTTTGCAGCAGCAATCTATTGCATATACTGTAGTTAGTCTACAAATTTCTTTGAAAATGTTAGGATTTGAGTGTCTGTTTTCAAGATAACAGACATTACTCTATTCATACAAAACAAATGACACTTAATCATCGACAATGTTACATTATTACTCAATAAGTATATACACAATCTCATTCTCGAATGAATTATGATTCCACTTTGATCAGTTTTTCTTTGATAAGAGTTTTGTTTTGAGGGGTCGAAATTGTTGCCAGCGTCATCCGGTATATACAAATAAACTGGATGACTTATCATTCGTAGTGACCACAAAGCCGAATTCGATCTTCCTGGTGGAACTTTACTCGAATAAACAAACCCGAATACGTCGATCACAACACTAGGCAATAACAAATAATCACTATTTGAGTAAATGCTTCTTCGAAAACGTGAGAAATAATAAACAAATATAAATCTAGATGCCGAATATCATGTCGTCTATGATAAGATTAAACTGAAGGCTCAACGAATGTCACTCTATTATCAGCATTTCTACGATATTCGTTTTTATGCGAATGGAAAATTCAGTGATATATTAGTTGGTGACTAGATCGGAGGCGTGCACTCCAATGAGGACGAGTTGAGTGCCACGATACCACTTAATGTAATATTGGATCCATATTATTGGGTATCTCAATAAATTATCATAAGACTGATACAATTGATCAATCAAACATCTTCGAATATGCCAGTGTTTAATTTTTGTGGCTCTACGAACTGTTGATAGCATTGTCAATTGAAACGCGAAATTTTTGATTATTAGAATCCGGGTTGACCATATTGGTGAATAGTTTCCAGCTTGGAAATGAAGAGAAGGATTTGTTTGCGAATTCATTGTGATGTACACAATATTTCGATTGAATCGTAAACGGAGGATTCGATTCTCAAATAGATCTCCACTGTCTGCTGACATTGCAATTATTAATTTCATAATCTCTCAGTATATAAAAATTAACTAACAGTCATTTAGTATATTTTGCAAGAGACGTTGGTGCTGTTTCATATGAAATATTCGACGGATTTTTGGTGACAAATCATTGGAATGAAACGAGAAATTTATATTAATACAAAACTAAATAAATTTAAACAACAATCGTAGTGATCTGGAATCATCACGATCGCGTATCAGTCTGACAGTTTCGAAGATATTGATGATATCATGTTATTGATGAATTGACTGAGTATACGTGATTGCTGGAAATGAATAACATCACCACCACTCAAGTAGATCGTACTTCCCTATATTTATTGGCAATCTATGTTATACATGGTATTTTACTCCACGTTCTTTTGATGTGTCCCCAACGAGATGGGTCTGAAATTAATTGGAGTATCGTTTCAATTGGCATTCCGAATGATTGGAATAGTTCCATTATCGAACGGAATTCAAATGATTCCAGAACTGTAAGGTTGAACACCAGTATTGAGTTGACCGATAGACTGACTAAGTGGAGTGACATTAATAGTGATGATAATCATCGTCACCAAGATAACATAATGACCAGTGAGTTATCGTACCAGGTGAGATTTAAGAATAAATATCTTTGCTGAAAATTCATATGATCAAGTGAATGGAATTATTAGAATTCAAAGAATATGTGAAATGCCTCGGGTAAATAAATATGAAATTAGTTTTTCTGAGAATCTAACTTGTCCATGTTCAGTTATGAAGTATTTGTGTGTTTGTAATGTGATGAAATCGAACATTTCGAAATGATTATTCGTGCTTTTCGCAACACAAATACAAACCAATTCCAGTCTACACAGCGAAAAAATATTGGAATGCGGAAATATTCAGTTGCTTAACACGAATATTTATGCTAATATTATCTTCCTCCTTTTATTACTTTTACCGGGTTGTCGTGTGGTTTGAACGTGACTGATAATCCATAAAATCTAAAAATCCTTCAGTTATGAATTCACCATTTATCATAATGTTTTCTGTAGATTATTTTTGTCTGAAGAAGGTTGAATTATCTAACTGTCCTCTGACTGTAATCCGTATTTAAATTATTTGATTCATATCTGACCCGGTCAATAAACCGATTTAGTTCCGTTCAATTCGTGACGGTGAAGATTTTTTATTGATAAATTGCAATTCGTAGTGATTGAGAATTCTTAAATAAATCAATATCACTCTGTAGTGATGAGCATCGACTGAAAAAGCGACAGTTCCCCTTCACTCTTACTGATAAAATGATAACGCGTATCATTGGTATCATGAAGATGTTACGAGTAGGCTCATCATCAGAAAATATTTATTAATTCAGGTTCGCTGCAATATCTTTTTTCATTCATACTACTGATTCGCATTCACATGACTCAAAAGTTACTTCATCAGGTAACAACTGCAATGAAGAACTCTTATGTACTGTTTATAATCATGATCTTTTATTACAATTTCTTCCAGACAAAATTTCCTGGGACTGCAACTTATTATTCAATGCTGTCTGAATTTGAAACATTCACCATCAAGGTGATGTCATACGGCTCGACGATGTTGAAGAACATGAGTCCTGCAGTACTGGGAATAATTTTAGGCTGCATGGTTTTTTTATTCACCGATAATATAAATATTCCATGACAGTAACGGATGTGTTGAAGTATATTTGCGATTCAATTTTTTTTTCTTCGCAGAGCTTCTGATACTTTGGCTCATTGGTTATTGAATCTAGAAATATGTTAGATTTTGCTGCTCTACGCATTCTGCAGCAATCGTTGGTTCAGTATATTTAATATATGAAAAGCGTATATTTACGCTATTGATCTAGCTGAATTCAATTAGAAACCCGCACTTGATTCCCGTGGAAAAAAAATGTTCCCATCATTAATAAGTTATATCGTTGCTGTTGTTATCAATTTTACTAATTGCTGCTGTTGATATTATTTCAAACACATTTACGCAAATTGATGGGTCATCAAAGGTTGTATTTACATCATGTATACATTGCTGTACACATGTTTATACACGTAGAGAATAGATTAAATAGGTTTTGATATATTCCCACATGAATTTATGTGGTTCTTTTTGGAATAAGTTGGATATGGAGAGGATAGAGTCATCTCCGATATTGTATCATTGAACCTATGAATTTTTCGTAATCATCATTTTTTATTACAATCATTATTTGCACACATATATGATCGAAAAAAATTATTTCTCATATATAACGTTTCTTTGATGTGTCAATTATATTTGATTTGATGTAATAGATTTTTTCAGAATGAAACAAATTAAATTTTCTTTTCATCCTACATCGATCTGATCGTCCTATATTTTAGCAGCAAATTGTTTTCTTTAAACGATGCACAAAATAATTTTTTGTATTCATTCAGCTTAAAATTTTAAAAAAGCGAAATAAATATTTTGTTCTGAATTAGCAGCATTGAATATGCTCGCAATTGAAAATTTATACAATTATAATTAATCGTCATTCATCAGTGAAGAATAATTTTCCACGTCATTTCACAAATTAGTTTTTGCTAAAGAGTTTGTTGATATTCATACTATGCAACGATTTCACCAAAACTCATGTGACCTGTCTCCTTTGCGTGTTGACTGGCAGCAACTTGTCCACTTAAATGGATATTACATTCCATACATTGGACAGTGAATGTTTGGACATCAGTATATTGACGACTGCTGTTTGCATCTTTAGCCAGTCGTGTGGCTTCAATTAATATTTTATCATCATCAGTTGGGAATATGGTTTGAATTGGTCCACCCTGAAAAAATATAGAATACCAAATTGAAATATTGTTATTTATAATGTTAATACAATTGAAAAATAAATAAATTATTGAAATGAAAACTCACGTCAAGTGGCTCAATGTAAAGCGGATCATAATGAATACCATCAAATAGAAGAAAAACTCTCTGGGAATAATGTTGATCTTCACCAAATCTATTTATGTTCCCGTGCACACTATTGACTACCGCTATTTCTAAACCATAAAATTTCGATAGAATCGACAGCTCAATAGCACCACCCCAAGAATCTGGTTTCAAAATCCATTCGCAGTATACTTTATTGGGCTTGTCCAACAAAGCTTCAGTGTATTCAACTGGATCGGCCGCCACAGTAGTTGCTATTATTTCTCTCATAAAACTTGGACACTCTGGGTTCACTCGACCTGAAAAGAAAAATGTAATTTATAATGATTGGACAAACAATACAAATGTACCATACTTTATTTCTACAGAAACTTTTGCAGCACTGACCATGTTATATAAAAAGTACAACGATCACATAAATTAGGGAGGATTTCAAAATTGATAAAGACTTTAAAATTTCTTACACTTTACTGTGAGTCATAAATCTTTTATTCATTTTAACTTAACCATTCAATTACCATTTTTTTCAACGTGATTCTATTCAGTTGTAGCTCTTTAGAAAGTATTTATTCTCCTACAAAAATATTGATGTGACTATGAAAGAATGGCCAAGCATGACGATGACATGAATCAAATAACTTTCCGATCATTTATAATAATTTAACACGTGATAATTTTATTAAACCCCAAAAATTGCAGCATCCAATCGCATTCATCCTTACCACTTATAACATATCCAACGCTTGTAAAAAGGCACGAATTATCAGCAGGAACAATTTTTTTCATAAGAATACCAGGTGTATTTGAAAAATTTTCCGTATCAGAGATATGTGGTCGTGATCTCATTTCATTATTTTCCTCTTCGTTGCAACAATCACTCGACTTTTCCTCAACAATCAATGTATCACCTGAGCTTATCCCAATTTCTTTTAACGTTAAATTTTCCACATCCAATCCGAGTACTTTAGGTGGAAAACCATTCAGTACATGAAGTGCTTCACTTTTGATTCCAGTTAGCTCACTTAATTTAGCTTTTAGATCATATACAACATCATTTGCTGATAAGCCATTTACAATTTTTGGTCCCGATTTAGTCTTCACTCGTAACAAAAAATTCTCCATTGCATTTCACTATACCAACCAACCAGAAGAGACTCAATGTAACCTCAATGTTTCTATCACTGAATATATAAATAATCTTATAACAGTTCATGAACTTTTGAAACACATAAATATAAATGTGCTGTGCATATAATCGTAGCGTTTTTGAACCTTCACAAGGTTATTCCAAAAATATATCCAAAAATCTATATATTTACATATGTATGCTAAGCATCCACCAGTACATTTCTCTCGTTTGCTTTCCTCTCACAAATCATGAAGCTCCAATATGAATGTATTTTTTCCCAAAATTTCAAGATAAAGCTCCACCAAAATTCACCAACAATAATCATAGATCAATAGTTTCGTCCAAGTGAAAAAATCTGATTCTTTAATCAATATTTTCTTATTTTCTGCATCAGAATTTATTCCAAATCTTCACTCGGATATATTTATCTTCATATTTTTGTACTTCGTACTCTCTCTCTCTCTATATATATATATATATATGTATACGCATGTGTTACATGAAATTGAGATGTTTAGTCGAGTAGGCCAGTTGGCGTCAAATCTTCATGTTTATTCACCCAGGCTGAATCACTTCACTATTCATCGAAGTTATATGAAAATGGATAATATTAATCGACTATTTGAACTATCGATTATCGTTCTCGCATTCAAATCGATTGCTCGACATTATCCGATCTGTTCAGCGATTATCGGTAGGTTATCCTCTACTGCAATCGAACAGTGATATAATAATAATAATAATAATATTGTTGTGGATCAAATGTGGAAACTGGAATTATCTCTTAAGATTCATTTCAATGATATAATCGCAATGGGATTGGAATTTCAATCGTAGCGAGCAATAAATAAATGTTATTAATTGCTTTTAAAATGGTATTTAAAAATTCGCAATTGTCCTAATTAGATACATATTTAATAATTTGCAATTGTATATTCAAAATTTCAGGAAATTGCTCATTACGTGATGCTCGTTCATCTGATGGAATAAATATCTAAGACTTGAATAAGAATTGTTTGATAGTTTATTATCAAAAACATTCTGTTCATGGTGCTAGTAATGTAGGTTTCTATATCAGCATCCGGCAAGCTTACCAGGAAAAACCGTGGCGGTTAACGAATTTGAGATTATAGAGCAAATCGAAACTGACGATTCGACGTCAAGAACTTGCGCGTTGCAATATCACAACAGTTTCAGTCGCTTACAGCTGCTTTGACGCTACTTGTCTTTGTCTTTGTACTTTGAATTGATAAAAAATGGCTTGAATAACTTGGTATGAAGTAAATTAAGCGAAGGAACGAAGGGAATGAGTAAGTTCTGAAGCTTAGTTTTTATACTGCATCATAATTTCATACTCTATCATCATAAATGACTCTTATTGTCATATTGATGCGTATTGATTATTTTCATATATATATGAGCATATATTTACATCCAACGATATACTTATTTAGACAAATTTGTGATAATGTATAAATACTCTTCTTTTATTAGCGATACAACAAACATGTCACAAAATGTGGACAAAAATATTGTCGAAGAAATAATGACAATGGTGAAGATGCCAAGTTAAAACTGATAGACAAATTTTCAATAAAAACGATAGCAGTATTCACTAAATCGGCTAAATTATGGACACTGCTACTGAGATTGAGCAAACTGAGAAACTGGAGAAAGAGGCTGAGTGTTTGAAAATCAAACTTGAAGACGAGAGAAAAAAACTCAATGATGTTACATGTAAGATGAGTTAATGAATAGTCAAACGCTTCTTTTTTCTACTTCGTTATCTTTATTATGTTATAATAGAAATTTTCAGTATTTTATCATATCATTTGTTATTATTTCTGTTAATTGAATATGTTCTACGATTTCAGTAAGTGATGTTGCTGATAGACTGGAGCCTATTAATTGCATAAATGTGAAGCCTCGACGTATACTCAAAGGCCACCAAGCCAAAGTATTGTGTTCAGATTGGTCACCAGATAAAAGACACATAGTCTCATCATCACAAGATGGTAAAATGATTATATGGGATGCATTTACGACTAATAAAGAGCATGCAGTTACTATGCCTACTACATGGGTGATGGCATGTGCATATGCACCAAGCGGTGCTCTGGTCGCTTGTGGTGGTCTTGACAATAAAGTCACAGTCTATCCATTAAGTCTTGAAGATGATGTAACAACTCGAAAAAAAACTGTTGGTACTCACACGTCTTACATGTCATGCTGCGCATTTCCAAATAGCGATCAGCAAATTCTAACAGGAAGTGGTGACAGTACTTGCGCACTATGGGATGTTGAAAGCGGTCAATTGCTCCAAAATTTTCATGGTCATTCAGGTGACGTTATGTCAATTGATTTAGCACCAAGCGAAACTGGTAATACATTTGTCTCTGGCAGCTGTGATAAAATGATACTCATTTGGGATATGCGAAGTGGCCAATGCGTACAAAGTTTCGAGGGTCATGAATCTGATGTGAATTCTGTACGATTCCATCCTAGTGGTGATGCAGTTGCAACTGGATCAGACGATGCCACTTGTCGTTTATTTGATTTACGTGCAGATAAAGAAGTTGCTGTTTACGCAAAAGAAAGCATCATATTCGGTGCAAATGCTATCGATTTGAGCATTAGCGGACGTCTTCTATTCGCTGGTTATAATGACTACACTGTTAATATCTGGGACACTCTTAAGTGTCAGCGAGTAGCACTTCTGTACGGACATGAAAATAGAGTGTCTTGCTTGAGAGTATCACCTGATGGTACAGCTCTGTCAACAGGCAGTTGGGACGCTACACTTCGTGTTTGGGCTTAGATTCATTTCATCAGTCATTGTTTCATTTTTCTCAGATGTTTGCCAAACTATCATTCCACCCATCTAATTTTGATTGTTCTTGTTAATAAGAAACCCGAATCTTTCTGACGAACATTCAAATGAACTAGCCATTATGCACATTCCAGGCGTAGTATAACATAAGATATGTATGTTAAGGAAAAAAGCTGGGTGGATGGAAGAAGCTATATAACAATTGTTATTATTGTTATTATTATTATTATTAATATTATTATTATTGATGTGTACACAACCACATATAAATATATGCATTTTAGAGTGCGTGATGCGCATAATAATGAATATTAAAAGTGATATGATTCATTGATCTTATTAGTCAAAAAATTTATGAAATATGTTGATTCTCAAAATCCTGAGTTTCTAATATTTCTAGTAGGCAAACAATTTTGTTGAATTTTTAGTGAATTATGAAGATTCTTAAAGTTTATGAATATAGAGGATGGTGTAAATGATATTGGAGTAAACAGTAGATGTACAAGAAGAGACGGATTGATATGATAAATATAAATAGATGTGTTGATGACTGATGTATATAATTTTAAATTTCAAATTTGGAAAATCACCCCATGATCATATTCGCAATGTATATGATGAACTCATATGAAATATATAACGACAAATGCGCTATGTGATGCGCGTAGTGAGGACAACTAATAATGATTGAGATTTTACCACACGACAGCCCCAACAAGCCTCAGTGGATAATGGCAGAGAGCGGTTTATGGTCATACTGACTCTGCACTTTGTGTCAAAATCACGCGAGTAATTTTGCATGGTATAAAATATCCTATTACAGGTTTTCTATACTACAACGAACGTTGTGTAGTAAATACAAATAGAATAACAATTTTCATAACTTAATTAAATTTAAAATGCCGCAGTATACCGGTAAGTACAGAGTTTTGGAATGAAAATATAACTTAACCTCAAACTTTGGATTAATCGCTATATTTTAATGATACTTTCATTTTCTTGTCCATATTTAGTAAAGGTAAAATGGGGGAAGGAGTTATTTCCTAATGTAGAAATAAATACCGATGAAGAACCGATGCTTTTTAAAGCACAACTGTTTGCTTTAACTGGAGTACAGCCAGAGAGGCAGAAAGTCATGCTGAAAGGTGTGACTTTAAAAGACGATGATTGGGCAAATATGAAACTGAAAGACGTAAGGAAAAAGAGTATTGAATTGAATACATTTTTTAGTATTTGGTCATTTAATCCTACATATTCTTGATGTTTCTTAATATTCAGAATTATGCGGGTTCGCTTAAGAGATCTTTGTCGGCTTCTAACCCCTTCCAGAATAGAACGCATTTGATGGTTTTATTCAGAAATTTAAAAAGAACACTTGGGAGGGTTCTGTCGTAGAATCCAATACCGGAGGATATCGCTGATTTGAAGAAGTTTTATTTACATTTATTAGAGAATGAGATCTTTCGTAAGAAGGGTTGTCTGTTATTTGGAATTATCAGGATAGGACGCGTGAAGGAAAACTTTCGATTGAAATGCTACTATTTGTGTTGGAGATTTCTTGATTCGGTATTCAATCTTTTGACTAGAGAACGCGAAGTTTTGGAAATCACATAAATTCAAATTTCCAAATAGTTTCAATGCAAATCTCGATGTAATTTCTTACATTACATTATTCTCGCTTTTTGGGTAGATTCAATAGAAATTCATATTTTATTGATGTTTAAATATGAATTGAAAACATAAGAAAAGGGATGAGCCAAGCATTTTTCCTTACTTCAGCATATCGTGTGTAAACAAGTGAAGAAATGATTGAATCAGACTTGACATTAGATGTACACTTGTTGTAAATGAGATGTTGATGTGAAATTGTATCTGTGTACAATTAACTGGCAAAATGGATAATACGAAAAATATAAAATTCCAACAGGGTGTCACTGTATTAATGATGGGATCAAAAGAAGAAGATGTACCAGTGGAGCCAATGGAAAAGCCACTATTTGTTGAAGATATGAATGAAGCTGAATTAGCTTCTGCTCTTGAACTTCCAGCTGGTCTGTCGAATCTTGGAAATACATGCTATCTCAATGCGACAGTACAATGTCTGAAAACTGTACCAGAGGTGAGGGATGCTTTGAAGAATTTTCCCGGTGGTTTGGCAGGTGCAAGCGGGAGCGGTGTAGCATCGCTTGTACCAGCGCAGAGCATTACAGCTGCTCTGAGAGATCTTTATGATGGTATGGACAAGGGGACAGCTGTTCGGCCAGCTGTTCTCGTGCAAATGATGCATCTTGCATTTCCAAGATTTGCGGAGAAATCAGAGCACGGCGGTTTTCAACAGCAAGATGCCAACGAATGTTGGACTGAACTTGTACGAATGATTCAGCAAAAACTACCAGCGAAAGAAAATCCAAATGCCACTGAAGCTTCTTATAAACCTCGTTCATTGATAGAACAATTTTTTGGTGGAACTTTTGATACTGAATTGAAATGTGTGGAGGCTGAAGACGAACCACCAACAAAATCAAAAGAAGAATTTTTACAACTAAGTTGTTTTATATCAACGGATGTAAAATATATGCATTCAGGACTGAGAAATAAGATGCAAGAGCAGCTGACGAAAAAATCGCCAACACTAGATCGTGACGCAGTTTACACGAAAACAGTAATTCCCACATATTATAGAATTAAATCACCAGTAATTTCCAGCTGTCTAATCTCAACCTCGTTATTTTCAGTCAAGAATTAGCAGACTTCCGGCCTATCTCACAATTCAATTTGTACGATTCTTTTATAAAGAAAAAGGTGCAATTAATGCAAAAATTTTGAAAGACGTGAAGTTCCCAATGGAATTTGATGCATTTGATCTTTGCACTCCTGAACTCCAACAGAAACTCATTCCGATGAGAGATAAATTTAAGGAAATAGAGGACCAAAAAGTTCAGGAGGCCCAGAGCATAGAAGATAAAAAAGCGCAAGGAGATTCAGCGGAGATACCAATGAAAAAGTTGCCATTCACTTTCGACGACGGTAATTATAAAATTCAAATACGATTCTAATTGTTTTGATTGTCCGACTTCATGAGCTATCAAATAAGCGAAAAGTTATACTTCATTGAATAGCTTCTGTTCTGTCTCTGCCCAATCGATTTATCAGTTCATTTATTTCGTCACAGATTTGGGCTCAAACAACAGCGGTTATTACACTCTGCAAGCAGTCCTCACTCATCGTGGTCGTTCGAGTAGCAGTGGTCATTATGTCGCTTGGGTACGTCAGAAAGGCGATACATGGCTCAAATGTGATGATGAGATGGTGAGTGTTGTTACCAGTGAAGAAATCCTCAAGTTGAGCGGTGGCGGTGACTGGCATTGTGCGTATGTGCTTCTGTACGGACCGAGGATACTCGAGGTGCCAATTACGAACACCGATTAACTCGTCGAATAACAAAGTATACCGTTCAACTATTAAAATTCAGTTGGGCAAACAATACTCACGAGTTTTTGGTGGAAGTGAGTCACAGTGGTAACGCATACCTATTTCATTGCATGAACAACGTCTCAATGTATGTTTGTGAACGGAGAATCATGGAAGTATTAATTTGGATGGATGAAATAATAATTTTCGAATCGCTGGAAGTTGTTAAACCTTCAATCCAAATTTTGAAAAGTGATATTTTCTCTGCTAAGAGTATGAATGAATGTTTATGTCGATTTATTCTTTTGTAATGTTAAAATAATAAATGCTATTCATAAATTGAACAAAACAGAGATTATTTTCGATTAGATAATGAAATTTCAGGTATAAGCGCTCACGTTAATTGTGCTATTAAGCATTTTATTTATCGTCAGTGCTATATTAAAACTCTCTATATCTGTCACTCGGATGTATATCCACAATCTTCGATGTAATCTAAAACGCAATCAGTCATACAATGAGCATCGCAGCGGACGTGGACTTTGATAAGTTTACCAGTGATATGTTGTTGAGTAATTCAATTCGACAGTTTTTTTATTGCAACGAACTTTGAATGCAGCCAAATAATGAACTCAAGATACATCCGCACCAAATCGATTCGTAACTTTTTCAATCGTTTATTACGCAAGTAAGTCATATAGTGATTAAGATGTAACTTGTAAATAGATAAAAAGACGAGAACTATTGAAAGTTCAACAGATTGGAAAACTGAACGATATCACAATCAATCACATCAAAAACGATATTTATTCAATATTTAATTATTCTGTATTAAATAATTTACAATACGATATAACAGTGAAAATTATCGGAAAAACGTAGCCACAAACTACACCCATTAATCAGCTTTTCCTACTAACAATGTCCTGCTTGATTGTTTCATATCAATATGTCGTGTAAACATAAAACAAAAATCAAGAAATACATATAGATAATGCGATCCACAATCATCTTTCAATATAAGGAAGGCAGATATGCATTTCAAGGTATTTTCAATAATTATATATCATATTTACTTGTGGTATAGGAAAATTCTGAAGGTCGTTCTATGAATAAAGAGAATGAAGCTACGGTATTTAGTGATCGTAGATTAAAGCGACAACATAGAAAACCATTTTGTATTATTATTTCTGGTTTCTCATTTCATACAAAACATGAGAAATGAGAAGGGAGAAGTCATACAACTCGTGAATGATGACTGCGTGCAGGTATTTTTTTCTTCTTTCCTTTGAATCCAGAAAATAATTATGGTGAGTTGGGGGAACGAAGAGGCGGTGAGAGGCAGTGGTGAATACAATAGAAAACGAAGTTGGTGGAAGTTAGCTATGATATAATAGGATGTAGAGAAAAATGTAAACGATGTCGCATGCCATTACAGAAATTGAGATAGGACATTTAATTAAGTACGGAAAGTTTATGTGCACATACACATTTCCATGTGTTTACGATCGACCGTGTTAGGCTTGGTGAAGCGACAGATACGGTCAACAGCAAACGAGCACAGAATTTCATTCTTTCTAATCGCGTATTATCAGTTTAACAAGTCGTCAAATCAATCAAACAAGAATAGTCGGTAATTGATATATATATATATATATATTTATATATATACACGCCAATCATTCGGATAATTGCAAGATAGGACATTCTCAATTAATTCCATACATTATTTTATAAATATTTCTCCACTGGAATTCTCTATTATACACGTGGATTGATATTTACAAACTGAAATATTTATAAGAATTGTTCTATTTTACCATCCTGATATGGTATTTTACCGATGATGCTGACATTGTTCATTTTAAAGTGATTTTAAGATTATTAAGATTATCTTAGCACATAAATAACTCAAGGAAATTGGCATAATTTCGGATTTTTATAAAAATTATCTCAAACTTGGAATTTACGACCCATAAAGACTCGTTCACATATTCAAATTTTTTGATAATGCTAGAAATATCAATAACAAACCAATTTCAAATTTCGCGCACAATTTTCTCACACTCAACCAAAACATCAAGAATATTGATGAAATGATTCGAATATAATTTTACCATTTCCCAAAGCCCTACATAACCAAAACGCAATCAAATTATCGTCATTATCACAATCAATAAAAGGTTTTTAATTCTTTCTTATCATTAACAAACATAACCTATTACATGTAATTTTCCCATGAAAAGCAAAGTATTTAGTTATCTAAACGGATAACACTGATTAATCGTTCCTAATCATATAGTAGCATTTAAAACAATTTGTTTCATAGTCAAAGCCCAATATCAGTAGTATTTGAAATATTTAATTGCATTCAAATCTTTCCAAAAAGGTTTCAATCCAAATCGTTCTGAATTTATTACTTTGTAATCAGAAATATGATAATTAAATGATAATGGCCCCATCCACCTTCGCAACGATTCATGTTCCCTCTGTTGTTCATCTCATACACTGAAAGCAACATTGCAGAGTGGATAGGATCAGTGACTGCAGTCAGCAGTTGTTCACATCTACCACAATTCCACCATGAGTGTTTTCACTTTGCGTATTTCCTTGCGACGTTGTCGTGAAGTAGACTGAAAAAAAAGAATATTTATATACATATATATATATTATATGTATTGACGATACGAAAACGAAATAGAGAAGGTATAATCCCATTAGAAGAGTGGGGAAGACTAGGTACCACCTTCAAGAGACAGTGAGAAACCAGTAGCAACTAGTTGTTGGCTGAAGAAAAATAGTTTAATCATTGAATACTTTCTCGCTTAGTCAATGGGTTCGAATAATCTCCATAATGGAGCATTATAACAATTGTGAATTGTTCTTTACTTTAAATTGATGTGAATCCGTGCTGAATATCTGGTGAACCAATCAACTCTGTAAACCATAATTTTTCTATCCATAAGTTGACAGTTTGGCGTTTTGTATATTTCTATTCTGTGCGTATATGCTCCACTTGGGCGTGTGTCGCCCACCCGTTCGTTACGCTCTCTCACGTCCATTGATTCGACAGTTTTTTTGCTTTTTTCTTTCATCGTATTCACAGCGTATGTAGAAATAACTTCTCTCCATGGGTTTTGTTTTATTTCTTGGATTGGTGTAAGACGAGAATATAAGAGGGAATCCAGCAGTTGATATGTGTATTTGATTAGTGCAATGGCAATTATTCATGCCAAGTTGATGGACAATTACAGTTGTGAATGTTGTACATCCTGATACTCGTCCGTTATATGTTCATTCATATCCGTCAACAAGAATCCAACATCCATGGATGTAGAATACAAGAGGATTCTTGAACCGCATCGGATGCGTGAAAACGGTGATATCTCATAAAAACCACCCACGTAAATAAGTGAAGAAAGAACGCCCTGTTGTGAATTTTTATTGCCAGGACATTGTCACCATTCGCTTTTACACGGATAACTTGATTTGAAAAATCCATGCGATTTTTTTTCTCAATAATACTTGTTCTGTTCAATCGTGGGTATTGGTTGGATGAAAAACAGTGTGATACAGAGGCTGAGACGACCGTCAGATGATTTTGAACAAAAGTTCTTTGCAGCTGATTTAGTAGCACAAAAAGACTCTTTTTGTTTATATGCGTCAAAAGAATCGCTTTTGAGTAGTGAAAGTTAAATAAAAAGTCTGCATAAAAAAAGAAAAAATGGGTAATTGTTTTAGTAGTCCGGCTGATGCCGAAACAGAGAAATCAGACAAGATAGGAAATCCAAGCATTGAAGCTGTCGCGTTACAAGCCAGTCCAGTGCCAACACCGCCGCCAGATCCCATTCGGCCTGTGCCACAGATACCTGATGCCGATGTGCCGTCGGCTAAAATATTTGTGGCATTGTATGATTATGATGCACGGACAGATGAGGATTTGAGCTTCCGTAAGGGTGAGCATTTGGAAATACTCAATGATACACAGGGCGATTGGTGGCTTGCCAGAAGTAAGAGAACCAGACAAGAGGGCTACATACCAAGCAATTATGTTGCCAAATTGAAGTCCATCGAGGCTGAAGCGTGAGTTTATGCTATTATTTTCTCCACCTTTCTCGATATTATGTAAATATATACAGAAAACATGTGTTTGCATTTACTGACTTTTCAAGGTCATATTTTTCATGCAATTAATGGATATTTCTCTTTGCAATGGTTGGCTGATGCCATAATCAAACTCTCTCCAACTACATCCCGTACCACCTGCTACTACTAAACATCTTTATGTTTATTTGTAGATGGTACTTTAGGAAAATCAAACGTATTGAGGCCGAAAAGAAGTTACTTTTGCCTGACAATGATCATGGAGCTTTCCTGATTCGCGACTCGGAGAGCAGGCATAATGATTATTCTCTTTCTGGTAGGAATTTAATAGCAAATATAAATAAATAATTCAGACGCAGATGGTATATGAAATCAATATAAAAATTATTATTTTCTAGTTCGTGATGGTGACACCGTAAAGCATTATCGCATTCGGCAGCTGGATGAAGGTGGATTTTTCATAGCGAGACGAACAACATTCAGAAATCTTCAGGATCTGGTTGAACATTATAGTAAAGATGCTGATGGTCTTTGCGTTAATCTCTGCAAACCATGTGTGCAGGTAATTATATATTTCAATACATTCATTTTTTACAAGCTGGTAAAGGATCCCCACCCCTACGATGAATATAAAATGTCATATTGAAAGTTACCTTCATAACTAAATAATTAACGCTTGAGCGCAACTTTTATACACTTGAAAGTCTTGCAATATCTGGAACAATCTCACTCTCATCAATCTCAAATGCAGTAAGTAAATGGAACGAAAAAAAAAAAGAAAAAGAAATGGTAAAACAATGATTATTATATTTATTATTATCACATACGAAGAGGCCATTTCAGAATGCCCAAGTGAGGATTTTATGAGGGAAACTGAGAGAATTATTAGGATAAAAATTTCAGAATATCATTCGTATACGGAACACAAAGACATTAAGAATTGAATTGCGAATTTGGATCTCTGATTAGACAATGTTTTTTTCTCTGTTATGGCTTGCCCTACTTCCCGCTGGATTTTCTTGGTAAATTGAATGACCGAATTCTGGAAATATTAATCAAAACGTTATTTTTGTGTATCACCATTCACATTCGTCTTTCTTTCGTTCTTTCTGTGTCCTCTCTCATTTCATTCCGTGTATTACTCATCTGACCATTTATATTTTTGTTCATCGCCTACGTTGGTGTCACACAATATAGCACAAACCCGTATTATATGGCATCATATTCCAAAAAAATTAGAGACGATACGTGCCAATAGGCTAGGAAGTGTAAAAATCAACAAATCACACACAATCTCAATATATCACTTATTTTCATTGTGTTCTATTACATCCATCGAATTATACTGGTTGAAAGCACGTGCACACGTAACATACGTACTTCGATCATCATTGTTATGATTGGGTCGTATAACAACCAGACAATTGAACTTCATGTGACTAGTGCTTACAACCCGTTCGCACATTAAATATTGTAGTTGTAATGCAGCATCTATATCAGAACAAAGTCACTCTTATCATATTATACTGAGGAACATTCATCATTAACATTTTCTGTAATGATCGATAGATTTTCAAAGAATCTCAAAGTCTCCATCCAAATTCATCACTATTTATATGTGTATATATTTTTTGATAAACATTTAATGTCCATTATTGGTGGCATGTCACTTCTGCTTGCGCTTGGACACCATATTCAGATTCATTCTACGACTGATGTGACTGATGGGATTAGTCTGTTGATTTGATGTATATCTCATTGTATATTTGGATTTATTGTGATCAAATAATTTCACACACAGTTTGTTTCACATTATCCGAATGGTGCTATTTTATAACGAAATATTTTAGTTCCCAATGTGTATCAACTCGGTACGGAAAGGTACAAATGCCAAAAAAACACAGGAAACATATAAAACGAAAATATTCACCTATACTTGTGAATGTTTACATTGTTGATTAATCCTTATTGATACCTATATTTCAATGTACCAATCCATCGTACATCATCATTGCAAATTGCATTGCGCTCAGATTTGCCAGCAATAATATTGATCCATGTGCTTCTACTCGCATCATTTGAGGAGCTTCCCAAATGCGTATGTAGTTGTCATTTATAATATTTGATGCTGTCAGAATACTAATTGAACATGGATCAATGCACCAAATGGATGAGATTTTTGTTTAGCTATCGGCGATTGACTGGCCACGCATTTCTGTTTTATGTTGATAGGTGGAGAAACCTGTGACCGAGGGATTAAGTCATCGTACTCGTGATCAATGGGAAATTGATCGGTCATCATTGAAATTCGTAAGAAAACTTGGACAGGGACAATTTGGCGAAGTGTGGGAGGGTCTTTGGAACAACACGACGTTTGTGGCCATCAAAACACTCAAGCCTGGTACTATGGATCCGAAAGACTTCCTGGCAGAAGCTCAAATCATGAAAAAATTGCGCCATGCAAAACTAATTCAACTATATGCAGTTTGCACGATGGAAGAGCCAATTTATATTATTACTGAGCTGATGAGGAATGGCAGTCTCCTAGAATTTTTGCAAGGAAAGGGCAGAGTACTGAAATTACAACAATTAATCGATATGTCGGCACAAATTGCCGCGGGTATGGCATATCTCGAATCGCAGAACTATATTCACAGAGATTTAGCGGCACGCAATGTTCTTGTGGCAGAAGGGAATGTTGTGAAAATCGCTGATTTTGGATTGGCAAGACTTATAAAAGAGGATGAATATGAGGCAAGAATAGGTGCCAGATTCCCAATCAAATGGACTGCGCCAGAAGCAGCGAATTATAGTAAATTCAGTATTAAATCGGACGTCTGGTCGTTCGGTATACTCTTGACTGAACTCGTCACTTACGGTCGAATCCCTTATCCTGGTAAGTAATATCAGACATTCGAGATCATACATTTATAACTAACACATTTCATAATTATTATTTGTAACTTGAAATTCTCTTTAGGCATGACAAATGCTGAAGTATTGCATCAAGTGGAGCATGGCTATCGCATGCCATGTCCTCCTGGATGTCCCACAGCCCTCTATGATATCATGTTGGAGTGCTGGAATAAGGATCCAATGAAGAGGCCAACGTTCGAAACTTTACAATGGAAACTTGAAGACTTCTTCACAATGGAGGGATCAGAATACAAAGAGGCTTCAGCATATTGACTGAATCATACGTGTGTGAATAATTACAGTTCACCATCTTTATTCCTAAAGAAATCGTACAGCATTGGCTATATCATAAAAATGATAAAACACGCATATAATCATTTGAAGTTATTCGATAATCTTATCAACACCATCGACACATAATGATAATGTTTATTTTTCTATCGTCGCCGTTATTATCTCGGATTTGTTTACACGACATTCTGGCTGCCATATAAAGTGAGAAAGAAAGATAAAATGATGTGATTACGTGTGTATGTATTGCCGGGAGGCGAGAAAATGGACCATTATCCAACAGATTAAATTCCTAATTCAATTCATGGAGCAAATGTGTATTATTGATGTAACATGTCGCCGATTCGATGTTTGAAGAAGATCAAACTACTGTCCAATCGTGGCAACCGGTAGGGACTTTCTTGACAGCGTTCCCTGATACATTTTGAGTTAGCTCATCTCATGTTGTTTTCAAACAGTAAATAATTTTCACGAAGAATTTTATATATATATTTATGTCTATAAAAAATTAAACATACACATATACATGTTAACATATATTCATAAGCATACATTATTTTTTAAGGGATAAATTTCGATTGTCATTAATTCATCGTTCAAAGTCAATCAAGTGCAACCAACGATATGATTGTATAGGCGTGTGATGCGATATAGTTTACAACCGGTCCGTCCATACGGCGTGAACAAGCTACGACGATAACACAAATATATTATCATCAATTAAAGAGTAACCATTCTCTTCATTGTGAATTAAGTTGAGGTATGTTTTTGTTTTTTAACGCCACCCCGGTCAGTTGTGAACTCGTCGAAAACATCTGGCAATGTCAATGAAATAACTTTGCTCAATGGCAAATTCGAAATTTCGAATGATAATTATATCCGAATACTTTTCATCTAAACTGTATGTAATTTACTGAGAGTGTAATTGTCAAGTGTTCATAGATGTGAAGTAGTCGTTATACATTCAATGATACATGCAATTATAATTGTAAAGTGATAAGGTGATCATCTCTCTTAAAGCAGTTGTACTATCTGTGATTGTAAGACACATTTTACTATACTCGTAGTAGTATCAAATTCTGCACAATCTCTTCGTACAATCATTGATGATGTTTCACATTAATGAATGATAGATTTTTGTGCTTTCAACTCTGCTGACTCGATGATCAATTTCCAATACTTCTCCATGACAAAGTTGTATGTCTCAATATATTATCAAGGAAGACATGAAAGAAGGAGAAGAAAAATTAATTTTAATACTTGAGAGGAAAAGAAAAATTGAGAAAACGACATTATATTATATGAATACATCATACATAATTACACTAATGTATATGCGCGTCAGCATACCTATAGTATATACACTTAATAGTATTACATTTAGATTAATGCAAAGAGTAATAACTATAATGTTTTATATTAATTATAAGTGAAGCATCCGAAGACGAAACGCCAATGTATATCTATGAGACAAAATAATGTAATAATTAGCGAAAGTTTTGGGCGAATATCCTTGATTATATCGACTGGGAGGCCTCTTTACTTTCCTCTCGCATATTCGACACGTTTTAACGAACTTTTCATACCGTGCCGCAATAAAAAATGCGATAAAAATAAACAGTGAATCGAGAACGGGAGCTACCATGGATATTTACACGATCAAATGTTCCCGTTGTGGACCGAGTCTCATTTATAATATTAATACCAGTCATAAATTGCAATAACTCAATTATTGATGTATATTGTGATAGGATTCTATATAAAGAAAGAAAAAAATCAAGTTTGAATTCGATGACTACCAGAATATTCCTTTACATTACTTCTGTTGGTCAAGCTAGGGCATCCTCGATTGCAAATGATAAAACTTCTACTCACAATCTCAATTGCAAGCAAGAAGTTTATTTTACATCCTGTTTACTTCACCGTTCTCGATAGCATAATGAATCATACAAACTTTAATTTAAACACGAAACGAACGTCCAGTGTACATCGATGTCTCTTTTTTTTTATTTCTTTTATAAATATATATGTATATACGCATATATAAATGCATACAATATATATATTTAATTTTCCAACGAGAGTATGTCCTTACCAAATATTGAGAATCCATTATCTCTTCCTATCAGCTGGCCTCCTTTTCTACTATTGATTATTGATAAATATTGTAATGTATTAATAATAAAAAAAAATCATGGAGGAAAAGAAAGGAATGTTCGTATCTACATTTGCATGATTTATATGAATTGAAATTCAAAATGGAATTTGTCACGCACACTGACTCAATGTACATTAGCATTTTTTATAAACGATTCGTAGTAACTTTTCACAAGTCCCTAGATCGTGACCAGGTAAGCCGATCTCACCTGCATCAGGTAAAAGTAACAGAACGCGGCAGGTGCTAGTGTGTTTTGCCACAGAGTAGTCGGCAACACAGTTGGCTTCTACCTGTCCACACATTCGGTGAGATTCGCGGGTCCTAATCGCACACGTGCTCTATCCTTCAAATATTCCGAACATAACTGAAACACTTTTGTAATTAATCAATCAATCCAGCTCGAGGCTATTTCTGAATAATTTCTTTTGTTAATAAGTGCTTGGGGACAATACTTGAAGGCGCGTTGACCCAACACTTTCTCAGTCACGGCCATGGCACACGAGCAATCTCATATTTTTTTATGTATTCAACGATGAAATTGAACCACAATACATTGAATTTATCTCGCAAATTCATTGAGTGCTTTTGTGTATACCAGTGCGTTTTCGTTCATTGTATAGTTGGATAGCATGAAAAGTGCGGTGCAATCAGAATGCGGGAGGAAGAGCTCGAGATATCACTCAAGGTAAATTTTTTTATATCACCGTCTTTGGAATCTCACTCATGAACGGCTCAAATGTCCCTTTGAATTGAAATGTTCGCCAATAACATCACAATGTTATCAGATCAACAGCGTTCGCATGAAGAAATAATTTTATTTAGCGGATATAAATTATGGGTAAAATTTGAATTTATATCTTTGGTCTTGTTCATTAATTATTTGACCATAATATTTTTATGTTGTCTCGATCAGAATAAAATTCATTAATATAATTAAATGAAAAAAAACTTGTTTTATGTATCGTTCGTTGAATAATTTCCACCGAGTTATATTTATTCTACATCTTCTTTCACACATTTGTGCCTTGCATGTACTTAACGGTACAGTCGTTATACTTGGCCTACCAATTCCCACAAGTTACTTACATACAGGACTGATGATTTTCTGACAAATACCCTTCATGTTGGTGTGAATATTCAGTATGAAACGCAGTAATATGTGCAATGTGAATGTACAAAGGGGCGTTGCAAAGTTGCTTACTTACAAAAGTGAATTTCATTTGATTTATCATCATAATTAGTTGACGAATATATAACTATCGGATATTGAAGATCAGATATTTAAATACATCATCCGGAACCAATACAATGGATGTATCCCAAGAATGGGGTAAGTCGATTCAACCATGGACCGGTTTCAAGATAAATTTATCGATGGATCTTTAACCCAGTTTCTTCAGGATGGCATCACACACACTGTCTTCATCATAATAGTTGTGCATTCAGTGCACCGTTATTAATATGATCATTATATGATATGGATTGGACAATATTCAACATTTGCGTAAAAATTTCTGGTTTTACCAATAAACACAAAATTTTTGTTCCTTCTTTTACGTTTCATAAATAGAATTTGTGTCAGATTCACAGTGTGAAAATATATCCACAAATGACCAATTAATAAAATTTATTTTAAATGTTGTAAAATAAACATCATGGAATTTTATTCGAATCATTATTTCACTCTTGATAGTGAAGAAAAAGAAGTTAATAACACATAAATGTATTCATTAATACAAAATTCGTGGACTTTTTGATTGCATAAAACGATTTTTAAATGTGCAATTAATTTATTAAATATTGCCACGCTTTAATTCCAGGTGGTCATAGTTGGAAACGGTGCAGTAGGCAAATCCTCAATGATCCAGAGATTTTGCAAAGGAACTTATACTAGAGATTATAAAAAAACTATTGGCGTTGACTTTTTAGAACGTGAAATTGAGTGAGTTCATAATTCTTCATTAGAATTATTATAAGCAACCACAATTACTAATATTAATTAAACAATTAATAATTATTCGCAGAGTTGATGGTGAAGATGTGCGATTGATGCTATGGGATACAGCAGGTCAAGAAGAATTTGATGCTATCACTGCAGCATATTACCGTGGAGCACATGCATGTGTTTTGGCGTATTCTTCAACCGACCGTGATTCATTTGACGCTATACCTTCATGGAAACTAAAAGTAAATTCATACACCCATGTCTTCTTCATGTTCTACTTGTCTGACTATTCTTCTCTCACATTCGCTTTTTCCGGTGTTGTTGCAGGTGGAAAATGAATGCGGTGAGATTCCAACAGTTTTAGTACAGAATAAAATTGACCTTGTAGATCAATGCCAAATCGATCCGTAAGTTATTGAACATGATTAACTCAACTTTTACTATAACATTTATACTAACAATTTTTTATTTTTATAAAGAAATGAAGCTGAAAGATTGGGTCGTGCCCTTGGATGTAAACTTCTCCGCACTTCTGTGAAAGAAGACGTGGGTGTAGTGAGTGTTTTTAGACATCTAGCTTCACGATGTCTGATAGAGATGCGCAGATGTGAAGATGACTTTCAGGATGACTTGAGATTGTACTCATCCGGCCCACGGTCACCTTCTGTTATCAGTAAGTGCGTTCCAGATCACGCGACTAATACCTATCATTTGCAATCGACCACATTTTGTTATATATTTTCACTATTATTATGAATATCTAGTTGCTACGCATCATTAATAATGCATTACCGTATACGAGAAATTTTAAGAAAGTACATAATTCGTTTATTAACTCGTCAGTTTTTCTCGTATCACTCATTCAACAGCAACCAAGTACGTCTGGTGAAATTGTCGTCAGCATTACGATGAGTACGGGAACATTCCAACACGAGATTATAATTGAACAAGTTTGTCCCACGACCGCCTTTAAAGTTGTCAATACAGTCTTTATAGAAAGTCTTATCCATATAATTTCCCCTCGTTACGGATGTCTTTATAATAAATTTTTTGTAACTTTCACGCATGAGGATTGATCTTAGTCTACTTGAATTCACATTAACATACGCGACAATGATGAAATACTTCAGTGCTTGGAATCAATTATTTAATAGATGCGTGTTTAAACACAACTTGAAAACTTCAATAATCAGATTTAGACGATGTGAAATTACAATGCTACGACGCCTTTTTTATAGTCACCTTGAATTTTATCTTTTGACTACATCTGCGATAAATTTTAGTTTTTAATTTAGTTATTACGGTGTTATATCCAAGTTTGATCTAACTTACACATATTATCCGATAATTTATTCTCTTTCTCTACCTCATATAGGCGCCTTCAGCCCAAGCGAGTGCACAGGTCGTAGCACAGGAAATGGAACGATTGTTCTACGGCCAGGTGGTAAACCCCGGCATCATAGAAAGAAAAACTTTGTCAAGAATGCATGTAGGCTATTGTAGTGTGAACATATGTCACATCCAACTTGTGGAACTCAACTGACAAAAAAAAATCAAAAATATGAATTAATTTACGGAACAGATGAAAATATGTATCACTTTATAAACAGGCATTTTCGTCCAGTTAAGTATTATACATTGTACCTTAGACGGCATTTCATTTTGTAATCTTTTTTTTTTCTTGTACATATGTAAATCTCATTTCTTTAATTCTTTATGTTTCCCAGTGGGTAATCAGCAAAGACTTAGTTTTGTTAATTTTTTTCTCATCTATCAAACTCTAATAATGTGGCACACTTGTCTATAAGTGAATTTGTTGTTTCTTTTTTTGACATTTTTTTCTTATTGTAGGCTTTTGCGATTCGCAAAGAAAAAAAAAAACAATTTGAATGTGGTGCATGTGCGATGTTTTTAACCAAATAAACGTTATATAAGTCACAAATTTTTACTAATGCTCTTATACAGATATTCAAATAATATCATTTCTTTTGATTGGAAAAGATTTTCAAAGTGTCTTGTTTAATAATGAATGACACTCTTTGGACTTTGTGGTATAGCAATAATGTCCTTCACCTTTCACGAGACCTTGGGCGGAGAAACAGACACGCAAAGTCAACGCCCGGTTAGGTGATCCTAGATGGTAGTTACCTCGTGACGCCTTTACATTACTTACACACACTTTGGCTGACGGTGCGTGAGCGCGTGTTGCCATCACCCATCAAATCGCCACTCATCTCACTCCCATTAAATTACAATGAATATTACTGTTACACGCAATCGCATATACGTTGTTATATTTGCGAAAAAAATAACATAGATTTATATTTTTTGTGAAATGATGGCTAATAGCAGTTTTAAACACTATATTATTTTTTCCTTCTCCCAAAATGAAAGATATATTTCATCCATATTTATAAACTCAACGGCGTAGACCAAATGTCTGATTATATATTTGCAGTTTTGTATGAACAGATAATGCAAAAAGAATTTTCCCACTTTACGTTTAATAGTTCTCGTCAACGAGCGTTATTGGATACAGAAAGAATTCTTCATCTCCACACATTTGTGAATAAACAATAAGAAAGAAAGCATACTCATACGTGTATATATAGTCGGAACTAGAAGTCAGTTGATAAATATCAAATCGATGAAGAAATATGAAGTATCACGAAAGAGAGAAACTATTAGTACACAAACGTCATTTTTTCATGACTTCAATACAGCACTCAAGTTGATTTATTGCTTATTGTACTTATGACGACAACAGCCGTGTATTTTCCTCGTCTTATCATGTCTCACATATGCTGTTTATCTTTTGGAAAATATTAGACGTGATAACAATGCCAAATTCACAACTGGTTACTCCAATTGTTAGGAATATTTTTACTGCATCTCGAAAGTGTGAACTTTATCAATATAATCGAGTAATCCTTGTAGCCTTTTTTTTACACGCTTCTGATCATCCAAGGTACAACCCAGAATCGCAGTCTCAAATATTTTATCTGAATGTCCCATGCCATGAGACGAGCATGCACTCATAAATGCGGCACATCTTATACGCGTTGTACTTGGATCATTCTTTAAGCCCATTACCAAACTATCGATCAAGCCATTCACCTGCAATGATATAAAACATATAAATGTAAATGTAAACTTACTTTGTCTGTGGAGATGCAAACATAATGACAAAAAAATGTTATTGTATTGTTGCGAGTCGTTCAACAGTACACCACGTTTCAATTCAATGGATTTCACATTTCATTGCAACGATTAAATATTTATGTACAACATTGTCTTCTCACCGCTTGGATATAAATTCAATACAATATGAATTCGTGACAGTCATCATTGGACATATTTCAGATGTATTGGCATTAAATGATGCCTAACATCACTGGCCCATCTGAGGATTTATTTATGCGTCTGGATTGCTTTATAGGCAATATATTCTTTAGGTCTACATTTTGATAAAAAGCGATTATATTTTTGGGCCCAATTGCAAGAATTTTTAGAGAAAATTTTGTGGACTTATTTCAATTACATTTCTCAATTGCATCATTCATAATTCATGCTGAGTATCAGTCGAAACCAACTAAAGTTCCATGATATGGAACTCTTGGAGATTTGCTCTAAAAGCTGATAGTAAAATGTTTTCCTCTCATTACTATTGAATTGTAGAATTCACCGGACCTTATTGTCGCGGATACTGTTTTTTACAAGTTTATTTACTTCGGCAGGTAATATATTATCCTAAAAAAGACAAAGAGAAAATTTCTCCAGCATTTTCGGTGAATGTCACGAAGCTGAGAATCGAATCAATAATATCAGAAAGTACTTTGTGCATGAAAAAACAGTATAGAAGCATTGTCGCGACATTGTAAACATCCACGTATTTGTTGACCTCACTTGAAATATCAACTCGGATAATCTCACACCTGAATCACTTATGCTCTCGACCAATTGAATGTGCTGATTAACAACAAAATTCTTGCTAACATCACTAAAACTTCAAAATACAGTACAAGAAACGAACAGTGTTCTATTGCAGATCATCGTAATTGATTTCTAACCAGCTCATTGACTATCATGTCATTACCCGGTATAACAACTTATCTATTTATGACGATACAATTAACCCATAAATAGGAATTCTAAATGAAATTCCAAATCTCTCTGTATAAAAACGTCCCTATTTTGCCTAAGACTTCAAAACTGTTGCAATTGGTCACATTTGAACTTCATAAACTGTTCAATTTCAATAAAATTCAGCCAAAACTTGAATTTAAAATCAAACAAGTCCGGTCCTCTCGTTCCGGTTGTATCCACGACTCGCAAACACAATGATCCGTATAACAATTTAATAACTGAAGCGTGCATCACGTCACGCCAGTTGCTTCAAGAATAAATGAATATTAGCAGATGCATAAACTAAATATCATACAGAAAACCATTAAAAAATGTAGAAAAGGCAACTGGGAAACCTATCCAGAAACAAATACAAACGTTTCATAGAAAATTCCACTACATGATAAAAATCATAATATTTACTTGATGAAGTGCGTCTTGTTGTACATCATCACGTTGTATTTTAACCATAACATCAACAGTCAAACATCTCATAGAAAGTCTTTCAGCATACCGAAGTACTTCATCTCGATCGGCTACAAAAATAACAACAGTAAACAATTAAACATTACAAATAATCTACATGCTTTCATCAATATGCATTGACGAATATTCTAAATGTGATGATGAAAATGGTAACACATAGTATACAACTCACGATCACTGAGTCCTCCCAGCATATCTTCATTATTTTTAAGTGTATCAAGGGTTGTGAGCATCGTATCCTTGTCCTCTTCGAGTCTTGATGCATCTCGTCTCAGCTGTTCAACTCTAAATTCAATTTGATCCAGAAGGTTCACTAACCTGTCCTTCGGTTTGACATAAGCACAATCACTGCTTTCCAAAATATGAGGCAATGCCGTCTCCATATTGTTTATTTATATCCAAAATTTTAGTGTGTATTGATAAAATAATGATAATTCTTCTCCTTTTTTTTCGGTGATCTTCAATTTTTATTTGAATTACGTCGGAGCAACGAATCTAACGAGATAACATCTTTTGTACTGCGGCTTCGGCAGTTTTTCCCTGTAAACCACCCATATACTGCATGAATATATATAACAACAGTTCATACACAAAATATTGCCTGTGAATATATATATATATATGCTTTTATACGCAAGCTTACAGAATTGCGCATGCGCACTGTACGAATTCTTCTCAGCGCCATCTTGCATTACGATTCCCACGAGAAAGTTGAAGAAAATTCGCGATGTTTTTCTGTCGATAACCTAGAAATTTCTCGATCGTTCTGTACATGATTACGAACGTGCTTATTATGTTTATCATGAGAGTAAGTAGAGGGGGGTAAGACTGGTAATATGTCCGCAGAAGGATCCACTTTCGAAAGTAAAAGTACGTTATTACAACAATGGAGGTATATTGATATAAATTTTTAGAGTGAAAATTAGATCTGGTAATATTATTATGTAATATATGTTTATGTTATGCGTATTAGGATGGATGGAATCAGAATGAAGGGGTGAATATGTAGTGAATTTCAAACATTTATATCAAATTATATATGAAATAATTATTATAATATATAGAATGATTGAACAAAATGTACTTCAATTCTATCTCCTTGTTTTTGTCTATGCAAAAACAAAATGATACAATTTTGATATCTGTTCGATCATTGTCTTCTCACGAATGGTTACGCCGTTGTGAATTGTATGGTTACAGATGCAATTAAAGTAGAATAGCATCAAGATTGGTTGTTCAAGTTGCTTTCTGCTGGTGGAATTGTGAATAGCTGATGTACAGACTTCAACGTAAGAGATGAACGGTTGTTATTTAATGTAGGAATCTAAATTGCAATGCCAATTAGTTCTTCGTGCATTCACATGCAACATCAAGAGACAACTGCAACAATCAATTGCTTCTTGGATAGCCTGAAATTGAATTATTATTTTACATGCAGCTATTGGTGACAAACGGGTTTTGATGAGAACGAGGACCGAACCATTTACATGTGCGTAAAATGAGGAAATACCCCGCTTTTGTATTCGCCAATTTATTCATAAGCCACATCTACGCATCTCGTGCTTAAAATATTGCACAAACATCGCCGAAATTTGAATAATACTTTGGTTCTACCGGATTGAATATGTAAGAGCGGCCCATTAATTTATAATTGCCTTGTGCAGGAAGCATCAACTGATGAATTTGGAATCTGACAGAAAAACTTGAAGAACAATAGATGGAAGGTTGCGATTAATTTGCATACTTATGCCAATATGTCTAATCAATTTCAGAGAATGGAACGTTTTTTTGCTGGCATTCAAGATGCAAAACGATACTTATAGATTTTCAATGATATATAAGATTTTTTTGCGATTATATCCGATATAAAATTCCCCAAAGTACATCTAATTTCAATATTTTATCTTGCTATGCAGACGTTCTATACGTGAAATTGAACAATGATCCCATTTATTAGCTAAAGAGAGATCATTTCATATATCTTCATGAATGAATATAAAAATTAAGTGTGTATACAATCGATGTTCGATAGAATCATTAAATTCGCATGTAGTAATATATTTGCGTCTTTTTTATATGATCGACGATTATTAAACTCGACTCTCAATAGGTGAAGGCCATCGTGCAGGGTCACTCCTTACGTTCTCCGTCACCTTGATTATTGTTTTAAAATCCAAGGGTAATTTTCCTAATCCATTGAACGTGAATGACTCAAAGGTTTATTGTAGCCATATGTATTTAATCTATCTCGAAAATCTTACAATATATTCAATGATTTTCATATAATCACAATTTTATTAATTTCAATGCGTGTATGGGCAGAAAAAATCGGGTCAATGTTACAATGAAAAGAATAAAATACAAAGTAGCCGAAACATCGAATTAATTGTCTATCACTTGTTGTTCATCTTGTGGCTAATCGTCAAAGGCCATTCGATAACTTTATGATGCATCATTTAACAATAAATAAACATGATGCATAAATCAGATAATAATAATCTCCAATGTAATGGATTATGAGACACATGTCTTCACATAAACTAAACGATATTATTTACAATGATTTGAGTATCATAAAACGTGTATGAATGATAGAGCTGAATAATGAAATGATCATAATATATTATTTTATTTATCCACATGATGATTCAATGGCAGCAGGTGTTGAAGTAGCAGTTCCAGTTGTGGTAGGAGTTCGACCAAATCCACGAGTGCCATCTGGTCCTGATGGCAATCTAGTTACGTTCTCAGGTAGATGTGCCATGAGAACAAATCCGCTATTGCTACGTGAACGAAATCCGGAGCATGAATCAGATCCTGATGAGCACGATGATAATCTCCTTCCACCAATGTCACAACCAGAGTCTCTGCTACAATTTGAGAGCCTTCTTAGGAATGGTCCACATTCGGCAGATCCACGTCGACCACTTTGATGATGAGGTGAGGTATTTCCATTTGGATACTCAAAACCATAATTCATATTTGGTGGGGTTGTGCTTGATGGACTACAACAAGAAAACCTTCGGGTAGCAGATTGAGCTGGCCAACAATTGAAAGGTGGATACAGATTATGATGCGCTTGGTGGGATGGAGAGTGATATGATGGAGAACTGTAACTGGTCTCAGAGCCGGATGAACACGAAGAGAATCGCCTGCTAGAGTAACTTCCGGTGTCGGAGCTGAAACCTGAAGCAGAGCAACTGGAAAGCCGGCGCATCAACAGTGGATTGTTTTCTGGAACTGATATTGCACATGTGGAGAATCTTCTTGGTAACCATGAATCCGGTAATGGCGAACCTGAATTAATGAATAATCAATGAATCATGCAACTTTATAGTCTTGAAAAATATTAATTATGTCTGGTTTTTTTTTCGGTTTCAAAGACATTCAGACGGAAGTTTTTTTTGCATACTAACCAGGATATGAATGATAATTGGTGGAAGGAAAAATATCCCGCCGCCCCTGATACAGTCGTGACTTTATTCTCATTGTTCGACTATCGTCCTCGGAACCACTTGGATAACCCGACGAACTATATGCATTCTCTCTCGCTGCAGACAGCCTTGCACCTGCGCTTTTTTTTGTCGGCTGTGATTGTTGCTGGTGTTGTTGATGCTGTCCTGATGATTGTTGCTTACGCTTCTTTTCACCCATTGATGCTTGGGAGAGCTCGAAGATTTTTGCATCACCCAAATCGAGAGTTTGAGCTGCACGGGCTGCTGCTGAATCGGTAAACTCAATTACAGCACATTCCTCATCGGACATCAATTCCGTATGCTTGGCGAGTGCTTGACGAACCTACATATTAAAATAAATTCCAAATGATATTTCAAATTATTGGTATATTGGTAGAGTGGTCATTGCAATAGTGAAATGTTATTTATTATGACCTCTGCAGGAACCGGATGTCCTGGTCTTAGAAGTCTGATTAAAGCTATCTCGCCGCATTGACCAAATATCTCAGCAACTGATTCGATTGTTAATTTCTCAACTGACAAATGAGCAGCGACAACTGTTCTCGATGGCAATGTTTGATCATATTTCGGCAAAGGATCGCGACGCCTGAGCTTAGTTCCCAATTCATTCACTTCCAATTTCTTCGATTTGGCTCTTAGTGCCGCTCCAACTATCCTCCAATCTCTACTTAAATGCTTTACCCTTTTGAAACTAGAAATGAGCTTCAACGAAACATATCCCTCTTTATTTCTCTTAACATGTTTCAATAAAAAGGCATCCTTCACAATATTTTCATCGGAAAAATAGAATTCGACCTGAGCAGCTATTTTTTCAGCCATTTCGTCACTACAAGTAATTGATGAATCTTCAACTTCCGTTTCAGATGCTGGTGGCGTTGAAGAAACTGTTGTTTCGCCACATTTCAAATTAACATCACGAGACAACTCTTCGATGCTACCATTTTCGATATTCATCTCAATATTATCAGTGAATTCATCACGTTTGCTTTCGGGCAATTTCGGAGAAACACAATCGGTTTCATCAGCACCACTGCTGGAATCTGAGAGATCTGCTTCTTCACCTTTCGAGCCACGCCTATCAAAGGATAAACTTACGTCACTGTCAACAGAGGATATGCTGTCGCGGGTATCTGACTTCTTCATCGGAGGCGGTGAGAATGTTAAATTGCCCAATTCATCCAATGACTCTTGCAAGATCTCCACTTGTTCGTCCATTTTGAATAGTAATCCGCAAAGTTTTGTGGTAAGTTTGAAATTATTTATAAAAATCGTCTTATTTCTATGATCCTCTTCACACGTACACTTCACCGTTTCATAGTTGTATCAATCTTCACTCTTATGTCATCCGTATTTCATTTAAATTCGAATTATTGTACATGATTGCATTGCATTGATCGCTGTATCAATTGTATTAATTTTATAATGTGACGGCAAATTATTTGATTAGCACTGACAGGATTTTGTAAATGTTATTTTTCTGTAAAGGACGAGAACCCACTATTGATGCCTATTCGCCCACAGGGGATTTGTGATTGCAAATAATGAAATGTACAATGGAACAGAGGGAGAGCGTGACGGTCGAGACAAGAGTGGCCTTTCGACTTGACGAGACCGACTTCTTTAAGTACTGTCCCCGGCATCGACAATTCGCGCGCACGCGCGATACTTTTTCCAAATTGCCCACTATCCATACACGATATATTTTGCGCACATTCACCTCCTCGCCATATCAACTTTATTTTCCCATCTCTTTCATGTATATATACATCATTAGTCCATCGCCTCCCGCCACATGGGGCTCATTCACAGGGACATGATCAGGACCTCGAGAAAGGTTGCGACCTTCCGGAATACCGGTCAAGACTCAGACGCTGAAGACACTGAATATTGATAAGTCGGAAATAATGAAAAAAATTCATTATAAAAAGATCCAGGATATTTATAAATTGAGGCAGACGGATGATCGATATTCGAAGGCCGATGGATTGGATAATTCACCAAGTTGATTAATATATCAATGGATTTATTGATATCATAAAAAGAGAAAAAAAACATGGTATAATTACTATCACGGAAGAAGATATTATGTGTAAATAGCGTAATTCTAACTCTATAATTATTTCCAAGTACTTGAATATAATTGGGAGGCAGTCAAAAGCTTCACCGCAACCGTTGCAAAAAACTGAAGAAAATATTATTCTATAAATGAATAAATAAATAACAAATACAGACATTATATAGATAAAATGGGAAGTTTCACAGATATATGTGACCTTGAAAGACCACCCAACAATCTCGATACTTCGGCGCGTTTCGTGTCGCATCCGGACGCTTTGAGCATAATAAGATATGGGTCAAGTGCGGCTGGTGCGGCTTGAGTCTTGTAAGGGGCCGCAAGAACTGCCGTGACAGTTGAAAGGACACGTGTAAATGCTCAATCTTGTATGTGCGTCGTCGCATCGTCTACCTGTACGCTGTCCTTAAACTTTTCTTATTCTTGTTTTTCTTCAGCAATTCACATATTATCATCAATTGCTTGATTAACAATCCCAAATGAACATACTTGTTCATTGTCTGTATATGAAAATGCGGTCAAGACAATGCCATTAGCTGTAATCCAATAAATTCAATTAAAAAGCGAAGAGAAAAAAGGGTGAAATATTGCATGAGTGTGTATTATATATTTCCGGATTAACTCGGAGTCACCCTAGATGTCTGGAGTATCTTTATATATCTATATCATTGTACTAAAGTGATGGAGAGATTAATGCCATCATAACCGGTGATCGAACGATCCACATCGGATGACACGCAACTTCAAGTCTTGCTAATCAAGTTATGTATATTTACGTAAAGTATTTGAGTCACCAGGGCATTCGCATATAGTCTCGACACTCCTACGATTTCACCGTTTCTATGATGCAATAAAAATAATTGTGAGGGCCGGGTTATGACTTGGAAATCATGTCGGTTTCCTGGAGTTGTTTGTGCAAATGTAATGTAAACTATGAGAAACATATTGTTTAGAATTGTAAACACATTTGATTAGTATACATATTTAATGTAGCTGAAGATGAGGGACAAAGCAGTCACATCAAAATAATTGTTGTGTTATGCATTAATAATAAGATGTATGCCAGACGTTGCATGTTGAACTGATGATAGATCAAAATTCCAACTTAGGTGTGATAAATAATTGATATCAATCACATCCAATTATGCGAAGCTATCAGACAAATTTTATCTCGTGGATTGTGTGAAACAGAGAATCCGGGCAGTATAATAGTTAATAAATGTACTGTGGAGTATTATTGAATGATTATTACTGTACATGTCATGTATTATGGATTCATTGACATGTCATCGTTTGTTTGTACATGAGCGCATGGTAAACTACTCACACAAATTTACGAAAGATCTATAAGCTGTTCAGCTATTTACGATAATTTCTGTTTTTTCTTTCTGTTTCATGAAAATTCATAGGCTTGTTTATAGGAGATATCTGAAGGCTGCATGACATAGCGATAAAGCGAGACAGATGTAGCGATTCGAAGGTACGAGATCCTGTTATATATTTGCCTTTACGGAAATTCAGATGAAAATATTGCCGTACGTAAATGTATGCAGTAAATTTCCCGCACAAAGATTATGTTGATTTGATGTAATATTTGTTGTTCAACTTATTATAGGGTAAATCAGAGAAGTGTTGGAAGAAGCTCATGACAATTATCTATGGATAAAAATTCAAAGTGATTGATTATTTTTTGCTCATTGCATGTCTCCGCTTATGAACAGATTGTTTCACATATAAAAATGATGAAAAAACATCGGAATGGGATCGATGCCCGTAAGTGAACGTAATAATGCGGATTGTCCGCATCTAATGTATGACGTAAACTCGTCAGATAATGATCCTGTATTCATCGCAGGGTCTTCACCTCGTTGCAAAAGCAACGATGTAGCTTAATGTACTCAATCATCACCGGAGTATTGTACTGAACAATCTGGAAATAATAGACAAGTGAATATAATTGAGATGAAACAAAAATCCGCGAAGAAAGGAACAGGAGGTGAAAATTGAAGGACGCTTAAATACTTACTTATTTATTATTACGCTAAGTCACTCATTATTATTCATCGGTATTGGTCGGAGGGCGGTAAATCCCCTGGGGCATTATATCTTGGCTTGCGAATATCTCGAAGAGTAAGACAGGAATCATATACTCGTGTTGGAACTGGGTCAGGGTAGCCCGCCAAATGCGATCGCATCAGTTTTATTTTCAATTCGTCACCGCGCGTCACTAAATGTCAACTTAGTATGTATCATTTACTTTTCTGCATGGTCTATAAAATAATCATTGTAATTTTCTCATATTGTTTCATTTATATTAATCATGCATGATATATGTATATACATTTAACGATGGCTGTACATATGATTGTCTATGTTATTTCATAATTGCTATTCTAGAGAGTGAAACTTTGAATTTTTTCAAATTGTTTTTTCTTCCTACTTTTTTTTTCTCTAGGGAAACCATTCGCAGTGACGCTGACGCAAGGATAAAAGAAGCATCCTGATGGACATAGTCACCATCTATATCAATTGTTGAAAACAAGAAAAATAGGAATGAGAACCGCTGATTGTAACGATTGTGAGTCAGTTCCAGTGTACACACGCAAAAGCAACAATAAGGAATGGCCGTGTAGTACGAGGCCCCCGGGGTGATTCGCCATGATGACCATGACCATATTACAGAACAGAGGCTCCCAATGAACGAGCAATTACTTCCAGTACCAAATACCAAAATACAAATAATTAAACTCGCATGATGCGTTACTTTCGATTGCAATTATGATACTCACTCATACAAGGGTTGTTTTAGCAATCCCGTAAATGTCCACAGGTAACAATTGTTCAATCATCTCGAGACCATGCTTGAGTTTTTATTATTTTATGGTTGATGTTCGATGATGTCTGAAAGGTCACTAAACATCTACACATATAAATATAATACACGTTACCCATTCACGTTTGTAGATAACAAATCAAAGTTCAAAGAATCGTATAGAATCAATTCGAAGAACTTATGCCATATCGTCTGAGTGCATAAACACCTGATGGAACGCGTTTTAAAAAATTACATAATTTATATACTGTCATCGTAGTTCTGAAAATGTCTTTGTACCTTTTAAAATCATTCTGAAGTTGATTTTTTCTTTCAATCGTGCGGTGTCAGTAATCTTAACGATGAGTGGACATGACATCGTGCGTTGGATACCAGGGGGAATGTAAAAATGATTTTACGCAATAGTATATTCGCCGGCGGCGAGGCGGGGATCAGGTCTTGTTCACGTGTGAACTTCAAATCATGTTCTAATCTTGATCTGAAACTATCTGGTATACAACCAGTCATAAAGAGAGATTTATAATATTAGAAATCTTATGTGCGACGTGGGTGTGTCGTAGTTAATAAAAGAATTAAATTAACTACAATATACTGATATAGTATGTGGTGATATAAAATATTGAACGAAATAAGATATTTCGAGAGGATTGTGCACGCAATTACGATGAGCAGATATAATGACGACCCGGAACGTTGTTAGTAATAAGTCGAGATCAACAACGTACATATATGAATCGCAAGAAAGCAATAGCGGCTACCGCCGCGGGCAATGAGAGTATATGTTGTCGGGCAAACTTGAAATCCCTTGACCCAGTATATATTATAACGAACATGTTTGATGCTACACATACATAAACTACACAGCTCACTGTCCTTCGATTGGAACCGGGAGACGACGTTGTGTCTCCTCCGTTCCTCTGTACCTTTTTTTCATTCTTTCCGCCCTTGCAGCCGTCATCGGCTCATGGGAGAAGACATTCACTATACCACCCTGTTCTCCTTCAATTGTGTTTAATCTGTGGGGATATATATATAAATTTATATATTCATGATATCCATATAATTAATATGAATATTTACATAAACTAGGGTATCATGTCATAAAAATTTTTTCCATATACAGGAAATTCTTGCGCTATTTTATTTTATTTATTTAAATTTTTCCTCATAACTACTACTATTATTGTTAATTTCATTCTGCTAATAATCTCATAACATTACCAAATTTATTTTTGTTCTTGCTGTTGCTATTTCATATTAATGTGTGTGTGATTACATCAATTTTCTTCCTCTCTTCCATACTTTCAATCAATTTATTTTACTTCATCTCTATGAATGAGTTTTTCTACTTACATCTTTCTGTTTATCCAATTCTGATTCTTCACAAACTTCATCTCAACACTCACCAACGAAAGAGAATATTTTATATGCGTATATGTATATATTTATATACGTTCAATGATAGATACGTGTTTGTTTCTGTTGTTTATTATTTATGGGTAACAACACAATGAATAAAAGTTCAAGTATACTTACAAATGTTTAAATATATGTAACAATATTTAACTATTAAGTGAATAGGATTCGCTATTGTATCATTGTATCAATATTCTGCACTGTCCTGCGCTTATTATCATCTTGTTCATTTGTCACTTTGGAAATTTGAATAAGAATATGAGAAAGGGATTGAAAAAGATACTTTTTTCCAGTGTTCGTACACATAGTATTGCCTTTATTATTTTGAACCCAAAATAATAAAATTATGTGTCATTTATTGGTTTTTGTTTCAATTCTTAGTCCATTTTTCCTGTATATACTATTACAGCGGTAACACAACACACCTTCTACTTTAATAATTAATATATAATCTTTCTAGTGCCTCTGATCAGATATAGGCACTGCACTTTCCCGATCGTCACTCATTCATTCACATAAATTAAACATTAAGTATATATGTATATATGACAATAGTTTTTCTTGAGACAGAGCCGGATTTCTTTTATTTTCTCTTTCTCGCTCTCTCTATCTTGCTCCCGCAACCGCAACAACAAGTTTAATTGATTACTTAGCTTTGTTTTTAATATCCATATCGTATATATATATATTTATATGTTTATGGCGGCATAAATTGCCAGTTTTGTCATATTAACGGACCAAACATGCGCTATAATCATTTTCACCATTGTCCATCTGTTCACACTCTCCAATTCTAAACGAATTGCTATACATTATCTATTGTCTATATTCCCCATTACAAGCGATATACTCACAAAGTCATTCAAATTTTCGAATAATTAATCTTCAGGATAATTACATATTGAATAATCTCGTTGTAGAAACGCAAATGGGAAAAGTTGAAATAAAAACATGTCACTATTATCTTCATAATTCGTCGTATTGTATTTTGAATATGTCATAAAAATAAGTTATACGTGATTGATAATCTAAGGTCTCAGATGAGAATGAAAACAAAAAAAAACAATAAGAAGAATGTAGATTATATGGACTAGCAGATCTTGGAGTAATTCAAATACGAAAGAAAACATGAAGTATTGTGAAAAAAAATAGACTGGTAAATCATCATCTTCTAGTACTTTGTTTTACGCTTTAATTAATAATCTCAATTTCAAGTCATCTTCAATATATACATGGAGGAACGATCAACGAATAATCACATGGAAATTTATCATCCACATGTTTTCAACCATTAAAACGGGCTATGGTCGTGTTACTAATCCTCATCCATTATTTATATGTGAAGAGAAAAGACGAAGATGATTTGCAGTCTTAATGATAAAAATTGATTTTCAAATGGTATTATAATAGTTATATGATAATGGGTATGAAGTGAAACATAGAACAATATGTACATCGACAAATATGTGATACACAGCGATCGCATCGAATTATAACAAAGGTCAAACAGTGATTGATTAACAACGACATTCAACACTGATATTCTTTCCACATAAAGGGAAAATTACAATTGTTCGTGTGTTAATTAAATTGTTAACCAAACTTGAACACCTTATATTCTTTGGAACGTACTGAGCACCATGCCGAAGCTCAAATGAAGATCCACGGGTGCCACGTTATACAGCATCCGCATTCATTGTGAGAATTATAAGTATATGTCGCGGGGGTGATTCACCAACTACTGCTCGTTACGTACATAATCGTGATATGATGCATAACATTATATATTAATTAAACAGGACAATACCCTTTTTTTTCTTATGTCTGTCGATTAACATTTCAATTTTTGCTTCTCCTAGAATTCATTATAGAATAATGCATAATTATAGTCTGTGCTTGTAGCTCCGTATTTTTTATTTTTTTTTTCTCGGGAAGGCATATATGTATATGTATATATATTGAATGAGAATTGAGTGGTAAAGAAAAACTTTGAAATTGGGATTCGTGTGGCGCAAGATACGCAATAAATACTGATTAAAGGCAAAAAGACAGGATAGCATGTCACACTCATCATGTTTCGTCAATGTAACACACTCTGATATTATGCTAAATATTTCCTTCAATATTCGTCTTCATTTAGTTGAGCACAAACTTGCTTCTGTACCATTCTCAACAACTCCGCAACTTCTTTCGTTTTCAATATTTTACTACTTGTTTGAGCTTTCTTGCTTACTTAGTTCAAGTGCAAGAGCGTAGTCAGCCTCTTCCTGTGCTTTGCGTCGACATCTTTCTTCTTCCGCACGCAAACTCTGTCGAGAGGCCCAAGCAAGTTGTTCACGTTCAGTTAGCATCGCTGTCTCCTTTCGATTACTCCACGTTGCATTACTATTATTGTTTTTATTTTTTTGAGAATTACCATGCGGTATCAACATATCTTTGAATACCTGAGCGATATTTCGATTGGAGTGTTCGTTGCTCCCTTCAATTTTAATTGGCGAGAAAGCTTCGTCAAAATTCACAGGTTTACTGACTGGCCTGGGTATTCCCATAACACTATTGTTCGAAAAATCGAGTTCGTTTCTGGTTTTAAGCGAGTTATTCGTAGTATCAGGGACGAAATTACCCATTTTATCAACTTTAGATTTGATTAATGGGAAAGTTTTTAAGAAATCGGACTCAAAACCCTTTTCAAATGGATCCTTATCAGAAATAGCAAAGCCACCTGATGTCGTTGTTGCTGTTGTCTCCATTCCAAAAGGATCTAGCTTCCGTGTCTCGCTGCCAGTTTTTTCCTGGATCTTGTTATTAGCATTTGCATCGTCTTCCTCTGCAAATGGATCAGCAATCTGGAATGGATCCTCATAACGATAGTCTCGAAAAGGATCCTCGGTAAAGTCCGGGAGCTTTGGTGTTGGCGTAGCTGTGGTGCGGGGCCTATTTACTGGCCTCGGTGGTGCCGCTCGATTTGGTATCAGATCCGGCTGAAGCAGGATTTTTTTTTCACGTGTCAGTTTGTCATTACTGAAAAAGTTAAAGAGAAAATAGGGGCGAGAAGCCGCCAGTTATCGTCTTGCTCCCTCGGGCCTGGTTGGCACTGTTTTGCTACATTTATCCAAACGAAAATAAAATATAATACTGAAAGTAAAAAAAATATAGACTACAACAAAATGGATGACGATGAAAAAGTATAAAACTAATCTATATATAGTAAACAAATATATGTGGAAAATGAGAAAAAAATTAATTGCAGGTTCAACCGCATGCTCCGGGAGTCAGGTCTGTGGAATAAGTGAATTGTCATTCTCGTTTACCTGAATTGTGAAAAAATAATAACGCAATTAAAAAATGGAAAAAAAAAAGAAAGAGTCAAAAGTAGAACAGAACACCTTGGTTGGGAATACATATATCTGGATGTGAGTAGGAAACGGAGAGGATTATTGACATATATATTCAAAATAAAGAGAATGTGTGAAAAATAATCTCAACAAATTGAAAAAAGGCGTAATTGATTCACCTTGGCATCAAAATTCGCAAAGTCTGCGAATCCAGTACCAGTCGTGCCGAAACCGGCATTGCCATTATTGTTATCATTCTCAGCAGCAAATGGATCTACATTAGAATTTAAAAATGGATCAGGTGTAGGGGAAGGAGTTGGTGGAGCGGGTGCTGCGCGTAATGGGCCAGTTGGTCCACTGGAAGGTCGTGGTGGAGCAGGCCGAGGTGGTGGTTGTTTCGCTTTTTTAGGTGGGAGTGCTGGACTCGGACTCTCAGCACGAGTTGGCGCATGAAGATTCGCAAAAGGATCGTCACCAAATGGATCCTTCGCCTGAAACATATAGTAACACAGTCTTATACATACGTCCATATGCATTTACATAAAAATTCATAACAGGTGAAGTGGCAAGAAGAGAAAACCATACACTATCTGTTGTAGATTTGTCATTTCTTTTATTGTCATCGAATGGATCAAATGGATCCTGTTTTGCTTTTGCTGTAAATGGATCATTGGTAAATCCAGTTGGGATTGTCTTGCCGTCGAAATTTGCAAATGGATCGCCACCAGCATTCTCAAACGCATCCTTTGCTTTAGCAGAAGAAAATGGATCATGACTGCCGAAAGCATCGGATGAACCATTCACCGCTGAAAATGAATCTACGGCTTTCGTATCTTGCGATTCTTCTTTCAAGCCGTTGAGTCTCGAAGAAGAGTCATCTTCATTGTAACTATGTACATAATAAATCCTGATTATTATCAACCTAATCTGAAACAACACCGAAATATCAGTCACTTACTTAATTGTCTCGATTTCTGGATTGAATTGCAAACTGGTGTCTGGTACAAGACTAGGATCGCCCGCTGCTAAGGCTGAATCATATATTGCAATAGCATCACTCATCTGACGCTGTTGTTCTTCCAAGTGAGTTATTTTCGCCTTTGCTTGGCTTATTTGGAGTTGAGTATTTTGAAGATTTTTCGTTAATTCATTCAGTTGATCTCTACTACTATTTTGTTGTTGTTCGAGCTGCTGCTCTTCTTGGCGGAGACCTTCTAATTCTTGTCGTTTGCTATTGAGCTCATCTTCTTGAGTACGAAGCACTGATTCCTGTTCCTCAGCTTGTTGGCGCAATTTATCCACCTTGGAATAATAATAAATTTTTATCCATAAACAATAAAGTCAATTCCATTTTGACAATCAATCAAATTTTCACTCACAATATCGCATTCTGATATCGTGAGAAGTTATTATCATGCACATTCTTATTACCTTGCAATATCTGGATGAGAGATCCGAAACATTTCAAGTCGGATGAATATATTTAACTTATTTGAATTACATATGCAAAAATCACATGACTGAAATCACGAGGTCGTACCAAATCGATTATTTCACATCTTCATACATCCGTCAGTGTATTACTATTTTTGAAAACTATGATAAACTATTCTACAATTGAATTGTTAGAGTGCTAAATTCACGTTCAATAAATCTCCCCACAATTCAATCAATACGACGACTCTCTGAGATCTTTTCTCGTTGCTTGATAAGGAAACTAATATCATACGGAAACATCAGATATCAATTGTTCTTTATAAGACTGATTAGAAATGTCTGAAAACAGTTCACCTATTCTCCAACCATTTTCTACAACTAGCCTAGTTGCGTTGCATACATCCTCGCCATTTTAGTCACATGAAATACAAAAATATTCTCGTGACATAAGTACCTTTTCCTGCTCCTCTCGCATCTCTCGTTCGACATCACATAATTCTTTCTCTACATCTGCTCGCTATAAGCCGAACATAAAAACAAAAAAAAATAGGGCAAAAATAATAATACAAAACAAATAAAAGCATGGACAAAAAATTCGAGTATGTACAAATCCAGAAAATATTTCGAACATTAAATGAATAAATGAAAAAAGAAATGAGTGAAATAATAAAGCGCTTTCTCGCACTAGCACATGCAAACGTGCTCATTCAATGAGCCTAAACTCATCATACGAGCTGCGGTAACTTCACTCGATGATCAACAGGAACATTTAATTAATTCGCACCTGTGTCTTCAAGTCATTGAGCCGCTTTTGGGCTTCCCCTCGTTGATTCTCTAATTGTTTCAATGTCGCTGCTAATGTATCAAGCTCACTCTGAAGACTTTTTATTTCACCATTCTTTATTTTAATGTCTGCTTCTTTTTGCGCAATATCTTGTTCCATCAGTCGTCGTTCCCGCGCCAACTCAGCTATATCCTTACTTATCATATCAAGTTCGGGATTTGAATAGCCGGAAACGTTGTTATTCTCCTGTGAACAAAAAAGAATCGTCATTGACACATTAGCAAACGAAATGTGGCTGAAATACATTCTCATTTTGCATTACGTAACATATATTATAGTAATTGGCAATATAATACCGGGAAAAATAAAGAACAAATTCAATACCATGAAAAACAGGATGGCCAATTTGTTGAATGCAGATAAGGGTCTTCAATTATATTTCGATATTAATGAACTGGAATTCCCCGGAGCCAATAACACGTTAAAAAAGATGCACGAAGTTATGTGGCATGAATATTACGACTGTTTAAAAAAACAATACATAGAATCAGGCTCAAAAAGAATTCTACATCCATTAGCATTGACAGCAATGGCAGGAAAGTCCGTCACGTACGTAATTCACTACAATACCAAAGACTGCAACATTATCGTTGTGAAATTAATTTTTATGACCACTTCTAATATAGATTACGCTGTACTATCTGTATATCACCAAATGAAATGCATACAATTGAGTCGGTAGACTGGTTTTACAGTAGTGTTCCTAATGTAAAACCATTAAATTCATTAGTAGAAATTACTGAACACATTGTAATTTCTCCCGACGATCGAGCTCTAACTCTTCACAATATTGAAAAAAAACAAGAAGGCTTATACTGGTGCAAACTCGAGTCCATGTTATCGACACCTTATTATTTATTTATTGCCAATGAAACAGAACCAATAATAAACGTACGACCTGACGATGCACCGATTGCACAACATCCTGTTCCACCGATAATTGTGGAAAAGCTCGGATTGAAAGTTTATTCATCCTGGACCCCGTGGACACCATGCTCTACGTGCAGAACAGTCGGAAAACGAATACGATATGGATTCTGCACGATATCCCTTATTGATTATCCAGTTGAATTCTCTAGCAAATTGGAACAGACACGCGGGAATTTGAAGCGTTTATTACATAATGTTATGAACATTTTCGGAAATAAATTGCCTTGTCGCTCGTGGTATACGCCCAAAGATATAGAGGAAATACCTGAAGTGAAAAATCGTTCTAGTGAAATTATGACATCATTTTGTAAAGTTAAATGTCAAGGAAATGTGATTTTTGAAATACGTGACACGAATGGAAGAATATTGGAAAGTGCAAACAATAGTGCTGGAATTTATTCCCTCTTACAAGGGAAGCCTGATCCACCTCCATCAGTTGTACGAGTTACTCATTACAGTATCCACGGTACAAGAAAAGAGATAAAATGTCCAGGGTAAGTTATGGAAATTCTTAAATTTGTTCTCATTCATGACTGCGTCATATTTTTCAATAAAATTTTTAGAAACTTGAATACTGATGTGCCAATTATATGGCAAATTGGAACAAAGATTTTAAACCCACGAAAAATTGAACACCAATCACATGGACGAATATTCATAGATCCTTATCAGCGAATTATATTGAAGGAATTGCGGTACGCAGATGCGAATATTTACAGCTGTTGGCAAAGAAATCAGCTTGCAGGAACGGTTCGCTTGATAATTACATATGAATTAACTTCTGAATTGGGAAAGTTCAACCACAGAGTATTTATGTTTTTGGGAATTCCAATTGTTTTGATGTTGTTGTGGGTTTACTGGCAAGCATTTCGGGGACGTCATCGTTACACGAAACGATAATTGCCCATGGAAAACAGAGAGGAAAGAAAACTATTTATCAAGACACAAAAGCTGCATACTCACCACCACACCTCCCTCATTGAATTTTCTGAAAGACGGTGGCATCATCTCGGCTGTGAGTGCTGCCGGCGGATCAATTCCCATTAATTGTTGCTTTATAAGCCACATTGAAAGAGCGAATTGTTCTTTGTTCAATTTTCCGCTTTGACCTAGGTCACAGAGTGCCCTGAAAAATGGAAATCAATTCAATATAAAACCGTTTCACTTGAAGAAAAATGGGGAGACAATTTTACCTACCAGATATGAGCAAGTACAGTTTGTTGAAGTCCACTTTGAAGAAATACATCTTTAATCTCAGAACCCGAAACAAATCCATCCATATCCATGTCTGCCTGTAAAAATAATTTATCCGCTGCCGCTTGATCTTCTAATGTGACCACCCACTGAACTGATGATGGTAGCTGTTGAGGCGGTTGTTGTTGCTGTGGGGGCTATGAAATACAACAATTTCATTCAAATGACATTATCATTCGGCAATTCAATGAGTAATAAAATACAATCATTATTACCGAAACAGTTTGAAGTTGCACTAAATTAGAAACCGCACTGGCATTTGGCAATGGCGGAATTGGCGGTGCTATCATTGATGGAATGGGAACATCAGCGATCAATGGCGGAACATCTTTTCTTTTTCCCGGTGGCATAAGTTCAGGCGGTAAAACACTGGGTATCGCGTATTTCTCCAAGGCCTTGTATACCAGGTGCATCGCCTGTAAAGACAGATGGCATACAGGTGCATGAAAACCTTATATGGAAATAAATAAAATTGGATCAATCAAGCGTTCTGATACTCACCACCACAAACTCATGCCTATCAAGCATGCCATCTTTATCAATATCAGCGAGATCCCAAATTTTTCCAAGGGTATCTACAGGTAATTTACTGTCCATCAAAACACCTTTGACTTTAATACCAGGAATGTAACCATTAGATGGCTGTAAATTGTCAAATAGACGATCGTATTTGACACGTTCCGTTGGCTTTATAGACCAATCACCATTGTTCACTGATGTTATCACGGGTGGCGGTGGAACGGCGGGGCTTCTCTTTGCTATAGATGGAATTTCACCCTGGAAAAAAATTGCAAACTTAGTTCTATCCAATCATAGCCACAAGTTGAATGTTAAGCAGTGAATTTTCATAATCTTTATCGCACAGACAATTATTAGCGGAAAAAAAACTATTCAATCACAGTAATATGCAATTCAAAAATTGGATTTTAAATAATTAAACGTCTCGTCAATATACAATAATGCATCGATATAATGAGCGTTTAAAATTCATCGATATTTCAAATACTCACCATATTTGGTGGTGGTATATCCTGACTCAAATTAGCCATATTCAATTCGCGCCCAGCCTGGGCAAAGGCACATAATTTAAGCGCTACAAACATTCCCGACTTGTCAAGAGATCCTCTAGATTGCGGGTCAGCCATGTCCCAGATTTTACTGAGTATGACATCGCTAAGTTTGGATTTTTTGAGAAATCTCGCAGCTTCCATTGCCCCAATCCTTCCGTAACCATTTGGATCCACCTGTAAATATAAAGATACGTCACTCATGATAACATCTTGGACTAATTGACATGATATATTAGTCGCTATAAATTTTACCTGGTTATAGTAAGCCTCATAGATGGCTCCATGGCTTCCAGCCACCTGCAGCAGATTAAACGATCAGATACCACAACACTCAATGAAAAAATTGATAGAAATATCAAAAAGAAATATTGAAGAAACTTTTCTACGTTCCTAATCTGAATCAAATCTTGATGACAATAGAATAAACTCATTCACAATAACAATATCAAAATGGAAACTACGTTTAACGCAGAAGGAATGTCAATCAATATGCACGAATAATAAATGTACAATATTGAAAATCAATGTCAACAAGAGGGCAAAATTGGTCGTTGTCGTATCAAAACCATAAAATCAACTTCTATTATAGAAAATATGAACTAGAACAAGAGTCGAGTGTATGAATATGAATAATAATTGTCTCTCATAGATAAGTAGCTGGCAGACGATGGCCAAAATTGACTTCTCAATTACTCAATGCCAATATCGGCAATGCAAATTCATACCGGCAAATTTTTCATTCTACAATTCATAAAGTTAATGAAAATTTGTTCATATACCTGCGTGGGTGATGGCAGGGCAGCCATACTTGCATATAATACTGGTTTTAACCAATCGGACAGTCAATCGATAGTTCTAGTCGTTCGTAACGATTTCGCCCCGCATTTCTTCGTTGACGGATCTTTATCGCCGGATGACGCCCGCCCGAACGGACGTCGGTGCAAATAAATGATAAGAATACAAAAAATATGATAACTTCCTTATAATTAATTGCTTTCCTGCAATATTATTAATTTTATACTGCAAAATTCACAGAGTAATCATTGGACTGTGTAAAAAAAATGTATATGTCGTATTTTACAGTCGTGTACTTCACTAACGCATAGATATGTGAAATGTGTGCAGTAGCGCGCGCGCACACGAAATTTCTTAGATGTTGAACTCTGTAGACAAAGCGAGACGAAATCTCACTGCTTTTATACAAAGTTATACAGAGTGTAGACTGTTGTGGACCCACCCAGTCATTCGATCCCTTCTCCTCTATTCTCTCTTGGCCATCATTCGCACATTTTTTTTATTGAGTACTTTTTTTATAACCGAATAACCGATACGGTACAACTTGTCTGCCTTATATGTTGGTGTGCATATTTATATGTCATCATCCTGCTTGATATTCTCACCACATATTTTAATCGCGGCGCTAACGATCATTCTGCGCGCGCAGGTCCTCTATTTTTTAATATTTTGTAATCCGAAAAATGAGATAATTCAAATTTGGTGGCGTTTTTTTACATTTCGTTTGTGCCGACGGAATGTACGAAAATAATGATTTTTACAGAATTTGAATTGGAGTTGAGAAATATACGAATACTATTCAATTGTCGCTATGTATATATATATATATATAATGTGTGTCTGATTTCATAATTATTTTTAATAATGCAGTTGGGACTTAAATTCAAATTGAGAACGTAAAAACAATTGCTCCATTCGCTTCGAACGGAATTTTGTAATCGTGTTATTCATGCTGAAATAATAATCGATTAGTCGCGATTAACGGCGGTTATGAAATTCAAAATTTGGAACGTTATTTTACGTGTTGCGCAAGGCATTAGCACGAAATCAGAAAACGATGTCTGCAGAAACCTTGAATGATTCAAATATTTGTGTGGAAACCCCAATAGAAAATAAGGGTGTAATTAATAATGAATCGGGCAGTTTCTGTACTGATTGCCAAGAAGAATTAAACATATTGGGTCTTGCCAGATTGGAAAATAATTCTCATATGTTAACAAAATCGAACAATTTTGATAACATTTTTCTACCAACTGTTGAACAGACAACACTCGAACCACTCAATGAAGCTACAAAATCATTTTCTCAAATAAGTTTGGAGCATGAAGACCATGGAAACAATTTTGCAGATGGAAAATCCCAAACTGATGATGATTTGAGGCAGATTTACTTTATCGACACCAATAAAAGAGTTGAAGTAGAAAACGAAGTTTTGGTAGAGTTATTAGGCAATGTTGAACCACTTTATGCAAAAGAACCACTGATTAATAAAGAGAAAAGTTTCTATGACAAAGAAGTTCAAACTGAACCCCAAACTAACGTGGAGAATGACCCATGGGATGCAGAATTCCCATCGGAGACAGAATTACAGAAAATTGAAGGGTCAATTAAAAATATCAGCTCATCAGAAACTCGCAAACGATTGGAGAACAATTCAAACGTTCAGAATAATAAAAATGTTACAAGAAATAATAAAGATAATCTAAAGCCAAATTATAATTTGATGACAGCCATTCTTTTGAATCGACAAAAACGATTAGTTCATCTAGCGAATGATATATATCAACTTAGGTATGTTGTGAGCCGAGTTATTTTCACCAACGTTCAATAAATAAATTGTTTTCTCTATAGCTCTTATTTGGATGGAATAAAAAAAGCATTAACTAGCAAAGAACCGTTGCCTATCAGCATCCCCTCACCGCCAGCCATGACTGGATATGATAGTCAATTTGATTTCCCTAATGAAAACCGGTTTGGAAAATTACCTATTCAAATTCAACCTGCTAAAGCAACAAACAAATCATCCGGGGGAACTAATGGTATCAACAGCACAAGATCATCATCACGGAACGGGTAATTATGATTGAAATCATAATACTGTAATGTCTGTCTACCGGTTTCTCATGACCATTTTGCATATACGAGTAGTTCTCATGTCTCATCTAACAGATTTGGATTGACCAAGTTTTCTGTGAAACGAATGAATAACGGACAGAATGAATCGGCAACGAAACGTTTTATGGGACAAACGACGAGTAAAGATGGATTCAATGCTAATAAAGAGAACCGAAGTAATGAAAAGCACAAAAAACGTTCAATTGATGAATGCAGTTCTATGTATGAGTATAATCCACTGTCGAATCGCACTAAAACGAATTCCAAACTTCATTGATCCATTGAAAGAAGCAATATGGAAACGTTTATCATTTATGATGCTGACAATTGCAAATAGTGTTACTACTAACATCATCAGTTTACTGATGAGTTAACACGCAAATCGTCGAGTTTCAGCATCATCACTAGTCATCAGTACTCAGTATCATTTACATTAGCTCTGTCAATTCCTTTCTTATTCTTTATTATCATACATAAAAATACATATTGTAAATTGTAGCTGAATCAATGTTACTTTTAGAGCTGTTAAATGATTGACGACAGCCGTGGGAATGGATTCTGCTTAGAAATGACAAGTTTTTTGTGCTGATGCGAAATGTATCCTTTGATTTTGCCTTCGAATATTAAATTTGCAACGAGACATTCTGTTTCATCCATGTCAATGTCTTCTACACCACACATTTCAAGTGCAAATAGAAGATTTTCCACAGGTATTTGATGTGTATTCATTGCCAGCCAAACTTTCTTGAATAAATTTCTATATGCCAAAAGTTTCAATTTTTCAACAATAAGATAAATACCAGCGCCAATAAAAAAGCTCTCATGCTTCGACATGACTATCTCCAATTTCCTCATATCACCTTGTTTCACTGCTTCTACTAATTCCCAAAATTCCATAAGGCTGTATTTCTCCAGAAGACTTCGCTTTGGCATAAAGCCTAATAACATTTTGACTGGCACTAAATAAGTGAGGATTAATCGTTTATTCTTTGTAGATCGTTTGTGGCAATGCTCAAATGCATAGGAAAGATGTTCGTCTGCAGCTTTATAATCACTATCAAACATTGATTTTCTTCCAACAAAAAATTTATATGTTATCCGTTGTGCTAATGGAAAATGATCTTTGTAAGCAGAAGAATCAATTGCACGTATCAAAGGCCGACAAAGATGCAACTTATTAATTCTGAAATAAACTTTGAGTAACTGGTTCACTAATGTCAACATGCCCCATCGTTTCGTATCATCTTCTGAACTTCTATTGTCTGCTGCACAAACGCGAAAACAACCCATGAGACACTCAGCGCACTTTTCAAGGGTTTCACCAGGCTTCGTATTTCTAATCTTTGCACTTTCTGCTTGAATAGCTAACAATCGAAGTTCCAAACATACAACATTCATCACAGGCAGCATCCAATTCTCCTCTTTTTGTAGTTGAAGAATTTTCGTTAGACTCTGAACAACTTGGCTTTGATAACTATATGTCACGCGTGCATCATCTTTATGGGCAGATGATAGAGTTCTAAAAAATAAACAGCACTTTAATCATTAAAATTCCGAGATCCGCTACATTAAAATAAAAACAAACAAATAAAAAAACGCTCTTCTTTGAAATCATTATAGATCAAATCAGTCTATGATACAATTATCTAATAAATTATTACTTCAAGTGAAGAAGAACAAGATCATCAAATGGCGCTGAAAGATGCTCCATCGCTTTTGTCATAGCAGCATGTGAAAACAGTTGAGGCATGGATGCATGGCTATGCCGTAGTGACAGAAGATCCTGTCGTGCAGTAAGTTTTATTATTATTCATATTATTTATTATAAAATTGTTAATACTACCCCGGCAAATATATCCAAAAGAATGATTCATAATTCATATCCAACAGTGATTCATAAGGAGATTAATAAAATCTTATCAGATTCAACAGAATCTATTCAAATAAAATCAAATTACATCTTCATTCCTTCAAGTTTTACATATAAACATATATTTACCGCTAATGTTTCACCATCCTGATTCAACCACAGTCGCCGAAGCTGAAATATTTATAACCTCAAATGTATGAAAGTATGAATACAACATAAATGTTAAAATGTAAATTTTTTACCTGCATTATATACGAGTCCATAGTTTTCACTGTGGCGTTTATTTTCACCACCTTCTTTCAATTCGGAATTCAAATTTCGTTTTAAATATCCAGACTAAAACGTTTCACCGAATATTTTAGTATGTTTACTCCTATCAGTTTTGTTTACAAGTTGTAGATTCGGTCAATTTGCAACAAGTAAAGTCTAAATAGTTTCTCCATCCACCGCATCGGTAAAATAAAGTGCAGGGGACTCTGTTATCATTCAGCATGTCCTAACAAGAGAGCTATAATATAATACTATTACAAATGTAGCTCGGAGTTGCAGTGCTCTCTTGAGTACTAGTCACCAACTATCATTCCTGAGAGGCTTTTTTTTTGTTGAGCAGCCGAAATTCCAATCCAAAAACGTATAATATGTCTAGCGTTGGGTGTATTTGGACTAACTCAACATTGCTCAATGCTTTTCCATGGTGCTCAATGTCGATTCAACGTCGATCAACTAAACACACCCATTGACATAGAAAACACATAGAAATTAAAAATACCGACAGGACGCCGCAAGAATTTGACCGGTTTTTTTTTTTAAGACGACTTTGTTTAGCATAATTTCATTGAAATACACTGAAACGGAAATATTATAAACAAATATTCTGTTACTATAGCCAATTCAATTAACACCTTGATCAAAATATCTTTATATTAATTGTTTAAAATTAGATGTTACAATTCAAAATTTATGCCTAACAGTTCCCCGGAATTTTCGAGTTTTACGTTCTTATAGTACGTTTTGACGACGGATGATGGCATATGCAATAATAATAATACTCATTCAGGTTTATCACACTTTGCAGCTGTTCTGGCGTCTGAGTCGTATATTCTTTTATTTTATTTCAGTTAAACACAATCAAATAGTTCATGATGGAAGAAGATCAAGAATTGGTTGATCTTAAGAAGACGCGAAATGAATTAATCGAAAGAACTCTCAAGCTTCGAGACAAATTAACTCAACAGCATTTGGAAAATGTTAAGAGAAAAACTATCAACATAAATACGTATGTATGATTTTATTGAACAATGTTTATGCGAACTGGGTAATTTCACGATTCCAAAATTGATTATATTGATAGGTCAGATGGAAATTTGTCTCGAGCATCAACAGTTGGAGATATTCCACATGCCCAGAGATTTCCTAAACAGTTAAATAATTTGACTCAAAACGTTTTGGGTGTCAGTTACAACAATGTGCAAAAAAAATGGCTTCGGGGTGATATCTGGCATTATAAAGCTCGTGTGGTGATGAAGACACTTAGTTTCGATTTAGAATTGAGTGTTAATGAAAAGGTACATAAAGCGGATCCCTTCACTCTCGATAGATTCGTCTGACTTTTCTGTTATTCCAGAATGATGTCAATGAAGTGGAAGATATAAACTGCCATTTTCTAGAACGAGACCTCTCTGTACTGAACGAAATATCTCCATGGGTTCAGTTGGCGACTAGAGCCAAAAACTTTTCCTCTCTCATGCTTTGTAAATTCTTCATAATTTATATTCTTTAAATTCATGAAGTTTATACCGAATTGTAATCATTTGGCTTTAGCTTTCAGTGAATATAATGAATTGTGTGTGATTCGAAAGAAGATATTGAGCAAACTGGTGAATGGAAAGTTTGCAACCGTAGAGAGGTGCAATGAAGACAGTGGCGGAGTAATCATTTATCTGCATTCCCCAAAAGCACCGTCAGTTTATTATGCTGAATATTTATGGACATTGCGATTGAACCCAAAAACAAAATCGATAGGACATCATTTCGCGATACAATCCACAAGCAATGGTAATTATCCGCTCGTTTAATTATGTGCTATCATACAGTAACCAATAATTTTGTTTCCATGTTTGATTGAAGATTTTGTAGCAGTCAACCAGGATCTTATGGAAGAATTTTGCAAAAGTGGACTGAAAAAAAATACTTTAGAGAAATTGTGGAGCAGTGTGTGTTCCGCTATTGACGCTTATAAATAACAGCATCAATTGAGTCATACTTCATCGATGAAAATCAGTTGGAAAGCTATCAGGCTTCTATCTGGATAATTTTTCAACCCTAGCTACCTCCCCAGTGGCGCAATTGGTTAGCGCACGGTACTTATAAGACAGTATATGTGTGAGCAATGCCGGGGTTGTGAGTTCGAGCCTCACCTGGGGAATGATTTTTTTGAAAATTGATAATTAAGTCAATGTTTGATATATATTTTCTCGTAATGGTTTCGTATTATTTACATTAAACGAATGAATGCTGATGTATTCAATTGGATTGCTCTGCTTTTTCTGAATCTTGTTTGTCCTGTTCCTTTTTCAACTCTTCTTCTTCAGCCTGTTTTCTATTTTTCCACGCAGTCATAAATGATATAGGATGTATAGGTAAAAATCCAGAGAGACCAAGCAATTGTGCTGCCGGCTTCGACACCTCAACATTACCCTGTCCCAACCAGAATTGTATTCTCTCATAATTAAACGATGCCAATCGTTCATTGTACTGATTTACCATTGGATCATATGTTCCTAATTGTTCAATAGGTGGATCACGTCGTCTGTCCCACGCCTGTACAAAATATCTTCATTCAATCACCGACGTCAATATTAACTTAATTATACACTAAACATTTATATAAAAATAATAATCTTACATTCATGACAACAATGTGATAAAATGGACGATTAGCACATCCATAACGTGCCATACGTATAACTTTCCTCCGAACATCATCATAAACTCCTGTGCCCGATGCAGCATGCAACGGAAATCGTGGCATTTTTGCCTATTTATTTATTATACAAATTTTCAAATATCAAAAATCTTCGAGGACCAAATAAATATGAAACCGTTTTGCAGGTTATGTTAGTGTCGGCATCTCCCCCTAACGGCACTAAACTGTAACACAAAAAGTATCGTACTGTACATATATATATAGTAACATTCACGACGCATGCGCAACCGTACATATGAAAATCAAATGAGAAACGACGAATAACATCGCTGGAATAAATTTGGCGTACTTTCATAAAACGACTACACAAAATGGCGTACATGAGAATGAAATGCTGCGTGTTCTGAATCGCAATCGGCGAAAGGCCCACCAATAAACATTGAGAACGTTACATATACGTCATAAGGTAAGATATCGTGCAGAATTAATTCGCACGACATTTCTTACATTCATATATGAATGTATACATATATACATAGATATATACATATATGTATATATAGCAGGAGGAAAATTGTAAGATTGTGAGTTATTGTTAGGAGGGGGGGTGGGGTCCATCACCGGATTCGTCACAGGCGTTGAGAAAAAGAGACGACAAAGCATTTTCCTTCGCTGATTTATTAGCAGGGGCAGGGGAGTGGGGTCACGTGATCAGGCTGCGTTTTGAGCGCACTAACCAGGTACGGGTACTAATAAGTTGTATTTTCAGGGTTTTATACTCGCCGCAGACGTGATAATACGAGGTAATGCTAAATCGACGCATGTAGCGTTACCAATGTATAAATGCCAACAGTTTTATTGCGATCCACACTCGTCAAGAGTCTTTATGCTGATATATCGGTGCAAAATTCGCCATTCTATTCACGAGCTTTGTCGTATCCTCTCTATGGTTCTGTGTGTGTGTATGTGTGTGTTATATGCGTGTGTATGACACTCGCTACAGCCGCCGCGACGATGCTTGACAAGCCTTCCCCCAAATCCACAAATGGCGTCCGTCGTGCACATGGTTTCGCGAAACTCCACTTTTGCGACGGGTTTTAATTAGGTTTTATTTACGGTTATTCTCATAGCGGATACCATTCCACGGGGCCGATTTGGTTTTTAACAACTGTGACACGAGGGGTTGGTAATTGAGCGGAATTTATATATATTGGAAATGATATTTTTTGTAGAACGAAAAGAGTACTCGTCCTCATCGGCTGGACACCGGGCAACGGTCATCAGTAATATATATGTACAGTGAAACATTGACCGTGTCTGTTGTGTTCCACGCGTCTTGAGATATTTTTCGAAGCCGCTACGTAAATTTATCAAATGGTTGGGAGGTTATTTTTGCTTTTTGTGCAGTGAAGGGAAGGAAAAGAAATCATGGGAATTTGGAGCTTTTTTTATATTTTTCTATCGGCGAGTCCACGAATTCGATTGATCAATGCAAAATATATAATAATTATTTCTATTTTTATTTTCAGATTGTAAATAGCCAGTGTATATAGGTGTGATAGTCAAAGGAGATAGATAAGCCGATTTTGTAGTTTGCCATGAGTTCAGGCAATAAATCGTTGGTGTATCCCGGCGGGAAAGGCACCAACAAAAATAAGTCTCAACAACATGGTAAATCGGACCATCATCATCAGAAATCAACAGACACTGCTAAGCATGAGAAGGGTCAAGTGAGTATTGTTATGGAGAAACACAGAGAACAGTTTTGTTCATAGTGGGAATTGTACATGAACGTTCCTCCACTCTAACGCCGTAAAACAAATTCATCATATATAATGTCCATCTAATGTATATTTTTTATATATTTTGTTTACCTGATAGTCAAACAAGGATCAAGCCAAACATGCACAAATCATTGATACTCGATCTGGGGGCGTTGAAGATCCAGCTTTCAAAGAAAGAATAAAGCAGGTCATGGAGGTGACCCGTCGTTCCGAAGACGATGTAATCATGGCCCTTCATGACAGTGATTGGGATTACAATCGTGCGGTGAACGATCTACTGGAGGGCGTTTCTACTGAGTGGGAGGTGAAAAAGAAGAAACCACGTCAGCCAAGTGGTTCCAAGCAGAGTGCGGATCCATCTGTCGATCATGATGAGCGCGGTGCTGGTGATTGGGAAGAGCGGCGCAATCAACGTGGCGGTGGACCACCTCGTATGCGAGGTCGTGCCAATCACGACAATCGAGGTTGGCGTGGTCGGGAGAATAAAGAGAATGAACGGAACATGGAGGATAACGTGCGTGAAAATAGCTACGGCGGTGGTAGAAGGGGACGTGGTGGATCTGGCCGATCTGGTCGTGGTGGGCGAGGTGGCGGTAGAAGCCTTGGTCCACGTGCCTATGCGAGCCGTGATTCAGCGTCGTCTTCGGGCGCTCACAGTTTCAGTCGTCCAATTGACACCTGGACTGGCAGTGAAGAACAGCAGCAGAGTAATCAAGAAGCAAAGGTAGCAAGTGATCCGTGGAATAATTTAGAACCATCTGAAGATTGGGATAATGAGGAATATACTGGATCGTTGGCTGATACGAAAGTGTTTACACCAAGCACATCTACAAATGATCAAGCGGCTGATGAATCAAATAACCAACCAGACACAAATGCCTTGGCATCTGTACAGGGTGGTAATATGAGTAGTCTGCCTCAAGAAGAATTAGCCAAACTGTCGGATGGAACGGTAATGCAATCACAACAAACAGCAATGATTCAGCCGCAATCGCAACAATCTCAACAATCCTTAGTGTCACAGCAAGCACTTGGTATGCCAACGCAATTGCAATTGTCACAACAGTCAAGTACGTTGACAGCTGCTCAAAGTCAGTATTTGACGCAATTGACTCAACAATCGAGTGAAAATTACAAGGGTACAAGTCAACCTGCTTTTACATCGATGACAATCGCTAATCAACCTCCGAGACAAGCAGCGAAACAACGTCCCAGAGTTCCACCACCGTCTAAAATTCCATCAAGTGCGGTTGAAATGCCGGGTGATACTGTCAATAGTGGTATTGGCTTCTTGGATGTGCAATTTGGCGCCCTTGAATTTGGTGGTGATACAACAGCAGTAGATACTACTAATACAGAAAAATACAACTCGACATCAACAAACATCTCTGGCATTGACGTTTCTTCCAATGTCGTGGCGGCAGGTGTTGTTAATTCTACGACAACGTCATCAAATACGCTGGACATTGAGACAGCACAGCAAGGTGGCTCATATAATTCTTCCCAAATGATTGCATCGCCAAATAATGCTGGCGTCAATTACGGCAATGCAGGCACAACTTCGGCGACTTATCAATCACAAAAAACGTCATATCAGACATCCAATAGCGCACCAAGTAATTATAATGCATATTCATCGACGGGTGGACAATCAGTACCGTCATCATTTTCAACGTCTACTGGTGGCAATACTAACAGCTACACACCAACAACACCCATGACTCAATCAGGTTACAGCGCTACTTCTTCGTATCCACAATCCAATTCATCGACCTTCAGTCAAGCATCGCCATCAGCGCCATCATCTACAGGTACATCGGGTTATAACCAAACAACAACATCAAATCAGGTGTATCAATCATCGAGTGGATTTGTCCCAGCAACCACTGGCCAGTATCAAGTTCCGCAATCGACGAACCCCGGTGCTAATAGCAACACTGGGGGCTATCAAGCCACCAGTTACCAGGGCTCATCGTCATTCCAATCTACACCACAGGCTTACCAATCATCCGCCACGACTTTCACATCGCCAATTACACAAGCTAGTACTAATGCCTACCAAAGCGCAACTCATTCTGTGTATGGTGGTGTGTATGGTAACTACAACAATCAGTCTCAAGTGACGTCACACAATCACACAAAATTGAATAGTGGTTCCAGCAAAGACTCACAATATGACACAAATGCGACGACAAGCAGCAGCTCTTTAGCCACTACAAGTGCACCGACACTGGGACTTTCTTCAGCATCTGTAAATAGCTCACAGACAAAAGTTACAAGTTCTAACGGTGAGTTATGTTATTGGTCATCATAATTACTAATCGATTATCAACTATTATGTGCCATACATGAATTGAATGAGATTATAAATTGCAGTCGTTCCGAAAAGTACATCGAGTGGATGCACAGTAACGGGGGCAGGAGGCACTGGAAGTATTAGTGGAGCTAGTAGTACTGGTGGTGCTGCCAGTAGCATGGCTCCAATGCTCGGTCATCAGTATATTATGGGTCAGGGTGTGCCCTATGCTACATTCCAACAGCCGATGTACAGCTATGAGGATCTACAATTGATGCAGCAAAGAATACCGCACATGGTGAGTCAACAAAATCGTATATAATTGAAATTTCAATCGCGCACGGATTCTGTAAAGTAGACATGTACATTTTATCATACTATATTTTTTAAAAGCATTGCGTGATTAGGAAAAGAATTTTTCTTGATAATTCACTATTTTCTACCTTTTGGTGCCTGGTAGAAGTTCATGATTTAGTGATACTTTATTTATAAGAATGTTTTTACAATATATTTTCATATTTATTTTAGCATCGTGCGATATCGTTGTTGTACCAACACGTTTGCACATATGTTTATATTCTTATTGATATTATAAGTGAATGATGCATTTGAATACATTTTTATATTTGATGTCTACGAAAATTTCCATAATTCAAAGGGCCTGTTGTTGATTCGTAAATGTTGAATTGAACGTTATTTATCTATTGCACGAGGTAGTATGGGATCTTGAGTTACAAAAGAGCTTATTTCTAATCGAAAAATGTGAAAAAAAAATTGAAGTTGATGAAAGCGTTGCATGCACGTGCACTTGTTGATTTCGTATATTATCCCTCAATCTTCCTCGTGCGATATAGAAATTAGTTAGTCTTATTAGTTAGAAGTCTCCTCGTATTCGGAGTACACAGTGTATGCATGTAGTTTTGTGTTTCGCCTCCCTGACTAACCTGCAGCCAACTACTGGTTACTATGATGCGGCACTGGGCTATCAGACAACTGGACCTGCAACGAGTCTCGGTGGCGGAAGGAATGATGCATTATCAGGCGTTCAAGCAGTACAGGGTGTTCAAGGCGTCCAGGGTGCTTATACCAGTATGAGTGATGGGCGATTCGCAAGAAATGATAGCAATGCATCGCCAGTGCCATCAACCATGTCGCAACAGGTGGGAAAATATTTCATCTTTCGTTGCATTAACGATTCAAACACTATCTACATGATGGAATCAAAATTTTCAGACAGCAACACAGCATCAACAGCCTATGATGAATCCTACGTTACCACCAGGATATGCATATTTCGCTTATGGCGGTGGAATAATGCCTGGAAGTTTCCAATATGGCGGTCCGGCTATCTATCCAGTAAGAATTCTGGATTGATATTATAGCTGTACCCGATCAAGCTCATCGGCATTACATATAAACGGAGTATCATCTACATGTATTTATTTTCCGTTTTCAGCAGATAGCGACTGCCGGAAATGCTGGGACAAACAGTGGCGCATATAATGCGAAACCTGGTAGTTACGGATCAGGCTATGGTGGTGGAACTAGCTATGATACACTGGCAAACAGTGGATCTACTGGAGAGTATAAAGCTGCGGGTAGTGGATATACTGGCACACAAACTGGTAAGACTGGAACTTCGACGGGCAATAACAATTCTGGAGGATCATCAGCTGCTGATATTGGTGCTACGATGTATGCCAAGAGTCACGTTGCATTGAGCAAAGTGAATGTGAGTTTATTTTTCTGTCATTCTGGCTGTTTCTTTCCTATCTTTCACGGTGGAAACAAAAGAATGATTGTGGAACATATTACAATGTCGATTTTTTCGTTGCAGTCATATGACAAGCAGACTTTCCATTCGGCGACGCCACCGCCTTTCGGATTGACTGGCAGTCAAAGTGCTGGAATGCCCGGTGGTTATGGTGGCCCGCATTTGTTCATTTCAACATTGCCCCATCAGTTGCATCAGCCATTACATCAGGACGGTAGCAGCAGTTCGGGACAAAGGACCAATGCAAGCTCGCAAAATAAGGCTCAGGCAAAGCCTGGATACAGTTCAACTTACTGGACTGCCGGTAATTAAATGCACACCACGAGAAAAAAAATATGGGCTCGTGTCTGCTGTGTGCTCGTTCAACGAGGGAGACGTACTCGAGTTAGAAAAAATAGAGCTGGACGAAGGATACATAGATACAAAAATGCGCAAACATATACGTGTAATTGAATACAGAAAAAGATAATGGATAGAGAAAAATTGCAAGAATGGATCAAAGATAAATTAGTGAGCATGAGGGTAAGAGGGATGATGGAAATAAGAGAAAAGAAAGAAAGATAAAAAAGAGTAAGTGAGAGATGAGACGAACTAACACGCCTTCGCTGCCCGGGCGATACACGGACTCTCGAACGAACCCGCACATTTGAGTAGGCTGTATTTGTTTGTTTACCTCTTTTTTCTTATTTGTTTTCCGTTTAATTCCTCGTACGTAGTAGAATACTTAACAGCGAAATGTATGTAATTTCGATAGCACTATTCTATTTAGTACCCTAAATGAATTTGAAACCTAGAATGGTGTTTTTCGGATAAATGACTTTGACTTTCATGCGGAATTCGTACACGGTGCAACGAATTGAGGTGCAATTAATCACACGTAAGATAATACGTTGAGCGGTAAAATGGAAATTTGTCACTGTTATGCAGCACAACTGGATTGAAAATAGAAAAGAGCATAACAGGGCGGCCGAAACATTTCGACAATCTTTACAGCATCTTGTTTTGGAAAAATTGATAAGGAAGAATGCGTATTTTACCATATTGTTGATATGTGTATTTCTCGAACATGAAACATGAAACCATAACCGCAAACAATTTTTTTCCACGATCTTGAACTATGTTGATTATTAATATTACTATCACTATTATATTTTAATTATAATTAATTTTTTCCCTTCGTATACAAAAAGAAAAAAAGTGAACTGGCATTACTGAGAAAGAATTAATTGTACTGTGACCGCACATGAAATGATTGAAAATGACGCTGAAATAATCGATCCGATCGATTATTGGAAATAAATTTTTGCGTATATGTAGAGTTTGTTCCAATTTTACAAATATTATTTCCAGCCTTTCGATAATTGCTTGAACTTCATTATAGTCTTATCAATCTTACGAACTGAAAAGGATTTATCATGTATCCTTACAGAAATATGATTGTTTATCACACTCATTACCGCAGAGCGGCGTGATGTGATGGTCGCCCAAACTGATCAGAGTTGCCTTTCAGTTTTTCTTTTTTGTTCTGTAAAAACTGAAGAATTCAACAAGTACGAGTGAAAGTTCCAAATCCATCTACTATTCATGTCCGTGATGAACGCAAAGCAGATGGGTGTCATTTATTAACAAATTCAATATTAACCAAAGTGAGGTAACCGGAAGAAAAAAAAAAGTAGATTGTTAAGCAAAATTCTATACTTAGCTCACGCAGAAGATGACGCTAATCATTATTTTTTATCGGTGTCGAATGACTCTAAAGGGAATACCGAGGGTCCTGTGTACTTGTAAACTTGTATTCATTGGATATGTTCTATAATAATAAAATTGTGAAATTCAATCACTCGATAAATATTATTCGCGAGGGCGTTATCATCTCTTCTCTTAATGGAATGGTGATACATTACACGGATATATAAATTGACTATTCAAGAACTCAAGATGTCTGAGCAAACAAAAACAAATTGATAGAAGACATAAAGTTAGTTTATCTCTATCAAAACAATATGGCATCAATAGGTTCATACACGAGGCTTTTTTAGAGTATCATGTTCTCGTCAGGCAAACATAACTAGATGTTTAAGTAAACCTCAATTGAAACGACAATGATCCCAGAAAATATTGGCACTGCGATTCTCATGACCAAAAGTGTAAATTTACGTTCTATATACGATCTGTACTTATCATCGACAAACATGATCAAGTCCCATTTTCCTATCTATCATTCTCCTATTATACATATATAAATATGCATACTTTACACCTTGGATATTCACGAGCACACAATTGCGCGAATTCACAAACGAATTTTCAATAATGAGCCAATAATTAATTGGTTTTAAATATATATAAATACAAGATATGATGAAGAGAAGAAACGAGTGAAACTAATGAATTTTTTAAATAGACACCCATAGTTTGATTTGCTTTACAGACATTATCTTTAGTTGACTCACATATATACATGTAGTGTAATGAATTAATGACGATCATACGTTATACGTGACTGAATTTTGGGAGTAAATAAGTGTAATGTACAATGAGGAAAAAAACTGTATTGAATTATAGTGCAAGCCGATGATTATAAAGTGATACATTGGATGAACACATAAGTGGAAAAAAAAAACTTAAGGAGAGGAAAAAAAACGCATTAGTGAGAAAACAATTTGCCTGATGAAATGGACGGGCAGAGATTTGTTTCCCAGAACTCACAGTAATTGTCATACCTTAATAATTTTTGTATTTTTGTCAAATATTAATCAATCAATCGAAAGTGCAAAATACGCATTAACGCCATTACCGCTAAATATTGAAGTATATGAATTATTGATACCATAATAGTGAATAATACTGTGTATAAATATAAAATATCTCGTAATAAATGTACTGAAGAAAAAAAAAGAACAAAATCAATTGTACATACAATTGTGTTCATCATTTCAATTGCATCAATTTCATTTCACATATTTGCGTTGGATAATTTATTAATAATCAAATAATGCCGGCAATGTTGTAGGTGGCACCACTTGAGAGACTCAATAGCGCAGGATACCACAGGAATTTATCACAACGCAAGAAGTTTATTCGCGGTGAATTTCATTTCTAATTGTCATCTCCAATTATTCATTGGAGAAAATTGTGGATTTTGAAGTTGATTAAACGTGGCGAGAGTTTGATATTTATTCTACTGAAAATATGAACTCGTTGAAGTCAATCGTGAGCACAACAATTAGAGGTTATGCAAGGCACTCGTCGGTAAAGGTCAAATCATCGCGAGGTCCATCCAAGATCAAAGTTTACACTGAAAATAAACTTTATCCTGATGTTAATGAATTTAATTATAATCCTAATGAAGAGTATGAAGACTTTAGTGATGCAGAATCGGATTTTTCAAACGTTGGTCAATCATACACTCAACATTTGAGGTGATTTCGATTTTTCAATGTACCAAATTTATTACTGTTAGTCACTTTTGTTATTGTACATTATTATAAGAAAATTTCTTTGAGTTTTGCAGAGAAGTGAAGCGTGCGAAGGAATTATTGAAGAAGAGAATAATCACCAGGAAATATTTCAAATCAACTGATCCAGATTTTATTACTTGGACTGAGAAAGATCAAATTAAATATTTACACGAGCACGACAGTGTCGAATGGACACCTGAAAGACTCAGTGATTCTTTTCCTGCTTTGCCTGAGACAATTAAGAAAATTCTAAGAACCAAATGGTCACCCAGGTCAGCGGAAACGGTGGTGAAACATGATCAACGCGTGATTGATAATTGGAAATCGTTCAAAGCTGGCTCTTTATCTTTGGACCCACGTCTTGAGGATCATTTGAAAAAATTCAAAGATCGTAAAATTGAAATTGCGAGTTTGGCGACAATAGCAGAGAAATTTGTTAAAAAGCCACCAGTTTTTCCAACTCCGAAGAGCAAGATGTTCAGTAGTATAGTCAGAGATCGCATTGGACATAGACCAGAAAAGACAGAAAAACCTAAACTCCAAATCACTGATGGAATTGAAAAACCTCAACGTCTTGCAACGGAAGTCTCGAAATCAGTTCGTTCTCGTGAACCTGTTACTTTCAATAGATTTTTGGACAAGGAAATCGATAGATTCGCTGATAAAACTAATTTGTCACTAGAAAACCAACTATTGGTCGATGAATACAAAAAACAAAGAAGTATTGAAGCTTTGGCTAATACTGATTCTGCTCTTTCTGAATCTAATGCAAATGAGCCTTCAGCAGTTGCTGCAAAAGCCGAGCCTTCCACTATAAGAAAATATCCAAAAATTGATATAAGCAATAGTAGCTTGGATACCGGAGTAGTTGAATGGAAGAAAAAAGCAGTGAGTAATGATGGAGACTTTCCAAATTATATCAAGATACCGCGTTCAAAAGCCAGCAGCGGAGTTACATTCAAAGTACAAGATCGCTACTATGACGTTGATGGAGAATTTTTGTACAGAGTACCCGGATTGAAAACATAGAAAATTATTTGAACAATGAATGTACATAATTTCCACCTTACTGTAGACCAACAGATGATGGAAAATAAATTGCTAGGACGAATTCAAATTGAATAATTCGTATTCTACCTCCATCATTTCATGACACATTTATATTTCGGAAAGCAATCGACTTTCATTATTCTGCTATACACCCGGTGCATTATTTTTACTCAATAGTGATCTCATTATACCTCTTATCAACATTTAAAATGCTGAAAATTTGAAAAAATGAAGCAAAATTACTCTAAATTAGATCAGGCATCGCAAATATTTTCGACAAAAGAAAATTCTGAATCCGTAAAAATAATTTCCCTTCCCCGCCGGTAAAGTAGAAATAAATTGTCTTGTATGTTGATAAAACAGGTCAAACAAACGGTTTCACGTATACATATGGCGTCACTTTGTAGTTCATTCCGCCATTTACATATTTTTCCTTACCAAAAGAAAAATGGCCGTCTATAATGAATATACGCGGCATTGTTTTCCCGCGGTTCTCGCTAATTGATATTCATACCTGTACCAATCGTTATAAAAACGCTGTACGAATGATTTCTAATGATCTTTATATAAATGTGGAGCACTAATAAAGATACACATCAGGTATGTGGAACCATTGTGATTTTTATTTATCCATTTATTGTATACTTTGTAACTCCAACGCTTCACGTTTACACCATCGGTAGATTTGAACTACAATTTTTGGTCATAACTTTTTACTAATAACCCTTTGCATGAATAATTATTTTGTTGATTTTCAGATTCATTTTTATTGTAGTGTAAGACTTAATATAAAAAATCAAGATGATGCCTCGACGCGGAGGCAAGAGAATCCGAATGGACGATCCTGTGCCTCCAGAATATCAGGAACCTATGACACCAATGACGCCAGCAACCGATAATATTGATAATGATGGTCAGGAGAATTATAGTAGCTACGCTACTTATAATCAAGCGCCACAGACCCCTGCTCATACACCAATGTAAGCAAACTGTTGATCATTTGAGAATCATAATAAATTCATTGTCTATTGATAATTATTGTGATTTAGATCCGAGCATTATTCGTCAGAGAGCCATAGTTCACCTAGCACATCTCAACCGCATTATCAAGATCAAACTGTGAATAATGATTCTGTCCAGTTCGAACAGCCGGTTACACAGACTGCACCAAATATGAGAATAACAAGAAACACTCGAGCAAGAATGAGAGGAGGTACTGTGAGTCAACCCAAATATCGTGAGGTTGACACAGAGTTTGTTCCACAGCCAACACCTGTAAGAGGTAGAGGTGGTGGCACGCGTGGTCGTGCGAAGCGAATTCCAAATCCGAGTAATTCTGAAGATGAATCTAGTTTATATTATGTAATCCGAAATAATCGCTCATCACTCACGAATATTGTTGATGAATGGATTGAAAAATACAAAATGAATAGAGACAATGCTTTACTTATGTTGATGCAATTTTTCATCAATGCAAGTGGATGTAAAGGACGCATCACACCTGATATGCAAGCGAGTATGGAGCATGTTGCCATTATACGAAAAATGACAGAAGAATTCGACGAAGAAAGTGGCGAATATCCATTGATAATGACAGGTCAACCCTGGAAAAAGTTTCGAACAAACTTTTGTGAATTCGTCCAAATTCTTGTTCGCCAATGCCAATATTCAATCATTTACGATCAGTTCTTGATGGATAATGTGATATCACTTCTAACTGGATTATCAGATTCGCAAGTTCGTGCTTTTCGTCACACTGCGACGCTAGCGGCTATGAAACTAATGACTGCACTCGTAGATGTTGCCCTGACTGTTTCTGTTAATCTTGATAACACTCAAAGACAATACGAAGGTGAGAGACAAAAAGCTAGAGAGAAAAGAGCTGCTGATAGATTAGAGTCACTCATGTCTAAGAGGAAAGAATTGGAGGAGAATATGGACGAGATAAAGAATATGCTCACTTATATGTTCAAGTCAGTGTTTGTACATAGATACAGAGATACACTTCCGGAAATTCGAGCAATTTGTATGGCTGAAATTGGTGTTTGGATGAAAAAGTTTCACCAAAACTTTTTAGATGATTCCTATCTTAAGTACATTGGTTGGACGTTGCATGATAAAGTTGGAGAAGTGAGATTAAAGTGTCTCCAAGCTTTGCAGCCTCTTTACGCATCTGAAGAACTTAAAGCGAAACTTGAATTATTCACAAGTAAATTCAAAGATCGCATCGTAGCAATGACTCTTGATAAAGAGTACGACGTTGCTGTGCAGGCTGTTAAGCTTGTTATATCTATTCTCAAACATCATCGTGAGATTTTGACTGATAAAGATTGCGAGCACGTATACGAACTTGTATATTCATCACATCGAGCGGTTGCTCAAGCCGCGGGAGAATTTTTGAATGAACGATTATTCACTCAGGATGAGGAGGCAGTTGCAGGTGTAAAAACTAAGCGTGGTAAGAAACGTCTCCCGAATACACCGCTCATCCGAGATCTGGTGTTGTTCTTTATTGAATCGGAACTTCATGAACACGGTGCGTATCTCGTGGATTCGCTTATCGAGACTAATCAAATGATGAAAGATTGGGAGTGTATGACGGATCTTTTGCTCGAAGAAGCTGGACCCGAAGAGGAACCACTAGACAATCAAAAAGAAACGTCGTTGATCGAACTAATGGTTTGTTGTATCAAACAAGCAGCTTCTGGCGAGGCTCCAGTGGGCCGTGGTCCAACACGTAAAATGCTTTCAGCGAAAGAACTGAAGCAGGTGCAAGACGATAAACAGAGACTGACAGAGCACTTTATCGTAACACTTCCACTTCTGCTTGACAAATATAGTGCTGATCCAGAGAAACTTGCTAATCTTTTATCGATACCGCAACATTTCGAATTAGATATATATACGAAGACAAGACAAGAGCGGAATCTCGAAGCGTTACTGCAAAAGATTCACATTATTGTAGAAAAGATGCAGGACAATGATGTATTAGAGACTGCAGCAAAAACACTTGAATACATGTGTGATGATCGTTATGCAATATATACAAAATGTGATATTTCACGTTCAACACTCATAGATTCGATAGTTAATAAATATAAAGAAGCGATGGATGAATACAGAAATTTAATTGAAGGCGCAGAGATACCCGACGAAGATGAAATCTTTAATGTTGTTCAATCACTGAAAAAAGTCTCGATTTGCTATCGTTGTCATAATATGAACGGCTGGAATATATGGGACTCACTTTATCGAGATATTGAGGACTCTAAAGATACCGCAAGAAATTTCCCAGAGGAAGCTGGCAAATATAGCATAAGTGCATGTTATTTCTCAATACTGTGGGATCAGCATCAGTTGCTTGAAGGCATAGATACAGGCAATCACAGTGAAGACAAAGCTCAAATATTACGAACAAGACTCCATGCATTCATGGATTCGATGCGGTATTTCGTTGCTGGTGGAGGAAATGGATTGGCTACATTACGTGAGGAAGCGTACAATACGATATGCGACACACTCGTAGTATTTTGTAATCAATTGGCTTCGCAACCAAATCCACTCATACATCAACTTATTTATGAGGCTGATGCAACTATGCAGAACATGCTTAATCAATTCATTCAAGAATATGTGTTTGTTGAAGAAGAAGATGATGGGCATGATGAGCACTCGAAAATTGAGGAATTACACAAACGGCGAAATTTCCTCGCTGGTTACTGCAAGCTGATTGTATATAATATGATTCCAACAAAAGCCGCTGCTGATGTTTTTAAACATTACGTCAAATATTATAATGATTATGGTGATATCATAAAGACCACCTTGGGCAAAGCGAGAGATATCAATAAGGTCAATTGTGCTTTAACAATGCAATTGAGCTTGAATAAACTATATAACGAGATTGTCGCTGAGAAAGAAAAAGTTAATAGAAACAGCGAAGAATTCACGGCTATAAAGGAGCTTGCGAAAAGGTTTGCTTTATCGTTTGGACTTGATGCTGTGAAGAATCGTGAAGCTATAACAGCACTTCATCGGTCAGGCGTTTTATTTGCTATTACGCCACCAGATAATATCGAACTTGATCCAACTGGGCCGCCACCAAATCTTCCATATCTCGAGATTCTTGCGGAATTTACGAATAAATTGTTGAAACAGGATAAACGTGTTGTGTAAGTTCTCATTTGTTTTTTACATAATGCATTTTTTAAAACAGAATTTTTAATTGTATTTGTTTGCAGATTGAATTTCTTGGATAAAAGACTGCCGGCGGGTATGCCGTCATCGCGAGGCGAAGATTGGCAACCACTTTTATTGTATAGAAATAGTTTATTACATGGGGAAACAGATCAAGTTCCTGTTACGAGTAAACGAGCTTACACGAGACGGAAGAAGGATCAATTAGCTGGTAATTATTTATTTCTTCCAAACTTTGACTTGCGTATATTAATTACTGTTTTGAATATCAATTGATATGATTGAATGTAATTGCAGAGGAAGAAGAACAAGATGAGGCTGATGAAGGCTCTGATCATGAGCTTATGGGGTAAGTTGTGGGCTTGAATATTCATAGCGTGCCTTCAAAATTGAATTCATGAACTTTTCAAAGGTATATGCTTTTTAACTGTGAACGCTTGTTTGATTAATTGTTGCTTATTTCAAATCAATTGTCATCTGCTTATTGTAGTTGTTAACTAATGCTTTATTATTCATCGGAAAATATTGGTAATTTTTCATAACATGCGCCCTGTAATTCATTTGTACAATGTTAATTGTAAGTATAAAACGCTCAACGCCTGAAAGCTGCGCTCGAAGGGAACGTCATTATATATGTCGCGAATTTGCTTCATCATTATCAAATCGATGGCTCAGTGCAAGAGGGTTCAACGCCAAATATTCACAATGTTTAACTGTTGTCGTTGCTATCAAGGAACCATGAATGTAATTTTACAGGAATCGATGACAAGCGACCTGGCCCTCCTGCACCGGCTCGTCGTAAACACTCTGATCATTGAGCCTGTGCTATGAAAAAGTGTAACCAATGTTGAAATGTCACATGGAGCATTAGGGATACTATGGGGTGCTTGACTGCGGATTTTCTTTTAATTTACTTTTCTTTTCGGTTTGTTCTGGAAAGCAATTTCCGAAATGTTGTTCAAAAAATTTGAGTTTTATTGTAAACAATCCACGATATTACATGAATGTGGAAATCAATATTTTTTGTTTTCCCGCACCGTAATCATTAAATCGTAAAAAAAAAAACAAAAACAACAAAGAAAAATTGTATTTTGGTTTATCGACAATACAAATTGGCTATTATCAATGAAATGATGATGTGGTTAATTTATGCGGACCCGCTTATTCCCTAATTGCTCCTCGATCCTCGCATATTGAATGAAGAGAATTTATGTTGATATCAAAATTTTCTTTCAGTAAACAAAAGAAGAAACGGACACCCAAGAAAACACCGTGAGTATTTGAATTATCATAAAATTTTCCATTTTCATTATCCCGATACGTTTGCGAAGAAACTTTCTGTCGCGTTTCAGCCTCAACATTTCCAAAGTACCCGCTGCGCGATCACGAGTTTCGGGTTTCTTTGATAATAATGACATTCAAACTACCCCTTCATCCCCCACGCCAACAATAGAAGATGTTCCGAGTCCGCCGCAGGACATAGACAGCAATTTCAAATCGTTACACATTCAAAATCGAGCGTGAGTAAACGTACTCATTTAATATCACTGACACATAATATAATATTAATATTAATTTCGAAAGGCGTCGAAGTCAAGACCCAGCTGGACCGCGAGAACTTCGCAGAACGGCCAGGAATTCTGGAAGATACATCGAGGGGCAATACATGGTAAGTAATGATGATATGCGGTCTTAATACAGGAATCATTTCCTGCATATCATTTCAGGAATCGGATTCTGAGTAAGGACAAATGGCACTCGTTCTACAAGCAATATCATAACAATTTAATTATTTAAGTTCACGCGCATTGTACAGCAGATGATTTTTTTACGTTCTGAATAAATATTTAATTTGTTGCTTTCTCAATATATATCTATGTTACTGACGTGATAGCTTTGTACGAGAAGTTGAAAATGTGTGTGCGACGAGTTGTCTCATTGCTCAAAAAAGTATCTTTGGTTCTTTAAAATCTGTGTAACTGATGAGTTAGAATTAATTTAATGGATTTGCATTTTTTTTAAGTAGAATTATTATTCTTTTTATAATAAAAATATATAAAAACTAACAGAACGGATCGTTTACATTGATATTGTACAAAAAATGTCACTGGTTATTTTTAATTTTTATCTGTTGTTCGTGTTTTACGGAAAATATTACTGAGTCTACGACCTCTTGGAGTGACTGGGGCATTCTGAAAATGAAAAATTGTCATGGCAATAACTGGCAAAATTTAAAATTGGCAATTGAGCAGAAACTTCATAGGAAGACTGGGGAAATCAATAGGATAATAATATTGCACATTCTCACCTCGTCTGGACGCCGAGACAAGGTAGATCCAAAGAAATCTTTCAAACGTTTTGGTGTGGACGTCGTCCGTCTCTCACTGTTTCTCTCCCGCAATATCCTCGAGGTTGGACTTTTCAGTTCGTTACCCTGTTTGAAACATTCACCAACATATATACAAATTACTAACAAATTACTAATTTAGCTATTCAGGGGTTCATTGCAGTTATTAGAATCAATGTCGTCACCTGTAGCGACAATCTTCCGCCATTTTTGCTAGGCGTTGGAGGTCCAGGTCTTTTGTATGAAGTCTACAACGATTACAGACAAATGACAAAACACCATTCACAGAGACAACACGTGATATACCCGAATCTAATAAGAAATTAAACACCCAACATCGTTTACCTGTGTCCTATCTTTTTTTTTCATTTTTTGACCGGGTAGGAGGCTCTGGCTTAAACTGTCATTAAATGTGTCTTCATTCGGTGGTCCACTCTGCAATATTAAAATGTGTCGAACTATCCACTTTGTTCTAGCTACTCCAATTACCACATAGACACAACAATAAACATGCTGGAAATACTATCACAAAAATGAAAATGCCATCGCACACCTTAATATCTTCTTCGGTCAAACCGAGTGGATGGAAATGTGTCTCCACGGCATACGATGATTTCAAATGAGGCCGACATAAAGAATTTCGCATGCGTAACTCTGACATACGATCAAAGTCAGGAGCCGAGTCTATTCCGCGGAACTTTCCTTCCTTCAAATCAGTCAGATAGACGTTGTCGAATACTTCGCCTTCTTCATCTTCAGCGCTGAACGCATTGCCCATAGCTTGAATACTTTTAACACTGTGACGACGAGTTGTGGTCGTTTGCTCTTCGATCACCTGAACTGTTCGAAAACTTGATCGAGGTGGTACATTCATTTTATTATGATCATGTTCTTTATCAATATTCATAGATTTGATTTGATTGTGACCCAATCCTGATTGTATTGATGAATTGCCGTCAGACATTGCAAGTTGATATTTCTTTCGTAATTCTGCATAACGCTGGAATGTTTTTTCTTTTTCCTGTTTTTCCGCTAACAGCTTTTCACCAACATCCCAAAATTGCGATGACATGTCGCTGATGTGTGCTTTATACCTGGCAATATCTTCACAATATTTTTTACATTGCTGTTCCATTTTTGACTGTAGTGATGCAACTTTTTCTGCCATCGCTTTTTCTTGCTCATTATTAAGTTTAGCGATTTGTTCGCCATACGCTACCTTCATTTTCTGCTTGATTTTCTCGAGTTTCTCTCCATATTCGTTATGAATATCTTTCAAACGATTATCAAAATCTTCTTCTTTTGGTCTTTTCTCCAACTCCTTTTTCTCCTCTTTCAAAAGCTCAATTGACTCAAGCAACTGTCTAGTCTCTGCTGTAAGTCGTTCTAATTCAGCGTCTTTAGAAGACATTTCACATAGTTCAGCTTTCAATTTCTTATTTTCATTTCGCAGGTCGTCCATGTTCTTCTCCATCTTCGCATTTCTCACTCGTACAGCATCCATTTTGTCCTTCAATTCTTTCTTTTCCTTGATCACTTTCTCTAACTGTATTTGTAATTTCTCGCTTTCAGACACTTCGCGTTTAACAATACCTGATTTTATATTTAATTCATAAGAATTAGAAATAGAACGGAGTTGATCAATTTTTTCTTGAATAACATCAAGGTCTTTCGACATAATTTCGTTTGTTTCGATCTCTGATTGTAATACTGACGCTTCATCTGAAAAATCAATCTCTGATACTTCCGTTGTCGCTTTTGTTAAAGGTATTGTGTACAATTCATTAATCTTTTTTTCAGAGCGCATGAAAATTCGGCACAAAACTTTCAACAGAGGTTTTAAATTTTTTGAATGCCGATCATTCAGATCATTCAGAGGCTGTTCAATCTCCATTCTCTTCGCCTCCATATGCTTGAGTTCATCGCAAGGAGAACTGTTCATGGCAATACTTTTTTTTACTTCACTTGATAGAACGTTCCACGATTCACAAAGATGTAACAGACGACTTTCTAATTCATTTCGACTTGCAATCGTTTTTTCCAATAAAACCTGCAGATCTTCTTCCTTTTGTATCAAATTAGTCAAAAACATATTTCGCTTACCCCACTCAATATCTATGGAGTTTAATTGATTCACTAAATCAGTATTTTTCTGTTCCTTCGCTAACAATGTCAAACGCGCTGCTTCCCTTTCATCATCACTCTTTTTCAATCTATCATTTTCCTCCTGCAGCTGGGTGACTGTCTCATTGGTCGCTCCAATTTTCGCCCGAATATTTTCAAGCTTCTCTGCCAAATTTTTCGTTGCATGATGCTTCAACGACTGTCTCAGATCTGCAGTGTCTTTCTGAACAGTATCGCAAACAAATGTTTCACATATATTTTCAATTGTCTTGATGTCTGCTTCCACTGAATCAAATTCTTTTTGTAGCGCCTGTAAACGACAATTTTCTGCTTCTTTAGTTTGTTCGAGTTCTTCTATCATTTGATCATTCCTCTGAATAGTTTTCTCCAAAGCTGTACATTGCGACGATAACTCTGCATTGCGCGCTCGCTGCAGATCAAGCTCTGTCTGTATGTCTTCTTTTATTTTCAATTGTTGCTTCTCAAAGATATCAAACTCCGAAATTTTGTCATTCAAAGCTTTGGCTTGTGCCTTCAATACTGCCTCTTGACTTGAACGTACTTCTTGCAAACCCAAAATTACCTCCTTTAACTTCAATTCAGAATCAATTTTTTCATTAGATGCCTGTTCTAACTTGAGCTTAAGTGATGAATAGGATTCTTCATGTGATTCTGCGGCTAACTTTAATGTTTCGCAAGTATTTTGTGTAGCCAGAAGCCTTTTTTCCAGCGACCCAATCAGTTCGTTAGAAGCATTCTGATGGTCTTGATGGCTGCTTATCATACGCTCTTTATTCCGACGTAGTTCATCGATTTCCAACTGCATCTCTTTGGACTTCGTCTCACGTGCATTTAATTCATTGGTCATTGTATCTACTTCATCTTTCAGAGAGTTAAATTCGAGTGACATTTCTCGATATTTGTCATTGAGTATCTCCAATTCATTTTGCAGGGAGATGATTTTCTGTGTACTATCTCCATATTTTTCTTCTAAATTAGCATAGTCACTGTTCAATTTCTTGATGTCTTTCAGAGATTCGTCTAATTCAGCTTGAAGAACTGTTATTTGAGTTGTCAGTTTTTTCTTATCACAATCACGTGATGACAGTGCAATGTCCAATGTAATCTTCTCTGCTGATAAAATTTCAACGCTCTCTCGAGCCATTTTTAATTCATTTTTCAATTCTTCTTCGATTTGCTCCAATTTTGAAACTCTTTCATTCAATATATCACATTCCGATGTAGTTTTTTCGATGGTTGCTGCTAAAGTTTGAATTTTTTCATTAGCTTTTGTATAGCTGGCGTTGCAATCATTGTATTTGTCATGAATATGTTCCAATTCTGTACAATATTTATCAGCAACAGCTTGTAGAGTCGATATTTTTTCCAATTGATCATTATTTTGACGTTCATTCATCGAAATTGTGTGCTCTCGGTCGGATTTCTCAGTCACAAGTTTCATACAGCTTTCTTGCACCTGAGTTAGTCGATTTTCAAGATTTTCCCGAATATTTTTCAATTCGGAAATTTTACTGCTCATATTGTTCACTTCGTTAGACAACTTTTCTTTTATTGAATGTAATGAATTTGCTCTCCTATTTTCTTCCTCATATTTATCTTGATTACGTTTGAATTTTTCATGAAGATCGTCGTATTCTTGTTGCAATCTATTGAAATTAAGTTGTAGAGCAGATAAATTTTCAGACAGTTTAATATTTGTAGCTTCTACTTCTGATAATATATTTTCTAATTCACATTTTTTAGTGAATAGGGTGGAAGCGCTCTCTCGCTCTTGCACAAGTTGACTTTCAAGTTCATCTCGTAGCTCATTCAATTCACATAATTTCATTTCTGTTTCAGAAAACGCTGACTGACTTGAACTCAGTTGATCTTCTAATCGTGAAACTTCTGATTTCAATGAATGAATTTGTGAATCCTTGCCAGCAAGGTCAATGGCAACTTGTTCGAATTCCTGATTTTTTTTGACAATATCGTGTTCCAGTTGTTGTTTTTCGATTGAACACGTTAAAATATTTCTTTCCAGTTCGCGTATAGTATCTTGTGAAGTTTGTGTTATTTCGACACATTCGGCAGTTTTTGTGGCCAAGGATTTTTCCAAGATATTAATTTTTTCTTCAAAACTTATCAGCTTCATATCCAAAACTTCTTTCGATATAATCATTTGAGATAATGTGTCCTCTGTAGTAACTACAGACACCTTTGTATTGTTCAATTCTTCTTTAAGCTGACATATTTCTGATTCAAGCTCGCATTTTCTTGATTCTATATTTTTAACAACAAGTTCTCGATCATTCATAGCGTCCTGTAATTTTTTCAATTCGTATTGCAGCGATTGCTTTTCCATTTCTATGATGTTCAATTGACAATCTCTTTTCGATAATTTATCTTCAGTAATTTCCAATGTCATCTGTACCTCGTTCAGCATCTCCATTTTATCATTCAATGATTCGTTGTGACGCTTCAGCGACTCACATTCATCGAGAGCAGCGTCTAATTTTTGTTGCAGAGCATTGAGTTCTGTTTTTAACTTGGCTGATTCCTCATGAGACTCCCGTAATTGAATTTCAATAATTGAACTTGCAGCCTCACTGTCATTCAATCCTGTTATTGGCGATTGGGCATGAGATACGTGCTCAACTTCAAAACTTTGTTCAGCATCAATTGAATATTTTTGCATCCCTTTAATGTGAGCCCGTAATTCTTCATTCTGCATTCTCAAATCTAATAGTTCGTTTGTTTTCATTTCTAGTTGTACAGCCAATGTTTCTGTGTCTCGTTCATATTCATCAACTTTCTGTCGCAATGTATCATTGACTCGATCCTTCGACGTTGAGCGACGTATCAAACTTTCGTGTTCACTTTCAAGACGATCTAAATCTCCTTGAAGTTTGGAATTGAATAACTCTAAATGCTCCACTTCTCTTCTCAAACACTCGATAATATTACCATTATTTTTGTTTTTCCTGGCGGATTTTGGCGTGACTGGTTGTGCCTGTTCCACTCTCAGAGATTTCAATTCTTGTGTTTTACTCTTCAGTTTCTTCTGCAAATTTTGAATTTTATCTTCTAATGTTTTTATATCTTCCTGCAGATCTGCCTTTTCAAATCGCTCAGTTTCCAGTTGTGCTTTCAACGTACGCAATTCTCGAGTGCGTTCATTCATTATTCTATTACGATAAGCAGAGTGTGCTGCAGGAGAAGTCAAAAAATTCTTGAGCGGACGGTCTTTTGGTGTCTGGGGAGGTGTTTTTGGCGTTATATCACTGAGCTCAATGATAGTTTCCTGAATTATATCAAATGTTACGTTTGGACCGTAGGGTAATATCAATTCTAAGAAACGTTTGATGAGTATTTGGGTCTCATTCTTCAGTGTATACATCGGTCGATGAAATGTTACTTTTTGTGATGCACTCAAGAGTAATAGTGACGCCAAATAAACTTGCTTCGATTTATCATCATCATTGTCATCACTGGCAATGATGATTTCCGGATATTGATATTCAATAAATTTGGAAACTTCATCACAATCATTAATATCAAATTGTTTATCACCATTTGTTCTGAAATACAGAAAAATACGAAGGTAATATCAGAATATTTGCAACTTAATCGTAACACACATGGAACGAATGCTTACAATTCCTTGATAAGTTTAGAATAAAAAACGTTGTCTTTTAGCTCTTTAATATGACTGATGGGTTGTTCACAGATACCCAAACAATTAATCTGGAATAATAATTTTGAATGAATATATTTTAATGTATTTTCATCATTAATTCATAGAGCCGGAGAAAACAATACAAAATCCGTTACTCACCCACTCCACGATTGTTTTTGTCCACATCTCCATGATTTTGAATTATGTTTAATGAACAATGCATAAGATAAAATGGTAATTGGAGACGGATATTTTCACGATAATAATGTGGAATAATCTTGGTAACCTATGAGATGAAAACTCCGGAGCACTACCACACAGAATACAACTGAACATCCATTTTTTCGGTTACGAGTTGCGGCGAGTTACGGTTGCATTCATTCATTTCAAAAACTGTTGAGTGTGTATATCTATATTATCGATAGAGAAAATTTATAATTCGTTCTTCCTACATTGCTACAAGAGCATATACATCGTGGGAGGTTTCTCAATATATGACATTCCTGTCCCAAGAGGGCGTTACCACTTGATTCTTTCGCCCTGGTAAAATTACCAAAATTTGGTATTGTATGGGCCAGTTTACACACAACGTCTACGTGAAACGGGTATTTGTTTCCATTCCCCAATTTCAAATAACGCGCGCATAGGCGAGCACTCGATTGATTGGATATTACGAATCAAAGTGTAAAGAGCGAACCTTTCGAATATATTAAAACCTATGAAAAATTTCATCTCTCAATACAATCCTCCCTAACCTCAAAGCCAACGACTTGTTAAATATATAAAAAACGGTCCATTCAGTCGATAGAAGAAAAAATAAAAAATTATTCCGATTCCCGCGTGTTTATAAATGATCGCCAAATGAAAATGATGCTTGAGGTTCTCATTGTAGACGACGAAATATTTGACCTCGACGACTTCTCGTTGGTTAGAAGTGGTTGAAAATACAGCCAATGGAAGGCATGTTTTAATGACACGATAAAAGGTGTGAGAGGGGGAAAGGAAAGAGTTGTAAGTTGCACATTTGTATGTTTATATATATATACATATGGATATTAAAATATCTTAATGATAGAGTCTAGTCTAGCCGTTGCCCACGATTTGAGGTCGTCGAGCCAGTGAAATGAAGTGAAATTAGTAGAAACTGGTGGACGTGTGTGATGTGTCGATGTGTCTCCTGATTCACATTGTATATCTATATATATGTATGTATATTTAGTGGGTCTAGTGTGAACTGTAAATATGCAAATGAATGTGAATAGTTGTTGTAATTGTAAAAACGATAACTTAATTGGTCCATTATTATATTGGTGATGATAATTTGTTTGTTGAAAAAATAACAAGTATGTAGATGGATTGATTACGAGAGACGTGAATGTGGGGCCAATGATTATTAAATGAAGATGAAAGCTAACCCTTAAGGTGGTTTGTTGAGTTGAGCGATGAGTGCAGACCAGATTGGTCCAGTGATGAAATCGGTGTCTGAGGGTGAGTTGGGCGTGGGAAAAGTTAATGCAGAAACAAATGGTTGTGATTCGAGTTTACGATTAAAGCGTACGTTTACATTGCCTAAGAATCCATTTCAGAACGCAACGAGAATGTCTAGAAGACGATTGAGACAGAAAGATGTTAAAGAGAGCAACAATATTGGAAGTGCGCGGGAAAATTCGAGGAGCAATAATATGCAAAATGAACAGAATAATGTTCAATTATCACGATCGCATAGTAATTTTTATCAAGAAAAACCAGGATGTAAAAAAGCATCACGAAATTTGTCGATAAAAAAAATGGTTAATCGATGGATTAAAATTTTTCCTAGTGGTAGAATACAAAATAATAAACCGCTTAGATGTGATGATTTTTCATTAAGTGCCAGTGATATTAGAGTACCACCACCACGACCTGCACATATTCCACCTGATAGAGTACCAGGTGTTATCGGATTGAGAAATCATGGTAACACGTGTTTCATGAATGCAGTATTGCAGTGTTTATCACATACTGACAGTCTCGCCGAATATTTTGTTCTTGATGATTATAAAGATGATTTATCAAGGAGAAATAAATCTAATTCAAAAAAGTATGGTACAAAAGGTGAAATTACTGAACAACTTGCTCTTCTATTAAAAGCAATATGGAGCTGCCAATATGATCCTGAAATGAGCACAACATTTAAGAGTGTTGTTGACAAATATGGTAGTCAATACAGAGGCAATTTACAGCACGATGCACAGGAATTTTTGCTTTGGTTATTGGACAAAGTTCACGAGGACCTCAATCAGGCCACCAAAAAACGATATAAAATTATAAAGGTAATTAATTATCCAATTAGGATTTTTATTGTTTAATCCTTGATGTAATTCACCGGGTGATAATGACATGAGTATGTATATATAGAATCATTTGTATATATTTATGACATTACTACCACAATTCCGATGAAATTCAATGATCGACCTTGATCACACCACAGCTGTTATATAATAGTCTCTAGAATAATATCCACCAATCGAATCCATAACAATATGAACTACACAAATTCACAATATATTATTATATTTCATTCATTTTTTTTTCTCTTTGACCGTCAGATAAACAATTAAGATAATATTCTTGCGTATGTTTCTTGACCTGGATCGCATTCGAAACTTGGGTTTAATAAGGTGATAAATATAAGCAAGCTAATTGCATAGTCTTTACAACCTCAATTTATTTAGTGTCTAGAAAATGAGCGCCCATAATATAAACAGATCAGAATATCAATGGGCTATTTGCGATTTATCGTAACTGAAATCCAAGGACACTAATTACACTCAATGATCAGATAATGCGAGGGAAAAGAGTCATAAGGAGTTACACTTCTCATCTTTCATCATCTCACTCACACATTTTCCGTTCTACAGTTGTAATTAACTCTTCAAGTAACGGGAATTATGGTGGTGCCGTTAAAGAATGCAAGCAATCATTTGAGTCCATTTTATTTTTCTGTTGGCGATTGCATATCTGTTGGGTTTCATTTTCGTCAATGATTCAGATGAATTTTGTTCAATCGTCCCATTTTGAGGGTCATATACAAAATAAACGTACAACGATTGACCATTATCCTTCTGCAACACTGAAGATTACGATAAGATATGATGTAATGATGTGAAAGAGTTTAACTGTTCGTCAACACATGAATCATTCTATTCCTGTTTAATTCTAATTTACTGCTGTTATGTATACATATGTGAATGCTATTGAAGTATATGTAATTGTGGCCGTTCATCTCTATTGTTCGACATTGTATTCCTCTGCGTGATGTTAAAAATTGCATTTGAAAACAGTTGACAATAAATATAGCGTGGAGACCGGTTCACAAGAGATGATCTCACACATATTATATACATATACCAATCCAAAGTATTTTGCTCGCTCGACAAAAGACGAACGTGACTTCGCGCAACTTGATACTTCTCAGACTCTTCGTTAAAAAATTATTTTTCGTTTTTAATTCTTTAAAATGGAATCTCGACATTGGTGTGATCCTTTTTTTTTCCTTCTTACAGATTGGAAAAATGAATATGCGTTTGAAATTGTAAACCAATTACAACGCGTTCTATTGCCATGTTGGATAATGTTAATGATAACATCAAGGTTGAAATACTTTGAAGTTTTTATTTTTCCTTTTGAAATGTTGAAAGTTATTTTGGTTTCATTTGTAAAATTTGTGTAAAAGTGGACGAGGTCATCAATTAATGTATCTTAAAGTTATTCGTTTTATTATACAACTTGCAATTAAAATATCAAAACGACAAGCGTCAATTCTATCACACTGATGTACTATAGAGCGAAAATTGAGTGAGAGAGAAAACGGTCACGGTCACAGTAGTAGCGCAATATTGTATACCTATATTTCTACTTCAACATGCATATCATGATGTATACACACATAACACTCCATATGTGCATGTATATATACATGTGTATGTGTATTATCTTTGGATCTTTCCACTCAATTCGATTTATGTTTGCTCTGGAATTTTTAACCATAAGCCGTTCTACTTATGGTCCAGCCGTTATTCGCATGATACTAATTCGCATGTCTCGTTTAGTATACCAAACGCACATGCAAGCAGAATGAAAAGAAAAAAAAGAGCATGAAAGAGAAGTGAAGAAAGAGAAGAAAAACAGACGTATGACCTTGGTGTATGCGCGATTTGTATGAGCCAATCAACAAGTTCTTCGTGTTCATGGTGGCATCGAAAATTCGTTTCCAGACGTGGAATACTTAATTTACTGCATTCGATCGTAGAATTATTATAAAAGAGGAATGATGAGATGAGTTGGATCAACATGACGTTGCTTTTATGTATAAATTAATTATTCATAATTTTATTATAAATTCGACGTGGAATGTTATTCATTGATTATTTGAAGATGAAGGGAATATTTAAAATGGAAGTTGCAGTTGTACATGCTTTCGTTTATTGTCAATATCTGTTTTATTGCAGTTAGAGAGGAAGGGAGGTTAAATTTATCGAGTAAATTGAAGAAGTGACGAAGGAAATATTTTTGATGAAGTTATAAATAAATATAATAGGCATGAAAGTGAATTGGTATGAAGTAATGCTCATGATGTCCGTTAAATGATATATATTTGTTACATGAACACAGAATTTTTGTGATTGATGATACAAAATATACTGAACAGATCAAAAAATCATATGAAATTTAGTAGTGAAATCTTTATCACTTATATTGGAAAGTCTTTACAGTTTTAAATGAATATTTTTGTCGTTCTATCAAATATTTTTGTTTTATTGAAGTGGAAGATTCATTTTTCTCTGAAAAATGTGATAAAAGAACGGACGTCGTCGTTATATTAGAAAGTTTATCTGTGTTCGAAGCGACAATATCATTTTAATTTTCCGGATTCCAATCCACCAGCGATATTTTTATTCTGGAACGTTGTTAATGGAGACTGTTGTCTACTTCGTGTTGATCGTGCTACACGACCTTCGAATTGCATCAACCATTTCATATTGATGATATAATAAATTAAGTATAGACGATAAAGACCTTAATACATAAAAATTCGATGACTTGCAAATATTCAAATGATCAAAAGTGAATTGGATTAATTCAGGAGACGTTCTCCTTGCATTGATGATGTTATTTCAAGTATTAATGCGTTGAACATCATGAAAAGTTTATGAAAATTCTAAAATATGTCCAAGGTGTTTTTATAAATGCTCAGTAATTTTTCATATGTGGTATTGCATAAATTTTACACGTTAGAATGTGACAACTGATAACAAACTAAAATTAGAGTAAGCAATGAATTTTAATTTATTTTGTTAAATATATTCAGCCTATATATTCCATTTCTCAGTTATGACGAAATATTTTTTCGTCTTTAGTAGCGTTTTAAAAATGCTGTGGGTAACTACTTTCACGAATATATTTTCTGTATTAAATCAAAACAGATCTCAGAGTTGTCTAAAATCTCTTTAAATCAGGAAGAAATTTTATTGGAGATTTCTCTAAAATTTCCACAGGCCTGAATTATTTTGGAGAAAAAAGAATATTTTGAATTGCAATGAAATGTCTTGTGAATTTGATGAATTTATTTTGTAGTAGCATCAACACTTCTGAATATCGGAAGGAATTTAGGTTGTGGTTGGATTGTTTGAATTATGGCACTAGAATTTGTGTGTTGGAATTTTGACTTAGGTGAACATTTCTGGTATGACAATGAATGAATTGGCCCATGTTGTTTATGGGTTAGTGATTTACAGTGTGAAATTATGTCCGTGACAATATCCAAACTATGAATAGAAGAAAATTTTGGTGTAATTCTGTTGACAAAATTTAATGCTTAGACGTGTTTGGAACAATAGAATATTTCCGATGAGGTTTGTGGGTAAAATACTTTCTCCATCAAAGAAGTTCAAACCCGTGCAGTGAAATTTTCATGGACTCTGCTTTCAGCATTAATTACTGCCAACCACAGCACTCCCATCGACATTCTCACTGTTGGACTAAATTCCGCATAATGAACACAATCGCACGTTTGGCAAACAACATATCAAGTTTACCATGACGAAAAATAATGTTTATCTCTATTTTTGCTTGCTATCGCATCAAGCAAAATTATCTGTGATTTTTTCATTGTTCAAAATTATTATATAGAGATACCATCGCATTTCAGAGAAAGTTATGCTCTAAGAGGTATTGTAGTTGCTGCACGCTTTCATAAAAAAAACACAAAGTCTATATAACTTTTACTGAAGTCATTCAACTTCATTCTTCATTCTAATGAATGTAAATATTACAATAAAATATTTTCCTGTATTGTGTAACATAGAAATAATGCAGATGAAATAAGTTGAAGAATTGCGAGACAAGTTTATAATTGCACACAAAGTAGAGGTATGCGAACATTTTTTAAAATTATCAGGCATTTTATGTTATAATCAGTGACCCATTTACAATTCCAGAGTCTCATAATCTTCTCTTTTCTACACTCGTGCACATGTTTTTCATTCTCATTCGTTATTTTTCCCCCCCACTATTGCAGTTCTATGGCTGCTTTGGCTGATTAGTATTCGTGTGCTCATCTAGCAGTATGAATCATAATGAACAACAAAAAAAAACTTCTCAAATTTTCAGCGATGCGTTTTTGTCTTTCATATTAAACATTATCATGAGTTAGAAGCCGTTTCATTACAGTTGAAGCCTTGAAAAGTATTTCTCCCTGGGCTATTATTGTTAGTTTTGAATCACCCATATCCAACTCTTCAAACTTGCAAATTATTCAAGGCTACGTCTATCACGTGACTGCTGGTAGATGGGTGATTGTGATCCTATTAGGGGAAACCCATCTATCTCATCATGCGCTTCACCAAACGGTTTTGGAGGGTGAAATTTCGATAGTTTAACGCTTGTTATGTTGTTACATTATTTGACTTGACTGCGATCCACTTCAATTTGAAAAAAAGAATTGTTTAGCATGGTCACGTTAATATATAAAGAGAAACGTTCGGAAGAGATTGCACAATCAATTATTGACAAATGACAAGTTACATATCACAGTTGTAGACAATGAGCGATCCAATAAATTGACAACGGCTGAATTCTTCACCGTTACTGATATTGCACAATTTGTATTTTATATTTGACACAATCTGTCTGTTATTGGACCTTGAACATGATATGTAGAAATACCTAACAATTCATGATAAACACATGAATAATATACTCTGGTTGATGTAAACAAAATAGAAGTGGATGTGTGTAAACTTCAATTAGGTCCTGAGCATCATTGAAAACAATCATGCATAAACCAACAGAATTGTTTTGTTTAGAAATAAAGTGCACGTAGATTTCTGGCCTCGTCCTTCTTCACGACAAACGTCCCCACCTGATTCGTCAGATGATAACATTGATATTGATCACAATGCACATTTTACGATATGAGGAGTAAATCGCGGACTATGATACAATGTTTGTTTATCAATATGATAATCGAATAAGTATATGACAAAAACATGAGTTCCTGCACATTGAATATGCTCGATTGGATACAATGTTTAATATTTGTTTATATCTGTTTCAGAATTCATTTGGTAGACCTGATCACATCGTAGCAGCAGAAACTCTGGCGAATCATTATCGTTGCAATCATTCGTTTGTACACAACGTATTTCAGGCGCAATTTCGATCGAGTTTGACCTGTCCAAGGTGTCACCAACAATCCAATACATTTGATCCATTCCTATGCGTCTCAGTGCCTGTGCCTCAACAGCATCATCAAATTAACCTCTATGTCAATGTTTTATATACATCTCAGCAACCACGACAAGTGAGAATAGGGGTGAGCGTGAATCAGACGTCAAATGTTAAGGAGCTGCGTGAAATATTAGCCAGCGATACTGGCATTGATGAAAATCATATGCTTCTTACTGAAGTTCATGACGAGGGGTTTCACCGGTATATTATTTTGTTGCATTGATATTATATTTACACTCTTTTGAATCAATTTATCGAGTCATATTTATTGGTTTTTTGTTTTTCAGAACATTCTCTGATTGTCAGCCACTCTCAGTTATTACAGAGAATGATCCGCTTTATTGTATTGAACTGCCTCAATTAAAAGAACCCACCGAACAAGCGTACATTCTTCTTGTTTGGGTGAATGTTGTAGTGAAGGGCAACTTGAAAGAGCGCTTTGGAAGTCCTTATACAATGCAAGTGTCACGTGAAACTTGCTATCAGGATTTGCAAAAGTTATTATTGAAGGAAATGCACGCAACATTGACAGACGATGTTCTTACGTCAACTCAGAAGTCAGGATTGTTTAATATACGAGTAGCAGATCCAGCGGCGACACCTGTTCAGGATGAACATCCGTGTATTGATCCGTGCGTCGAACATCCACTATATACTGAACAAATTGAGCAAGCACTTGCCCTATGTGCTGATGATTCTGGACCACAACATGTAAAATTAATTCTCGAATGGGACGAAACGACCAAAGGAAACATTATACAAGATGATACAGATCAAATTGAAGAGCACGCCAGCGTTAAACAGTTGAAAAATACAGCAGAACATGGAGAAGGTGTTACACTTGAAGAGTGTTTTGATTTGTATACACGAGAAGAAATTCTTAGTGCTGAGGATGCATGGCATTGTCCTTACTGCAACAAAAAGCAAGAGGTTGTTAAGAAACTTGGGCTTTGGTCACTTCCGGAAATTTTGGTGATTCATTTGAAACGATTTCGACAACAATCGAAGCAGCAATCCACATCGAAACTCACTATGCTTGTTGATTTTCCATTATATGGGTTTGATATGACACCTCATCTTGCTCACGGCGGTGTGCAAACTCACTCGAACATAACGACAATATCCGGCCTCGGTTGGTCACCATGGAGAAAACCAAGATCACGTCAGCATAATATTCCGAAACATGATGAAAACGTTTATGATTTATATGCCATTTGTAATCATCATGGTCAAGATCTACAGGGTGGACATTATACAGCATTCTGTCAAAATCGTTATGATCTTCAATGGTATTGTTTCGATGATACAAGAGTTGAGGCAGTAGTCGAAAAAAAATTGGTGACTAATGCAGCTTATATGCTTTTCTATCATCGACGTACCAATAATTCGACTGGAGGCTCATCAGCAGCATCTACCAGCTCAGCAGGTTCCGGTGTAGATCATTGGGTCTCACGAATGCCTCCTTTCTATTTCAATAATAAAAATACCGTCAATACACCAAATAATAAACAGAGTAAGTCGCAAGAAGTACTCTGTCAGGATAAAATTGTTGAAGAGAAAAATATAAATAATTTCAATCGTGGTTGTCGTAATTATGCCACATTACAATCTACAAAAAGAAGTGTCGCAACTGAGACTGAGACTGGAGAGATCGATCATTATTCTGACGATGAAGCGCCTTCTAGAAGAGAATGGGTAAGATGATGCTCCTTTTTAAATATTTTTTTAATGTATTCAACTTTCATAGATTATTCACATTTTCACTATATGTTGTCTCATTTTCTAGACATCACCGAAACTAGTGAAGAAGACACCATCGATAACACTAACACCTAATTTACCGACGGCGATAATTCATAATACGAACGATTCAGAGACAACAGTGATACATGAATCAACTTTGTAACAAACAATTTGAGCCAGATGAATCTCTGGCTGCTGTTTGGACGGATGAACAATCAGATTCTCATTACGTAGCCTAGAATTGTCTCGATGATGAATATACAAAGAAATTCTGACTACTTCCTGCTAATTTCAAGGAAATGTTTGGTCTCAGTAATCTTATTCTTTGTTTTTGGTGTATGCGAACAATATTTGTTAACGTATGAAAGATCTCGGGAATTTCGTTTTCTAAAACTGATTCCTTCAAAAGTATGAGCGCTTTTACTTTTTGTACTGATGTGAGACAAATATTGAGTAAGAAAACAAAGAGAATATGAATGACTCTTTCAGACATTTGTAAATATGTCGTGCAATTTGGCTTTATTCAATACACCATCCGTGACAATAAAGCACATATGTTTCAAAACCTCAATCGAATGTAAGGGCGAGATAAAAACGAAAGTTAAAATTTTCATGTGACATTCATTTTGTGTTTTGCGAAAATGTTGAGAAAAATTGCATGACTGTGAATTTGATGCGATTGTAGTTTTGGCCGTGATTTGTAATATAGTCGCACTTTGTTGTGAAAAACGCGCCATTGAACTTAACATTTATATTGAATTTGTATCACCCACTAGTGGCCTTATCTCGATAATTATAATGACACTTCAATTCATTTTTCACACTTATGATTCAAATTTCTGCAGCGTTTCCTATCGTTCTTATGCACCTAAATTTTTATTGCAAATTCATTCACGTGAGAATACTTAGGATTAATATATATTGTATATCAACAGTTTGTGGTGATTATATTATATAAGTAAATAAGACAGACTGTATAAACTTCTTCCGGTACTAATTAGAAACAATTTTGCAATATAAAGATCCCTATTCGAAGACAATGACCAGAAACCTGTTTGAAAGAAGGAAATAGCAGTTTCAGGACGATTATGGATATGTCCAACATTTTTGTTCAATTCTTTCGATTGTATAACTTTTCTATATCAATGATGTATCATGCAGTTTCATATATTATCATTCGAGTTACGTAGGTTTCCCATTTTTTTGAGGAATCATTCCAAGTAGAAATATTAGTGACGAGGAAATTTATGAAGATTTTTCAATGTATGCATACCAGCTTTACATGCATATTATTATAATATAATTAGTGAGAAAAGATATTTAAGTTATTTTGAGGCAACATTTATTACTAGTCACACATACATTCACGCATACGCCCATTTTGGACAGAGATAGAAACTGCACGCGCTGAAGAGGCTTAGAATAACTGTTTCTTCGTAAGACGCTGAAAAGATTGTATCGAACTTTATTGGTGACAAATTCATTATTACATTATATTATATTCTCAATAATTATGTACGTTTGTTAACTGACTGAGCAACTCATATTATCGATATAATTCTGTTGAAACAAACGAAAAATGTATATATCCAATGTATTTAAAACAAGAAATATATGAGGATTTCATATTACAGTGAAACCTCTACAATTTTTGCCTCTCTTATTTTCATACCCCCTTAATTTTTTAGGAAAAACGGCACTAGACTTTGTTACCGACATGAACGAATTTTCAATCAAATTGTCGGTAACAAAATCATTCCCTCTTAAGAGCACAGTAGGGGAAATGCCGCCCCTCCTTACTGGCTACTAATTACAGTTGCTATAGTAACGCGCTGATATGCGCGAAATTCTTGTGCGCAAGTTGGATATCATAACCTCAAGCATTATATTTATGTTGTATACGTACATCAGTAGAAATTTATCTGCTACATCTCACGGTTGATATAGAAACCAAGAATATCAATCACGGCTCGTACAAATATCAATTTTGGACTAATCCTACGTTAACATTCTAGTCCTAGTAGGAATAAAATCTAGTTCCTGGCTAGATGGTGGCCAGTTCGACAAGACGTAAGCAAGTTACTGGTCAGTACCAGTCGAGTTTCTGGCCAGTTCAACTAGAGATTGAATGAAACAGAGCGGCTATAAAAAACTATCACCCTTAAATCATAGGTTGAGAGGTTAAAAAAACATTTCATTTGCCCTTATAGGTTAGAAGACTGCATAAAATACACACACACACACACACACGCGTATACGTATTTACATGACAAGTGTACACAAGCATTGGTGTGAGCAATGTTTGCGCCACAGTTGTAGATGGCGCGATTTCTGATTTTCTCTCGATATCACTGGCTAATTTCTAGCTTGAGCCTTGAACTCAGGACAGAACGGGATTATTTCTATTTGAGTAGTTATCAGCACTATTTAACGCATCAAATGACGAAATTGATGCTAAAAGTTTGCGAAGACTCGAGAAGAAAAAAAATTTTTAATCCAATTTTTTAAAATCATTTTTCATTTGTTTCAATTTCAAAAAAAAAATAAAAATACTCTCCGGCGGGGAATCGAACCCCGGTCTCCCGCGTGACAGGCGGGGATACTTACCACTATACTACCGAAGACTTATATGTTCGTGACGCTTGACAAATATATAACATACCACAAAAATATAAAATAAAAGCTTGGAACAGAAAATAAATTATCTATCTGGTATACTCAACTTCCGGTAGTAACGGAAATTATAATAATCATATCCTCTTCATTTCCGGTTTGAATAACAATTGAGTTTTTGGAATAAAATATTTGCATACATAAATAATTATATAAAGTATATGACTCGAATATACTAATCGAGACATATGAGAAGAGGTTACAATAACATTCTACTCATAATTTTATACCTGAAAAATTTCATAAACGATCATGTCAACCTTTCCTCATTCCTTATTCCTCAACAATAATATTTAACGAATGACTTTTAGAGCCACGTTCATCTTCAGCTAATAAAACATTTGGGAACAGGAAGTTAATTACATCGTGAACGAACTGAAATAATATCTCTATAATCCCCTTCAAAAAATACCGCTCATATGTAACTTCATAACGATTGGTTGACAGTGTCGCCACAGTTGTTTCGTTCTCTCGCGCACAATAACCGGCCAGTCGAGCTCCAGGCTCCGTTCGGTGAACTTGTTATGTTATTGTTGCGTGGGTGAAACATTCGGATTTTGTACTGAAAAACTAAGGTAAAATATCATTCAATTTATAATAAAATAATATTTCATCACACAATAACCTATTATTCAATTCATCGCTCACCAAGTACAGATAAGCAGAAGAAAAATCTATCAGAATAACATACGAAAAGGGGATGTTACCTGGATGTTGAAGCAAAGTTCCAATGGACCAAAGTCTATAAATTTCATTCATTTCTACATGAATTTTCATGGCATTCCTCTGTCATTCATTCATATAATCAACATATTCTCCTTCATTTTTATCCACACATTATCATTAAATAATCTTGCATGTTTTCGTTCATTTCATTTTGATAATAAATCGGTGAATTATTGGTAGATTAATCCGTAACAACAAGTCAACGCCGCTCCCTTGGAGCAGACGGGTCGAGGTGGCGCTCGTGGTTGCTGCTCGTGTGTATGCTATACTTGAAATACTCGGAGAGATCGATACACACGGGTATGCACCGATGTGTAATACATATGAACATACACACACACATACATATAAACACAAGATCGTTCATCCATGGGGCTCAACATTTTACAATGTACGTGAGTGTGACATTGCGTGTGAGTGTTTCCCACTTACGTCTAGGAGTTCATAATGTTCACCAACGCACACCCGTCTCCAAAAACCATCCACAATGAGGGTAGAATGATTGTCATTTGTGTGGGTCTCTGAAGAATTTTATTTCATCCAACTTCTATACATGAAAATACTTCATATATACGATTCACATCTTATTATGCCCCGCCTTTTCCCTCCATTGATCTCCCTTTTTTTTATTCCTTTCGGTTCTTTCTATCTTACCATTTCCTTTGTTCCTTTTTCTTCTTATTTACTCCTCTCTTTCTGTCATCTCTTTCATCGCACCCTCATTTTATCACAGCACCGTCATAATAGGTGCCCTATATGCGGGTGATATGTGTAGAGGATATGAGCGAAACAAGTAGAGAGAAAATGAAAAAGAAAAGAACAATAATGATGAAAAGAGGATAATAATAATGTACGAAGAATAATTATGATGAAGTTGTTGTATTATGGATCTATTTAACATATATAATTTTATCCATATTGAAAGAAGGTTGTTGAATTTCATGGGGGTAAATATGCACACAAATTCGTTCTTTATATTTCATTTAATAATCCGCGTGGTTATAACGATTGCAAAATCGTTGCAATTACAGTAGAATTTCGATTGGCACTACCTTGTATGTATTCTGTACATTTTTTCTTGTATCCTTGTGACGCTTATGAGCGAGTAAATTCAATGAGGACTATCCTCAGTATTGTGAGGTCGATTCCACATATTTTTTATCATGTATGTACATAAATATGTGTACTTATCATCAATATAAAGTCCTTGTTCGCGTGACAGGAAATTCTTTTCGTGTGCGGACATTTTTAGCGTGATATTAATACGTACAACTGTTTTTTTCATTCCGTGTATTTGTCTCGGACATTGCTCTAGTAAAAATGATTTTTCGTTGTATACCAAAACGTCATGGGTACAATTATTGCTATGGAGGATTTGTTATTTATCCGATGGGACTCTGAAATGTGTTCCTCATCGGTTGGACAAAGATAATATGATTTTTTTTCATTTGTGAATTTTGATTGAAAATTCATGATCTAGAATTTAATAAGCGACAGTATTATTTGGATAGTATGTAAAGAGATGTTGGAGAAGTATTTGGTTTGTTCTGGCTAAAACAAACGAGTAATTTTTTTCTCTTGCTGCAATTCTATTGTTCGTAGTGTAAGTGCTAGCAAAAGTTCTCCCGAAGCATTGGGGACAACATGAGGAGTTATGATGGTTTGTTGTTATTATGAAAGCATTTTTCTCGAGCCAACTTTTTCTTAAGTCGTGCGCTAGATATTTTAGAGGCAAATATTACCGATTGAATTCAGATTGATCTCATTCCATTCAAATAGAACTTTCTTATCAGAGCTGGTACAATTGAAAGAATTTATAAATATTTTAAATTCTCGACAGATATTGGGGCCAAGTATTACAATTATGTCATCATTATTATTGATTATTGTTACAGCAATATTCAATGAGTAATAATAATGTCTTGGGGATAAAAAATATGCGGAACAAAGTCGATTATGTAAATATTCTTTCCTTTTGAGGAAAAATGAAATGAAGATATCAAATTAAATTTCTTCTTTTCATCGTTCACAATTCAATTGTCTTATTTCAACAGTTAAATAATACTAAACTTAATTGCAATTTAAAAACTTTAGGAATGGGTTTTATTTTTCCTAGACTAAAGGAAGCCGACATTTTCTTTGTTGTGTGAAGGGTTTCCGTTTCCGTGATCAATGACAAGTTAATCTTTATCAAATACGTCGTTTTAACACGCAATTATCATAGTTTTTCCGGTTGATCAACCAACCATACTTTGATTATACAAATTGCAGATGATCAAAGCTATGGATAAAATCTTGATGTGGACATTGTCCTCATGCGCACTGTGTTGACCATTTCAATTGAGATATTTCCTTTATGTTCATACACCCTTCTTAAATATATGTACATATATGAATCTCAACAATAGCTGAGATAGTCTAACGGAAATATGTGTGTATGTTAAGATATACAGTAGGGTATAATCATATTGTATGATGCATAACGCGCAAAACTTGAACGCAAGTGCGCGTTATTATTACCTTCGAAAGAAAGGAGTGGCGAGCACAGAGTGTGTGCCAACGAACTTTGAATATTCATAAAGTCTGTCTGACTAACTCGCTTCGTAACAAGTTGGCCAAACTTAATACAGTGTGGGATATCACCGAAAACTTCAAAAACATCATAACCTATCTTTGTTATATTTTTTTCTCTTTACACAGGACAAAGTACGCTTAACTACTTTCAGTTTTCTCCATTCAGGATGATGAAAGTCTAAAGGTATCTGTGAAATTGAGATGACAAAAAATGAGGACATTTTGTGTTCATGCATGAACATTAATGAATATGAACGTGATATTTTCACGCGTGTAAAGCTTTTCCATAGTTTGTGTTAGTCATCTTTGTGACTCTATTGGTTTTTCTTTTGTTGTTTCACAGCAAAGGCATTTTGGTTCTCCTTGTTCAAGCACAACGTGCGTGCTGTTAACAAGGGCTCATTTTTATTTTTCTTTCTTGGATCTGTCGAGTTCTGAAAGTGGATGGGGATGAATGCGGGTATACATTTGCTAGAGAGAAATCGACGTCGTATGTATATATTCAGTTGGATTATGTCGCAATCCTGCATGTAGATAATATACATAATTATTATTGATACGCATCTACGGCTGTGGAAATTAATTTTCATACACATATCTGCATTACGTATGGTGAATAGTCAAACGTACATTCAATGATGCATATTTATGTGTACATATAAATATGAAATGACATTAAATATTCAATGACACATGCTGTGCACGTTGTGCAGTGTGTATGTGATATTGATGCATCATTTATTACTCTTTTAATGATTGTTTTATACGATGACGAAATATTGTGCTATCCTCGATGCCACTGATTTTTTCTTGTCCTGTAAAATCTCAAAATTTACTTTGTGATGGAATTAAGTCAAACTAAAATTAGCAAGAACTTTACGGATAGTTTTTCAACTTCAACTTCATCATGTACATTTATTAAAGATATAACAAAGTGCGCAAATAAATGAAGAAGATTAATTGGAACACGAGAATCAATACTCAATTTAATTTCTAAATGGAAATTTAGTATCTCCACTGCAATTGTTGCGATAAAATTTTCACATGAAATTAATGTGAATAACTTTGAATGTGAGTTTGAAAACGAATTCTTATAAAATTTATTTTATCGCGATACTAAATCGTTTTAAGTATAATTTGTTAAAAATTTTCTTTTCTTTTTCTCTTTCTAAATGACATGTTGAAAGATAATTGGAATTTTAAGCAGTCGCCGCTTTAGGCGTATAACGTTGAGCGAGTCGATAAACCGTTGAAGATAAGTACTATGTGATAGCGAGGGCGAGTGGAAGCCCTCTAGGTCATACGAATTATGCAAAAGGTTTCCATTGTTTCATATTACGCATAATATAAGAATTTTTTCCCTGAAAAGTTTTTCGAAATTCAAATTATCAAGTACATTTTTGACATTTTATGTTTTCTTTTTCTATGTTATTTCTTTCGCTCCCTTATTTTGTAAAGCTTGAGACACATTTGTGTGACTTCACAGTCTTCAGTTGAAATTTCTTTACATTCAAAATCCCTAAAGCGAAAAGAATCTGTATCCACATCTGTTGGGCATATTTATTCTGCTGGCTCAACTCAGTATCTCTGTTCTTATTTGTCATCAGAGGGATTCCGGGATCAAGATACGTTGAACGGCCGTTTGGGCCGTGCGAGAACGACCATCTGTCCTTCTAACTTACTATTATCCTGTATTATAAGTCCCTGGTGTTGTACAAAAAGTAATAGATAGCAAGGACAAACAAAAATAATATCGTCTTATAGTTGATACGACTATTTTCACAACGAAATTCTTCATTCTTGATAATATTCAAACTATCGATAATCCCTATGAGTTCCCGATTATTAAACTACTAAAAATCGATAGATCTATTTGAAAATGAGAAATCTCCTTCACGATTTAGTACAGACCTGTGAGAAGATGTGAAGGTACAGCTGTGAGACGTAGGAAATAAAGATCAGATGTTTTTTTTTCTTCTTAGAAAGAAGGAGAAGTGATGTGGGGAAAAAATGACGGAAGGGGCACTTTGCAGATATTATGATTATGGTCTGATTATAAGTGACGAGATATGAATATAAATAAGATGAGGAAGTTGGTGTTTATAGATGGAAGTGTTGGTTTACTGAGATGAGACACGAATGGCTTTGCAGTTCTTAACGCGGTTGAATCATTGCTCGCTCATGACTTCCTCGTCGCATCTTTGTTCAGACACACTCACTTACACACAAACATCACTCATTCTGTCGTATATAACATATGTATACAATGGTGTAATTTGAAGAGAACGCACTACATTTGCAGATGGATTTATATTACAAAAACATGTTTTTCTATGTCATTCATTTGTATTGGATAAATTATTATTCTTCACTTTGTATGAAGTCCTGTCTGGTAACGAGATATAAAATTCATGTATGTTATTTGCCGAAGGGACAAGACAGATGATTGTCATTTTTTAAAAACTAAATAAGAGCGAATTGTAAAAATTGTAAGGACAATTTTATATTTTGATTTTTTGCTGTATCTTTAGTTAGGGGGTCTGATTGCATGAGAATTATTTCAGTTTTTCCATCGATATATAATTTTGTACAGACCTCATGGTTCCTTCCCGGTCTACTGGACAGCAATTCAATTTATCTATATCAGCGTTTCTCAACTTAGACATTGTATGAATGTGGTTTTATGCAAGTGGTGAAGATTGTGATGCAGAAGAGGTTGAGAAACGCTGATTTTAATAGCTGACCCCCTGGCATTTCACAAAAATTTTTGTTTATTTTTGTTCTTGTCATATCGTTGGGTCAAAGTTGGCTTTGAAGTTGAGCAAGGGTCAGTTTAATATATGACTAATTGCATTATATGTCGCAATTTAGAACGACGATTCATCTGATCTCTTCAATTTATTTAGTAAAAATATAAATCACATAAAAATATTTGTCAATCAACTGAAGGGAATTTTTTTTTGTTCAAACTGGAACTGAGATTGGGTCAAAATAATAACGAAGATAAATTTAGGATTATATGGAGGACGTAGAGAGACAAGCCAATCACACTGACATTTATAGGTCATCTCTGCTCATCCTTCGATAGTGATAAATTGAATATAAAAATTTTTTTCTCATAACTTTTTTTTCTGTAAATCGTTCCAACTACTAATAGCAAATATTCACCCACCTGCTATATCCAGGGCATGTTATGACGCGCTAAGAGTGTTCATATTGACGTGATTCACTTATTCCTGTCTAGTTTATGACTCTAATATATTTAGCTCTTTCTCACTCTCTCTTTAGACTCTTCAACGAGCGCCCAATGAAGTAATCAGTGAGCTATAATTTGAAAATATAACGGAAAAGAATGAACCAATTCCACAACATTGCAGTTATTTTATATTTGCCTGTATAAAATTTGCAAAATTTCATTCAGAATCCATTATCGTGTCTTGGAATAAATTTATATAAATCCATCAGGATGAGATTATTAGTTTTAAATATATTCCAAGTAAACAATAGTAGAATTTCCATTGAGGCAAACTGGTTGGTTTTACCACAACCTTCACATTTTTTTTGTCGAATTTCAAAGTCTAATTTGCCATACAGACTTGCAATCATAAATTTTCAAACGGGAAAATGTGCATTTTTGATGATGTCATGGCATTAGCCTTGCAAATTAAATTAACATAAATATGTTGTATGAATTGATTGTCATACAGGCGAGATATTTTTGATGACGATATCATAGCTACTAAATAAGTCAGCTGCAGTTTATACACATGAAGATCATTTATGCTGTGTTACGCGAGAGTTAGTTACAGTGACAGAGTTGAGCCTATAGCTCATGTAGCGATGAGGAAGGGAGACGAAGCAACAACTTCCGTCGATCGATTCCTAAAGCTTTCAGTTAAATTCCCTGGGGTTCACCTTTATGCCACGCCTTGTGTCGTTTGCACTCTTCCGGTATAGTTAAATTTCCAACATCCTCTATATTGATATATATAGTTAATTATAAATCCAAGATTTATTGCGCATCATCATCGTGAAGTGATTAAATAATTATTTGTTCATTTGTTTTCAGACTGATAGAATCCAAGAGTAATATCAACTTTTTGTTATTGCGCTTTCATTTAGTTTCTTGTTTTGGTTATATCTCATCCTTCTTTTCACTGCGTTCGTTGCAGCTGATTGTCTTCTTGATTCGTTGAAATTTCCGGTCGTAAAGCACTTCACATACCCTCGTGATTGATGTAAGTACTCCTGGATCCTTCAACTGACAAATATAATCTCAGTGGCTTAACAAGAAGAGATTTAAAAAAACATTTGTATGTTATGAATTCGTTTTTACATTTAATGCCTGTAAAGTACTTTTAATATCTACTTTGATAATTGCATTTGTTCGTCTATATATATATAAAGGCTGAAGATGAATGAATGCAATGTCTGAGGAATTAAATAAATGTCAATGAAGAATTCAGGAAATTTGAGAAGGGAATGATGGGAAATTAATTTTAACCATATTTGTTGTATTTTAGTAAACGATTTTCTGTTAAGATATGTTGAAATTGATATTAGTTTTCAAGAATAATATTTAATATAAATTCTCATTTAGTGAAATCAAGAAAATTTGTAGAAGCATCGCTGGAAGAGAACTTTTGAAAGTATAAAATAACAATAAATTGAGAATCTACGAAATTAATGTTCAAATGTTTGATGGAGCTTTGAACGAATTTTAGTTTTCATTATTTTTTTCTTCAATTTGCTCTTTTCTACCTACAGTCTTTTTAGTGATAAAATTGTTGTTCTCATAACTCTACAAATTTATATGAATAGTCATAAGAGTTGAATAATTAAAAGGTTGAATGAAAAAAAGAGGAATTTTTTCATTCATTTCGAATTAGATACAGATGAAGATAGAAATAGAGACAAAGATTGAACTTACAATTCTTATCAATGACATTTGAATTAAAATTTTTCATTCTCACTAAATTTCACAATCACATAGCCGATGTTATTTATACATTGGCACAATTTGCATAAATGCTTTATCGGCGGAATATTTATATATGTGGATAGCCGTGGTGAGAATGATAACAGTGAAACGAATCCAGTCAGACACTTGGCATAGTCAGAAACATACTTATAAAAAAGTATTCGTTGCTAGCTCATTATTTTTGTATTGTTGTCGTTGACGGTTTCGAACAAAAAGTGTTGTGCTCTATTTTATTCTCTTTTCACATACTTCTTCGGATATGATGACGATATACATTACCAACACATAAAACTCTAGATTGAAGTAAACAGCAGTGTGAAGTGAGTAAAGTTTCACAAATATGAGAACTTGATGGGTTTCAATGACTCCGTTGGGTGAATTTCGTCTCTATATATTTATGTTGCGATAGAAAGCTTTTCCTTTATTCTTTTGTTTGTGGAGTCCTCATCTATGAAGAGTGTTGGTTTATTCACTAGGGGATTACAATTCTTCCAATATTAATTAATCAATAATATATTCTAAAAAATATCGAACCAATATCATCAATTACTTTGATTCATGTTGATTCTAATATTGCTGGACACAATTATTGTTTCAGGCTCCACGTAGCATGTCTTGACAAGTGAAGGAAGCTTTCGAACGGGGCTCCCCGCAGTTCAAGGGTTCATCATGATTTCGAGCGGTCCGCAACTTTCGGAACAATATACGATACCTCCATTAGCGATATTTTTTCATCGTTTGCCACATCTCAACGTATCTCTTCATTCAGTCAACAACACCTTCAATCCTCACTCTGAGATATATCTCGAGGTGAGTTTTATCAACAAGACAATGAAAATTCTAATAGTTTACATGTGGATGCCATATAGGTCACGAGAGAAGGTGAAAATGCTAATGATGTTGATGAATAAAAAAAACTACGCGCCATAGTGTAGATTACTTTTGATGCAAATGAAGGTAAATTTGTGACTGGAGATGGAGGTCATACGGAAATTTGGAGAATACTGTGAATACACACACTACTATTGTATGAAGGACCTGAACAATAAACAATAGAATGTCAGCTGATATAGTTTATATGTCAGCATAAATTCAGCCTCTGCTTTTTCATTTTACTATGCTGGTGAAATGTTATGAGTGATTATGTACTGAGACGATACGTCAAACAGGATAATAACTCACATTTGGATGATGAATATAACAAAGATGCCATTTTTTATCAAAGGACCTTATTCTCCACCAAGTTATTAAATCAATGAGATCCAATATTAGTTCGGTGCTATTGTCATTGTGCAAATTCATGTGACTGTCTAATCTTGCCAGAAGTTTTTCCTACATCTTTATGAAATGATTTATATTCGATTTGAATTGTTCACAGAGTTTGGGTATATTGGGAAGCATACCTGCTGCTTGGCTGATATTAACACTCCTCGTGCTATTGGTTTACCTGGTAACAAGATGCTGCGATCGAAAACCACGTCCTCGAAGATCTATAACATTGCTCAAATGTTCACTAGCAATTTTAGCAGTGCTGTGTTCTGGTGCAGTAGCAGTTGGTCTATATGGCAATGACGATGTTCATAATGGTCTCGTCCAGTTTTTGGATGCTGCGAAACACGTTGACACAAGTCTCACTTCGGTGAGAAATCAAACAGAGACTATTGAGAATACATTGAAGAGAAAACTTGAGCCTGGACTCACAGCTCTTCGTGATGAATTTGATGCACCAGTAGGCAATAAAACAGCCCTGGATTATTTAATGAAAGTGTGGGATTATATGACACAAAATACCACCATTGCTGTTAATCGCAGTTTTGAAATAAAGAAGCCACTTGGGGGAATAAACCTTGGCAGAGCTATCGCATTTGGCGAAAAAATCGAATTATTCAGATGGCCAATTACGATGGCCGTTCTCAGTACTCTTCTCGTACTTTGTGTTGTTCTGCTGGTCGGAGTTGCGCGACATTCTCGATGCGCTCTTATAACGTAAGTGTTTAAATTATGAATGATTGAAAAACAATTGTTAGTGGAGAGTTGAATCTTTTATCTTCAATCGTATCTATTCTATAGCGCTGTGAAAATATATTGAGAGCGTTAAAGGCTTGAAAGAATATATTGAAGAATGTATTTGCATTCAATTGAAACCACAAAAGCTAGTAAATACGCAAACGAAAATGAAGATGAAATATTGACTCAACATATCTCTCTTATTAACGCAAATTTATGTATTTAATGTAGGAAAAAAGATATGGATCTTGGAACAGTAAAAATATTTATTCTCGCTTTGTCTCTTTCACCAGATTTTCCGTATTCGGCTTGTTTGCTGTCATTGTATCGTGGTTAATGGCTTCCTTGTACCTGGCTACGTCAGTGGCTCTCGGTGATTTGTGCGTATCACCTGATGGTTATCTCACTAGAGCTATTCCATCGACATTGGCTTCAGAAGTGCTCAATTATTATACGCAATGTGAAAGTACGAGAAATAATCCATTTACGCAACGATTGAGAGAGGGCCAATTAGCTGCTGGTAACATGAGAACGAGTTTGGCCATCGTCGAACGCATTGCATTGGATTTATTCAAGGACCAGCAACTTGCACCTAAACTCAGTAGCCTCAAGAATGAAGTGAATGTTGTTGATCGACTGATGTCTGGTTTGACTACACTTCTTGATTGTAAACCACTCCACAAGCAATATGTTCACGCTGCCAAAGGTCTGTGTCATCTGGGTCTTTACGGACTCACTTTCATGCTATTAGCAAGTCTTGCAGCTGGTTTATTTTTTACTGTACTCGTTTGGGTGGATTCTCATACTTGGATTTACATTCGGAAGCGGTAATCATTTATTTTTGTTTCTTGTATAAACAATCTCGTGCAGAATATTCTATATGAATAATTGTTCTAGAAGGGATTACCACCAAGTTGATGAGCAGGATCCATACTTGCCGCCATCGGCCGCATCCCAAGCCATTGCTGCTAGAACTCTTCGTGGCCAAGGGTCGTACCCGCCTACAGCCCCTTCTCTTAATTCAAATGTTCATGGCACGAATAATACAATTAAGCAGCCTCTTCTGCTAACGCCGCCCCCGCCATCCTACGCTACTGCGACAGCTCGCGCACGTCAGCTGCACGAGAGCATGTTAAAGTTTGTGCATGTTCATTTGTTATCCTTCATTTATTATTTTATCATTTTCTTTCAATGATCACCAATCGACTTTCATGAGGTACACAATTCAATATAGACAATCTATCTATACATCTGTATATTCATATACATTGTATGTATATATACATTCATTTTTTGCTGCTTCTATACATTTTTCTTTAAATAAAAAAAAATAATGATATTAAAAAAAAAGAAAGAATAATACAGAATAGTCGCTGCCTGTCGCAAAATAGATGTTAGTCATGAGTTTGAATAATAATTATCGAAATATGAGTTTCTATCGAGTGTGACTTTTTATAATGAAAATGAATAATAATATAGGCATTAGTTGTTTTTTTTTCTGAAAATTCATATGCAGCTTGTTGTAACGTGTTTCGATTTTTCATTGACATTTACAGAGGTGGGGGTATTAACGGGAGTAGCGGAATCAATGATCACAAATCGTCTCAGCATAATCAGCAGTCAGCGAGTGGACGAGCTGAGCACCGTTCTGGACTCGGAGATCAACCTGGTCAGTACGCAACTCTGAGTAAACAATGCAAGACATTAGAATCAAGTGATTTCTACTGAGGGCACGCCCCCTCGGGCCCAGGTAATGTAGCACAATGGATCACCCATTAGGAAGTAAGAAGAAACAAATGGGGGTGTTTTTTTTTCATTTTGAATAAATTGGAAATATGATTCGCAGGTAGAGAACCGCCTTGGACACCAAGTGTGGCATCCTTTACCAGTACCATGTCTCACAATTCGCATGGCCCTGCACATCTCGCAACTTTTCAAGACTCACGCAAAACACAAACTCTGGATCCGAAAAACTTGGCCAATTTGAAGCGCGGACCGACGCCAGCGTGGAATCAAAATCGTCCATTACCGCCAAACCCATCAAGTCAACCATCCTGGGAATTTGAGTCACGTTCTCAAACTAATATGAATCAATTTCGTTCATTGGTAAAAAATAAAACCCCAAATATTCGTATACAAGATCAAATGCAGGATCAAGTTAGGACTCTGGATAGAAACTTCACGCGTAGCCAATTTAATGGCAATATGCCAAATAATGTAGTTCCAAACATGTATGGCACGTACAATAGAGCACAGGCACGACAAGAAAAAGCATCGGTTGTTCCAACTCTCGGTCAGGTTCAAGGGAGTGATCCCAATCTTTATGCAGTGACAGAATTATAAACAGAATCAACATTACGAAGCCAAGAATGCTAAACCAAAGCGAGAGCAGGTGGAGAAACTACGAGACTGAGGGAAATGAGGGGGCAAAAAATCTCGAGAATGCTGTTTGCTAGTTAGACTGAGTCCAATTTTATGATCTGGAGATCCAAAGTTTGTTCAGACGATATTACATTGCCGTTATTTTTGTCTTCAATAATAGAATCTCGTGAAATTCATTTGAAACGCTCAATATATTTATCTCTTTTTGCGATTTTATACGTCGGCTTTGTTTATACATTTTTTCAAGATAACGAGTCATTTTTGTATTATTTACATTCTAAAAATTATCAATCGCGCAAAAAATTATGATATTCATTATGTTGTAATTTTTGGTCTGGCCATTTATCAACTTTTCCAAGTTGCATTACGCCTAATGATTGCATGTATAACTATTGCGCATCATCGAAACGCTAATAAGTTACCACTAAAATATTCATTGAAGTCAACAAACGATTGGAGCTGAGAAATTCTGAATACGATAGAAGTAATCGGTCTTAGTGAATTCTAATTGATAGTTACTATCATCAACTGATACTGCCACTGCTCAGGCCACAACACTTATAAGTACAAATCGTATTTGGTGGTATTGGTGGTTTCTCATTTCAATTCGTGTTCATGAATTTATGTAGAATACGAATACGTGAATATTCAGTCTAAAAAAAAAAGAATAGAAACACGAAGATGAAAAAAATTCAACTAAAATAAGTTTTCAAAGTAAAATTAGTTCCACGGAGAGTGTGAGGATGCTTTTTTATTCGAAAAGAGGTTGAAGACAATCCTTTACGAAATATTTCAGCTGTACAACGAAATCCAACGGCGATTCATCCTCCATTCCATCTTTCATTCGACGGTGTTACCTTGTACATACGTAGACAATATGAAAATTATCAATTAGAAGTGGAAAGTGTGATAATTTTAATCCTTGATATTGTTTCAGATTGTCAAAGTTATTTCCAAACATAAAAAACAAACACAAACCTTTATCATCATAACATCAATAATGAATGATGAATACTTATGTTTACTACTAAAATTCATAGACAGAAAGATACCAGTGCCATTCCACGAGCATTTAATTATTTAATTGTCCCGTTTTTCGAATTGATTCAATGTGTATTTTGAAAATATTCAATGGCGGTAGACAGATTTAAGTTATTATAGAGATTGGACTGAAAACATTTGAGAATTTGTGCACTTGATAGCAAATGCAAGTATTTCGACGGAATATAATTAGTATAGGTTTAAACACCTATTGTAAATATTTGTAATATTTATTATGAATGAAACGTAGATATCCAGAGCAAGTCTCATTTACTTTAAATAATTCATTAAGTTCGGGTTGATTCGTGGAATCAATGAGCGTCGCTGGCTAAAGAAGACAATTTAAGAGAGAATAAATAAACAAGAGAAATCTGTAATAATATTAAGAAAAGAGACGAGAATCTTGTTTGATGATATATTAAATAATATTGTATCCTAGTCAGTGAATAGGAGCAGGTGTGTTCATCATCGCAAGCAAGCAAAGATTAAGAAAAAAAAAAATAATTATATTGCCAACTTCATCATTGAAAATGGCTGAGTTTATTGTCGGAAATATAGCTGAGAAAATTAATCTATTTCAAATGAAATCTACATTATGCCACTGTCATTAACTACTACTCTTATGGTAAGGGAAAAAAAAATCAAGTTGTAATTAGTGTTTGATCAAAGTGCATTCAATATAAAATATAAACATTAAAGAGGGTAAACAACAAAATCATTATATGAAACTCACTATCTTGATTTTCATTCAGGTTACATCGAGTTAATATGAAAAAATAAGTCACAAGAATATTATCGTTCGACAATGAAGACTGTCGCGAAGGCACATAAACGGGATCAATGCATGTACAATTTGGTTTAGATAGTTCTTCTGTTATTATAACATGAAACGATGAAATTCACTTCATGCAACTGTGCTATGATTACTTCATCGCACGTTTTTTCTCCAATATTAAAGACATAAGTTTATTCGTGTGATTATCTTGTGTAGAAAATTTCATGAAGCAATGTGGAAATATTCCACGACATCGATATATCCGAACACCGAATATGAGTGTTCAATTCAGCCTAAACGTATGTCATACAAACACATTGATCCTAATTATTTGTCAATTAAAATTATAGTTTTAGCTATATGTTCAACGGCTATACACTAAATACATCATGTTCATATGAACATTATCACATCATTTCATTTTGTAACATTTTTTATACACAAATGTGTGAATGCGAGATGTATGGACATTTTGACAGCATGATTGATACAATATTATTTACTCCTTCTATTTATTCCTTCCTCAAGCGTAAATATTCGAAAAATTGTGAATCATAACATGAAGAAAACATTGATCGGGCCTAGAAAATAATCGTAGGTGATACTACACGAACTCAAATCAAAACGACGATTATGTAAAGAGGTAATAATTGCATAACAAGCGGCGATAAAACAATAGCAATCTACTGATGTATTGTTACTTAGCTGTATTATCTGCTCTTTTTTCTCGATACTACTTGTAACGAAAAGCGATTCGTCTCATTAATTTTCCGTTGTATCTTCAATTTTCGATGGAGTATGTAGAGGCTATCGAAAAACGAATAATATATGTAAGACGTTCGTGTATGTTAAGATTTTATAATTTGGTATGCATCACATGCATATTGAGCTTTAATATATGAGGAGAGTATTATTTTAAAGATATTGAAAGCAACAATTTATTATTGGGGAAAATATCATTTTTGTGAATCAATATTATGTCGAATTATTCTGCAACCGAAAGTTATTCCTCTTATTGTAACGCTGAATAAATAATATGAAAAGAGAAATAAAATTAATATAATAACAATACAGTATCCACAATCATTTCGATTGAACTTTCGTCGTAATTTATTAAATAGCAATTTTGTGTTACAACAATTCTGCAAGAGCATAGGATTGTGCATGCTTGAATAGCAGCGCTGCGTTTTTGTGGTCTATCGTAATGTAACACCATCTTCAATAATTTGAAATTGAATTTTATTATTCCATAATAATGTAAACTCATACAGACATAAAAACAATAATGGTATTATAGCTGACATGATGAATGTGAATCCCAATCTTTGGTGAGACATTCGTCTTTCGTTAAATTGATAATCATCGTTCAGAAAATGAGTCGCAATAATGAATTTTATATGTTGGTAAAATGAATATTATTACATCATATCACATAAACGTTATTGAACGTTAAGCTATTGTGCAAATTAATAATAAATATATTTATATTTCGCCAAAGTGGGGAAATAATACATCAAAACAAATTATAAGTTAAACTAATGAAAACATATAAATATTAATATTTTCACATCATAAATTGAAATCAATTCATCTGAATTGGATTTCATCTTGATTGCTCAACATGTACTACTCCGATAAGTACTTTAAATTTCGGCTAATTAATCCGATGTTATTGTTACAAATTTTATCATATATTATTAGTCCGTTTAATTGTTTATTTATATTCTTTTTTTTTTTTACATGCAACAGCGCACCAAATGAAATAATGTTGATTGCTGCTGTCGATTATGATATTAATTTATAGCGTCGTTGATGCTGTATTATTAACTACGTTCCTGGATCACTTATCTCTTCTTTTACATTAGACTGGAGAACACTGGAATTAGAGATAGGTGCAGTTACACCCTTACTACTTTGTAGACTCGAATGACTTGAAGACCGACTGTGACTTTGGCTTCCAGCACCAACAGGCGTTTGGACAAGAGGCTGCGGGGGTGTTCTCACACCAGACCCATTACTTGTTACAGTATTTGGTTGCAATTGCATATGATACTTGTAAATATTTTCAGTACTCTCAACAACGCCTGTATGTCAATACGATTTTCAAAGATTAATAACTGATGATGGACATGAGTGAGAAATAAAGTTTTGAATTGGGAACTCACCTGCTTGTAAATGTAAGGTGCGACCGCGAACTCCACCTTCTTTTGATGGTGGACTCCACCAATTAACGAACGTGCCAACAACCGGAACGTGACGTAGTATTCCTTCCTGCCACATTTTCTCAGCGTTTTCTCGTTCAAGATCGGTTTGTGCCGCTTCAATACCACGTTTAACCACTTCTGATACAGTATCTAAGAGCTTTGACCTGGCTTCAACCTTTCGTCCTACATCAAGCACTAACGAGAGTAATTTTGCCAGTTCTGTGGATGAATTTATTTATAAGTTTAACATCTATTGCTACATCGGCGTTAACATTAAGGATAAAAAATTTAATGAATGAGCTCTTACCCGTATCTTGTGTGACCATTCCAAAACGAACACATGCTAAACCATCAACACTTTCGCCAAGTGAAAAAGCTGCATCTGTGTCACGCAAAGCTTCAACCAATTGGTTGTTTAGTCTATTGAGTTCCTCTTTTGGTTGCTCGGTCATAATTTGAATCCATGTTGGTGGCTCATATCTTACTCCACCTAGTCCTGCCCATCCAGGTATATCAACAAAGTGCAGGGAATCGTTTTGCATTACTAATCGAACGAATGTTTCTTTTTGTTCAACAGTTGCGTTCAAAATTTCCTGGGATGATGCAAAGAGAATAAATTATAATTTTGTTACTGTTGGTATATGAAGTTTCGAACTGGGAGGGGTACTTACAATTTGTTGTTCCAAACAGGCAACGACATTTTCAATATCATCAGAAGTTGGTGGTGGTGCAACACTCTCAAGACAACATATCCTCAACGCCACACCTTGCTGTTCAATATCACACAATTCTATCGGCATATTTTCAATATCTCTCTGAAGAATTTGACCAAGCCAACAATTGAACTTATCATAATATCTAGAATTGCGTTCAGATGATTGATTATCGCGCGTGGTTGGAATATATTGGAATACTAAGGCACTGGCAACGATTTCGAATAACTGTGGACCATTCATCGGATTGGTAGTAATATCGTTTATTGTATATGTTCCTCCTTCTCCACCGGGTAGTTGATTCTGTAAGTAATAATTAACGATTAAAAAACGCATCAAGGATTAAATGATTCTCATTATTAGTTGCAACTTACGAGGAATTTGATATTGGGGAATTTCTTCAGCTTATTATATAACTCTTCGATGATTTGGAAACACTGTTTGATTCTAGATTGGATACCGTCTCGGCCAAGAACTTGAAGTGCTGACCACAATGGCAATGTGGGTAATCGTCTTGAGAGAGATTCTGCCATTAAACCTGATACCAAACTCAAAGTTGTGTCTCGCGTAGTTGGTTTGCCGCCTTTCGTATCAGCTAATCGGTACAACGTCACAACTGGTAGTGATGGAATTCCTAACCATACGCCCAAGGATAACGTAATACTATCAGCTATTTTTATGGGCTAAAATATAAATGGCTATCAATAATTGTTTGGATAATAACTGGTGCTTATTCATAATATGTGAATATATGCATACCAAGTCTTTCGGTGAATTGTTTAATGCTAATGCAGCCAATGAATGACCTCGAAGATGCAACCAAACATTGTATTTGTCACATATTTCACGAAGACGTGCGACATTGTCACAATGGCCAGTAATTGCTGATCCAACTTCAGCTAATACCAAAAGTGGTGTAACATTGTTTGACTGACTGTCCTCTGCTAATCGCCGTTCAAGCGCTGAAATGTCCATGCTTTGACGTGGTCCGAACATTGTATTTTGTGGAATTGGTCGGATGCAATGAAGCGGTAAAGAGAGCTGGAATTGAAGACGTTAATACGATAAATCAGCTTCGATAACAAGAGTGAATGAATATCATATGTACATCGAATATATGGCAGCTAAATAATTCACCTGTCGACATAGATGTTGAACAACTCCCAATGGTGCTGCAACTGAACTGTAAATGAGCGGTGGCGATGATGTAAGAGCAGTAAAGCCATCCTCCATGTATCTTGGATATTTTTTGTGCAAGGCCAATCTTGTTACTCTCACTAAACCCTCCAAATTATCTTCATGAAAAGAGGCAGCGCAGTCGACAAAGTGAAAAATATGGCTGAGCCATCTTGTAGTATCAGTTGCTAATCTACCAGCTAACTTTTGTGCATGAGATCGGGGTAATGCTACTGCATAAGCAGAAACGGAATGCGAAATGAATGTGAGCCGGGAGGCCTCTGTCAAAATGGGTAAACTCGGGAATTGATTGGCAGAAAGTTCAGCATTACCATCTTCACCGAATTGTGTTACATCTTCATGGACAATCAAGTCCTGTAATATAATTAAATAATTGGATTCAATATTAATATTCGAACGTAATATTGCAGTTCATCAAATAAATTCAATCATTTCAACACAATTATGAATAAATTCTCGTTCTCAACATCTTCACTTATCAGGTGCTTAAATCGCATTCATTTCCGTCGAAATACACTGCAAAACTCTGTGATACCACTAATATTCAATGAACGCATTCAAATTTTATATTCTTCAAATCATTTGCCGACTCTTTTATATGAATCTATAACAAATAACTGTGAGAATGAATACCAATATGTTTATTAATATTTCAATCAACCATTTCCACTTCATCATCAAAAATCTACAAAAATTGTCCAAATTCTTGGACATTGCGGTCAGAATGAATCTCACGATAATTATTATAGAAACAGAAGAGTCATAAAAATTGATTTATAATTCACAAATTTACATAATAAACTAACATTTGCAGTATTCAATACGTGGCAATTTTTTTTTGATTATTATCAACAGTACAATTGCAATACCAGTAGTAGTAAAAATGATATATACCTGTAACAATGATAATACTGTTTCTGAACTCTTTGGCTGAGTGAGAAAACCCGATGGAGTATTCCAAGTCATGCCTCCACTGTTATTAACTTTTTCTACAGCACCATCAAGTCTAGATAATACTTGAGAAGCCTGAAACTCGAGCTCACCAATGTCATTTTCATTTGACAATTGTGCATTTCGGTTAACCTGTCAAAATAACAAAATAATTTTGATTTATTCGAACATATGAAATTAACAAAATAATTAAATTTTCAAATAATAACTTCATAATAATCATTTCATCTAAAATAAATTATACATAAGCTATGGTATATTTTTAAAAAATTTTTCAATACCTCAGAATTATTTTCTTCAGCATTTTCCATTGTTGGAGAACCTTCTGCGTTTGCTTCCTCGGCCATCGTGGCATTAATTCAGACAAGCAGGGCTGGACGATATATTCCTGCCCCCCTTTTCTATCTCTTGAACATTTTCCCACTATTATGAACATATATATATATATATATGTACGTTTCAATGTATCAGAATGAAATGTGCTTTAATAAATTTGCAATGTTGAAACAGAGCAGGAATGAACAATGATTTGAAAATCTACTTGTTTGTATTTTATGTATGTTATTGATTTATGATAGAATTGGGAATTGGCTGATATTTATAGAGAACGAATCATAAAATTGAAATATAATTGCGAACTACCGGACGATATTGTATATTATATTGATATAGGTGCCAGACAGTAATTTGTCCAGTTGAATTAAAATATGGATTTCATTCACGTGTTGCATAATCGGAGAATAAAATTAAATTCATAACTTTGTACTACAACATTTTTGTATGAATAAATCAATGTGATTTAATGTGATCTTTTTATTTCTTGCAATAATTCTTATGGAACTATACGGATGAGGATATTGAAGTTACAAATTTTAGAAAGTAAGAAATTTACGCTATTTCAACTTCTCCACCAACTTTAGTGATTGCTTCTTTCAATTGTTCAGCTTCTTCTTTAGATATATCTGCTTTCACGACTGTCGGTATACTTTCGACGAATTTCTTTGCCTGTTAACAAAAATATAAAAATTTAAAGATTTATTGTCTGTAGTACAAATTAAATAGAACAGAATTCATAATTATTAGAAATATCATTCACCTGTACGAGGTTCATTCCAGGTAATAGTGTCTTGATTTCTTTAATGAGTGGAACTTTTTGTTTTTCGTCAAACTTTATCAGTTTTACAGTGAATGATGTCTGGACTCTCTGGGGTGCTACCTCTTCATCCTGATATCATAATTGAATAATATTCCAATGAACTGTTTGAGTAAGTGGTACTTATATCGAAATCATAGCGGTCGAGATAATATTGATTGCCCTGCTATTGTGTGGTGACATCACGCAGAAGTCCGAATATTTATCAACATTTTTGAACCCTAAACTCACGACTGGACTTTTTGTAAATTATCCATCAATTATCTAAAGTTCAAAAATGTTCTTTTCTCTATGTCCCATATCAATACAAATCTAAATGACCTCCCATATTTTCATAAAAAAAAATCTTTCAATCATCAGCGAAACGACCGAATTAATTTCATGGTAACTCAACAATGATTGACAACAAATTGATGCTTATCAGAATCAAATTTGGAGTCTGAATGATTTAACTATTCATTGTAATATGCAAATGGACTGATCCGATACGCAGAAATGTTTTCGCCAATTGTAATGAAATACATTCTAGTTCCCAGACGTAATCATGAATTGATCTCAGAAATTAACGCTCTTACATGAATAACGTTCAAAGGCAAAGCAAAAAATTGTTCTTCGTCTCAACACACCTCAGCTTTTGCTGCGACCATATTTCCCATTGCCATCATAGGAGCATCGGGTAAATTCAGTCGCTTCTTCAACACATCACTGAGTTGGGCAACTTCAATAAGATTTAATGCAGTTATGTCTTGGACAAGTTTTTCAATTTTCGGTGTAACCAGTGGTTCTGCACCATCCATAACAGGAATAGTGAGCTTTTCTACAGGTACTCCTGTTGCTTCCAATTGACAATATCTGAAACTAAAATAACAATTCAACAATCTTAATTATACACATGAATAATATTTATAGGTTATGTAAGAAAAATTCTATTAATTCATTGATAAATATTGAATTGAAACTCGACATACCATTTGTGAAATTGTCGAATTTGGATTTGATGTTGTATAACTGAACGTAATGTATTCATGATTATTATTGGTTAATTTGACCAGTAATTGTAAGGATTAAAATCTGCCGACAAAATTAGGTTATATATAACTTTTTCGCATTCCTTACTCAGCTGCGGTTGAAATGTAAAGATTGATGAATGGAACAATTCTGAGTATAGTCAGATGCTTTACTATGCTTTACTGTACTTATATTTCCAATGATTTGCCCATTTTTCACTTAAAGAGCCCTCTAGTGATGAATGATTTGTTCGGCGCGTGTATTCAAGTTTTTAACATGAATTATTTGCCATTCATTTTTACAATGATATAAAATATTTAAACAAAATCAAATTGTGTTTGTGTTTAAATATTTTTTCATTATGCTCTTCCAGTGTCCTATGCACTTTGATCACATTCGTAAACGATTTTGAAATTTCCAAGAAATATCATGTTGAGTAATGTAATTACAACATAATAAACAACCAATGAAAAGAGAATCTGAAAAGATTTGTTATTGATGATAATAATGAGTTAATATTTAATTATAATTTATAGTTAATAATAACATTACTTCATGATTCTTCATGTCATAACGGAAACAAAATCGGCATATACACATCCATGTAAATAAAGATAATAAAAGTGAAATTCCTCCTTCTGGTGATCCACTAACTTAAATATAAAACATTCAATTAAATACAAATTTTTATTATGCATTCTAATAAAGTTATAAAATTTAAATACGAACAATTTTTCAACATTTTATTACTTTTTTATTAATTCGTTGAATTACCCGGAATTTTGACATTTATATACACTAATACATTTATGTAAATATGAATATGTTCATACCAGAAAATAGTCATTCGTTTATTTTGTTTAGAATAAAATTTAATAAATCAATTAAAATATACAAAAGATATGAACAAATGCAATGTTATAAAATGGATAAGATTTAGGATTTAGACTTTAGGGAATATTTGATAAGTAACATTAGTAGGACTGAATTATTTATTGATTGTTGACATGTGTTTACAAAATTTACAAGTAAGTGAAGTCCTAAGTGACAAGAGTGATACTTTTGATAAAACAGCTTAATATTCTTTGATACATTTTATTTTACTCACTGTTTCTGTGCTTATTATAATTATAATGATAGTTATTATGCGTCTATGTTCTTATATGAATAAAGTGCCTATCAATCCTAAACTTTCTCTTTATCTCGTGTAAGTGTAAAACTTATCCATTCAAATCAATAATTTCTTCACTCTCTCCGAATTTTTTTAGTAAATTGGAGAGAAAAAATGTTATCATGAAATTATTATTTTATATTATTTCAAATATATGTTTTTATTTGGTTAACATTATTTATTTACTGCTATAAAAATCTGAAAGAATCACGTTTTTTTTTTTTTTTTCATATTTAGTGAATTCAATTTATGATTTGGTATTCATTAGACATTTTTATCTAATAATAAAATGTTACAACCTCACATGCAATTGAATTACTTTTGCCAAATTTGTGTTAAAGAATGGAATAACTTATGTTATAAATGACATATTTTTATTTTTTATCATTTGCCCATCGACATTTTATAATTGTAATGGTTCAATGGATTTATATGGATTTACCAACTTTACGTAAAATATTATTTTTCATGTAACGGGCATCATTATAAAAATGTTAATCAATATTTTTTTTATGTCTAGGTGTGCGCATTGAATGGCTTACGATTTATTAATTATCCGAGCCGCTTGCATACAGTCCAAATATATTTGGACGGTCATTAATCCAAAAAATTCCACGAGCACATTTTTTTTTTTTCATATTTTCTATGATAAAGTGATGGCAAAAGCGCAAAAGACAATGCTGCTCATGATATCAAAAAGAAATTTGTAAGCATAATATAAATTATCACTGCGTCAGTTATGGAATTATTAATAATTAAATATACCTGTTTATAATATACATATAAACAATTCACATTCCTATCCATTTGTTAATAACATTATTTGCTCGATGCCATAGCGAATACAAAAATATTTCTAATGCACCATTCGCTGACTTAGATATGTTTCCAATACAATTCAACCCGTCCTTATATTTTTACTTCTTTTTTTAGTGTTCATTCTTTATTTTTTGTCTTTTAGACTCCTCTTTTGCACCAACGTATTTTCATTCGACAAATTAATTAATAATAATATCATACAATAATATTTTGTTTCTTTTCAGGATGTTCAATTAAGCCTTGCTGCAGTTATCAATTTTTACTTTCCCAGCATCACATTTCATTCTATAAATTACAATTGAGAAATAATTTATATGCATATGAAAACTGTGGATTATATTTTGCTTGCTTGTATAAAACAAAATATCAAATCAGCATTGTCATAAAATTAAATTCTATTGCGTGTCAAATAATTAGTCTATCGTTGGTTTGGCAGCTAACGTTTGGCTAATTTAAAATGTTGCAAAATCACATTATTCGTCTTTTTTCTTTTATTATTCATAATGCATTTGGTAAGAAAAAGTAATTCGCATGATATTTCAATGACAATGTGCAGGTCTGCAAAAAACCATCATACAATTTTACTGGATCACATTCGTCTTTAATGATGAATTGTCCATGATTTATTCAATTATTATCATTATCATGATGATAATTAATATTCAACGATATAAACGTTGGACACAAATTATTTTATATTCCAATTTGTTGTGTATTGTGCTGGTAATTTATATCAGACTCATTCCTTCTTGATTTTATAAATGGCACTTACGATGTGACTATAATTCGAACACATTGATACCACAAAATCATGATGTTTACATCTCATTCTGCCATTGAAGACATCACTTTCGATACAATTATAACAATACACATAAAGTTATTCAACTCCATTCAAACATGGGGTTTTCTATTCCATACAAAATTCATTCGATTCAATTAGCATTTTGCCTTTAGCTTTCTTCCATTTTATAAATATGTGAAATCAATTCACTAAAATGCACCTCACTTATTACAATCATGGACACAACCTTAAACATTCACTAATATAAGATTATTAATTTGATTTTTTAAAGGTACTTTGCATCGAAAATATCATCAAGTCATTAGTAAGTGTTATCATTTGGATGAATTTAATGAGAACATAATTTTCTCTTAACTATGAGTATTATTTCTTTCTTCAGTATTTTGTTGCGAATGTTAGAGTAAAATTTTTAGTTTTTATGTTCTTCAAAATGGTCAAGATAATAAATACATTAAATTTTAGTGGAACTTTAGAAAAGATTATGTCATCTAGCCAAACATTTTTCTCATACATTCTTTTCATTGATTAAAAGCAAACTGATTTATGATTTCACTGTTCAACTATTCACCTTGATCAATGATCATGTTGAATTAACAATCATGTTAGGCTGTTGCATAAATTTAGAGCTGCGAGCTAGATGTATTAATATGTTTGCATCAAACATCTGTTTATCAACAATGAAATTACATTGCAGAAAAATGTTCACACCAGGCTGTGTTCTCGTGAGTCGAATCGATGAGTGTACAGAGTGGAAGAGCTGGTTCCAGGTGACACTGAACTCGATGAGAGGGACGAGGGTGTTGTGAGACATAATGATGATGATGACACCCTCTTCGAGGCTGGCAGAACCTAGGTGTTGTCGTCATGTTTATGAATTTTGTTTTCTAGAGCTGGAGTTGGTCTTGTCACAAGATCTTGGAGCTCATCAGGCGTAAGAACCGTGAAGTCCCTGAATATAATTATTATTATTAGATTATTAATATTCATCTCAACTTGTTGGGATTAAATTACCAAAAATTATTGACATTATGTCATACTATAATTAAATATATACCTGTGTTGGGAAAGAAGCATGTCTATGCTTGTAACACTTCGTTGATGAGTACCATCTTTCTGTGCAGCTCTTTGTCTTCTTAACCAAAGTGCTCTCAACTGCGAGAACAAAGCACCCAGAAACAGGAAGGTAAAACCAGCTCCTATGATCTGTGTTGAACTGTGTGCAAATTCTGCACCTGGAGCTAATTGAACTAATCCAACGATTAGCATTATACCACCCAATAGGAGTGAACTCACCACGACAATTAGACAATTGATCTACAATTTTCAAGTCAGAAAAAAATTATTACATAACTTTATATTTATTTTTGAAAATTTAAATACATTTTTGGTGGATTGGAACTAATTTTCTGAATTTTCAAATGAATTTAGGTGTTCGTTTAGTTTTTTTTTCGTGCCCATCAAATATATTAAAAATCGTTCTGCTAGTAAAATCATTGTGAATATTTGTTTTCTTTTATACCTAACTTGGAAACTGCTTTGAGAGAACATCAACGAGCTTTTCTCGAGAATATCAATCTCGAAATTAAATTTGCTATCAATATTGATGTACAGAGCGTTACATACCAGACATTGTAACTTTCCAGTCTTGCGTTAAGTGCTTAAAAGACGCACCTGGGTCTATATAATCTACCCACTGACGCTTTCTACAGCATTAAACATTTATCTTTACTCGCGCCAATCCTAAATTGTGCACCCACGTAATACTGACTGACGTCACTTGCTATCTATTTCATTTGCTTCAATCAACGATGAATATGGATTGGTTTTTCGATAAATTTGTTCAACCGACATCATTTTTTCTTATGCTTAACCAAGTAAAAATTTTCTGTAGCCCTCACTATTTTTTCCCGATAACATTTTTTTAATTTCTTCTTCTTCTTTCATTTGTTATTTTGTTTTCCTTTTTTCTTTTTTATCAACCATTATATCAGTGACTGAATTAAATTCATAGTATAATTGAGAGAAGATTTATATGTAAATATTATAAATTAAATGGTAGTTACCTTTCCACATAAAAAAATTTCAGGTGGTGCTTTTTCCATAAGTCCTAAACCCGCCTCATTATCCGTCGGACTTCCTGGCTGACTATTTCCATACCTCAGCCCTCCCGCAGGAAGGTAACTTTTACAATGATAGGGGGAACCCGGCCCAAACTGTACAGGTACAAATGCTGTAATCATTCTGGAAATAATTCATCATCAGTTTGCTACTCTTTATAGAACATACATGAATATATAATATGGATATAATGCAACAAATGTGAACGGAATAAAAAACTAATGACAGCAATAAATAAAGGAAAAAAAGTCTACGTTCAAACAAATTTAACAATCGAAAATAAAATACAAAATTATTAAACATTTTGATAGATTGAAACTGTTGATAATTATTCAATCAATAAAAAATTGTCCAATTGAAAATACTGAAAATATCTCCAACCCCACATGACAAAAGTACAGCAGGATCAACATTTCAATATTGGACATATAAAGCGTAATGTATAAAAATTATTTTGTGTAAATGACATAATAACAAGATAAACAGGTGATGAAAACTTCAAACACTTCAATTGTCAATAAATTGGATCGGGAAGCACTTGGAAAAATAGAAGAGTCATAACTGTAAATATAGTAAGTACATATAAGATTGTGATAAATAAAGTTAAAGACAGTTAAAATTACACAGCCTTTGTATTATTCGTTTCTTTTTTTTTTCATTTAAATCACTTTAGTAATCGATGATATGAATGGAACGTTCAATATCAAAACTGGCACAATGCTCGAACTAGATTGCAATAAGCTGTGTGTGAAGATAGTCTACAATATGTCTCATACATTGTCTACATGTCTATATTTCACAATACTTTTTATATAAATCCATACTAATAAATGAATCAATGTGAGAAAACAAAACGGTTGGAGATGAATGAAACGTACACAACTATTCATTGTTTTGTCTCATCAAATTCGTTACAATTGAATGACGCATTATTTTAACAATATCTTTGTCATAGTTTATAACTATAAGTTTAGTTTATATAAACATTAATAATGTAAAATATATATTAATGTAATAAATGTTGCATGTGGCGTATTTATTAGAAAAGTTTATAAAAATCAACAGAATAATTTTCACAATTTCATTGTTTTCTTAGTAAATTAAGATGTGACATATTCAAAGGGACTTTATGACCATATACAATATAATTTCTCACGTTTTTTTTTCTAACTGTGCTATCTATAATATCATGCACTTCTACAGTGTTCACTACTGTTCAAGAGCTGTTGAAAATAATCAATTGCTATTAGTGATTGATTTTTTTTCTATTTATTTCTTTTTGTATTCTGAACAATAAATATAATCATTTGATAAATCATAACGAGTGGTCATGGTCAATGAATATAATTTGTAAAAAAGTAGTAAAGAGTGAAAGAAAAATAAAAAACATTTCGTTGAGGTTATAAAAAAATATTTGACATTAATTACTGTGGGTTAGTCATATAATTTTGTAATTTAATTCCAGCAAATTAAAATTGATGTTTATAATCTCAACTGCTTTATGTAAAGTTGCCAAGTCAGTCATGTAAGTTTTTCAGATACTCATGCAACCTTTACTGGACTTAAATGTCATCCCCATAGTAACATATGTTGGGTTAAACTGGTGAATGTAAAAAATTCCAGATAATATTTCTTCATTTAGAATTATCTCTTGATAATGTATTGATCTTCATGACCTTCACGATTGAATGGATTAGTTGTTAAATTAGAGTAGTGACAGGCAATGAAGATGATTCTATTTAATTTCTGTTATCCATAAGCATAGTCTTTGAATGTTTATCTAAACTGCCCCGCGTAATTCTGTTTGTCTGACTGTTCAATAAATGGAGTGCAACGGCCGTTGTATCGGCCCCGTGGGCGCATCTAGGCCAACGTTGCTACGACCCCGCGTGCCCCTGATGTGATGAAGTGAAGGAGCTTCTCACCCTTGTACAGGTGCTATAAATTCAACTGATTCTATTGCACAATTTAATTCATACAATCAATATTTAATCATTGGAGTATATAAAAAAAAATTTTAACTGTAAAAAATTTTACAGTTGGACCAGGTCGATGTTAAAATAATTTTTTAATACATTTTACTTTACTTATTGAATATAAACTAAGAATTTTTGTATTTGATATTTCTCTTTGCATCAAATTGATACTGAAATGCAGTAAATAATAATTTAGAAGCTCAGGTCATGGACTATATATTAAGTATTGTGTGGAAGGTGCAAAGTAGAACACTGGCCTGGATTGCAGTGTCATGAATGCCTATATGTTTTGCTGTACAATCACTTTGCAGTGTATCTACACTTACATAGTCTTTTACTTATATTTCTCTTTTATTTTTGTCGTCTTTTGTATTTTTATTTTTTCCTCCAATGTATGCATAACTTCTAATAAACAAAAGATTGGGCACACAATTTTTCATTGTTATATATAAAATTTGTTCCACTTTTATTCTTTTGTTGAATAAATTTTGACTGATGAAAAATATGACAGTATAAAAATATAAAAAATCCAGCTTCACAACTTTTTTTTTTCGTTTTTATTTCAGTTGGTGAATTTGTCTATTGTAAAAGTATTTTTTTTTTATATATGATGGCCATGTTTTGTAGTACAATGACTTGTTCAACATTTCTGTGCCAAATGTGATATAAGACATGTTTTATTTTGGCAAATGTCCAACGATGTTGTCACGTATTTAAGGGCAGTTTAGTTATTGTAAAGTATTTGAACCAGGTCAGTTTCCTTTCCCTTTGTTGCGTTATCGTGACAAATATCAGCAAATCATGTGAAAAATATTAGATTTACATTTCAGTGTTTCTATTTATATATTTGATTTTTATTTATCGAATAAAAAAAAGGAGACGATATTAAATGTCATCCGAACAAATACATTTGTAATGAATTTTCATGTATTCATATGCTTGAATTGAATCGCTGGAGTCATCACTTATTCTCAATATGGTATAGCAATGACGCATGAATGAACAAGGGTCCTTGTACGTTTTATACTCCAATGGTCTAACTATAGCACTGTCCACTCGTGTATAAATTTAGAAAATATTGCCGATAAACATTTTTTCCAATTTTTCCATTCGTTTTATATTCAGTTTAAAATATTTCTCATCAACACCAGAACATATGTTATGGATCTTTTTTTATTCTAATATTTATGAAAGTATTTAAAATGATAAATAAAAAGAATTTGATGTGAAAAATATCAGTGGGAAAATTCCGTTCACTTTATTTCACTCTTTCCTATTTTATTGCAATAAAATTAATTGACATTAAATAAATTGTAACGTTGAGAGAATATTCAAAACACAATACCTTTAATATGTGTCGAAATAATACAATATAATAATTATTTACTCACTTTGTAATATTTCCAGAGGCCTATTGTTTGACAAAATCCACACAACCACTCACAATTAGTAATCACCTAGAACTATTGAATAATAATTCGGTAAACAATGCTGGTGTTAATGTGAATGAGATCTTAAGTTTGTTGAGCCGTTTTAACAGGGTGGTGGTCCCGCGGAAACTGAGCTCGGTTGGTTCTGTATCCTGGTCGATAAACCACCCTCTGAACGCCCACCTGATTCTCACTAGAGGTGAATGTATAGATATATTTATTCGCGCCTGTCCGTACGATATCATACTCGAAAATAGATTTGTGCCTTGTTGTCACATTGCTATACTTTGATTTTTCTATGCTAATTGAATCAGTGAATTTTTTACGTCAATACTATAAATGATGAATTCTTAGAGTTGGGTGAGATCATTAATCCTATATGTTATTACGTCGAATTTTTTTAACCTATCAATGTATATAACGATTGCAGAGTTCATTTGTTAACCATTATGGCGCCACCAACTGGCATAGCTACAGAATTCACTTTGGTAAATTGATCAGCACATCATTAGCACCTAGGACGTTATGATTTGATATAGTATGGATTGAAATGGAGCAGACTATTTCAATTTAGAGAAAGAGAATTTTTTTTTTCATTGTATTTTAATTGTTTATCTGAAAATAAATTATATTTCATTGACTTTTAAACAAAAAATCGATTCTCTGTTAATTTTCTATTGTAGAGTGAAAAAATACTTTTTAATTAGATATTGATAGCAAACATTTTTTCAAGGATATTTGTGTGCTTTAATTACAGAAATATCTGATGAATAAGCCAATTTTTTTCCCTACTCTTACAGATGAAAAATTAATTATAAAATAATGTGCCAAATTGGATAAATTCAATGTTTGGTTCGTGAAAACATTTTATTAAACTCTGGAAGTTACAATAGCAGTAAAGATCATCATTATATATATATATTTTTCCCCTTTTGTTTGTCGAGCAGAATTACATATATTATATGTCACAATATTATTCAGAACTATTCTAATAAAATCTTTGCTAAAGCATTCTCTCATATTAATGCAAAATAAAATTATTGCGTATGAAATTTTTCTTCTATTTTTTCCTTGTTTATCTGAAAGATTAGCTGTGCGTGTGCATTAATTTTATCGCTCAGATATGATATAAAAAATAGTATACAAGACAATATACGTGACACATTGCAATACTTCTATGGCTAAAATGTTTGAATATTTAAAATTCGGAATTGAAGTTTGAAATTGAAGTAATATAGCATGTTCATCCCCATTGTACATTTTGAGGAATTCAATTGTTTGATCAGCCATAGAACGCACTAAATTTCTAGTAAGTATAGTCTATCTCTGTCACGCATATTTGGCATCGGTATGTCAGAGTAATCGATGGATTTTATAATATCTGTTACTTATATAAATTACAACTATTATATTATTAAACTTTCCTTTTATACAAATAACAAGACAAAAATTCCTGATGATAGTTATCATTAATTTTTAGAAAGAAGATGTACTAAATATTATCCTGATCGGTTGTCAAGTTCATTGGTCAATATCACTTGAATTTTAAATTACTGTTTCAAACTTGATTTTAATATTTCTTGTTATCATATTTGCATGAACGTTCAACGAATGTTCTTTGTATCATCAAAATGTTAAATAAAAATATTATTTCATTCATTGTCATGCGTAACATATTTTTCGTATTATTATACTTTGACAATTCCATGATTCTGTTCAAATGGATTCATATTCAAAAATTAATATTACTTGTTTTGAAACTTAAGACGTTTTAACATTTAAACAATGTCGTAAGTTATTTTAGAAGACACAGAGCTCACTAGTTACGACAATTATCAATACACATTGGACATAATAAATAATTATTTAACTTTACATTTGGTTTCATTCCTCACAAATTTAATAGATGTTGTAATCATAATTGAAACAGAATATCGCAGTATGTTTCAATAGAGTGATATATTTTATGGACTGGCGAGTTTCTTCTTAAATGTCCATAAATATTTGGATTCGTTATTTATAATTACATGGGGCGTGATGAAATGTGAATGTCTACGTGCATTCCAACTAACAATAATATTATTGTTAATATGATCCAATTAATTTAAAAATTAAACGACACATATAAATATAATCATGACTACAAATATTCAAATATGTCTAAATTCATTTAAGATTCAAAGTTTATATAGATATAATGTAAAAAATATAATTAAAGTAATATATGTCTAGAAGCCACAGACAAAGATTGTATAAATGAAATTAATATAAATATAAAAGGAAAATTCGTTGCGTCAAAATTATTCCCTTATATTTTTTCCTTATTTTCAAAGATCTTTGGAGAGATAAATAACGAAGCACAAACGATATTCAACATTGAACAAATCTCGAAAGTTCCTGAACGTCCATCCAAGCACATTTGTTGCATAAATTCATAACTAAACATATATTTACATATTTTGTCATCAAACTTTGTGACATGCACAAATGAGTTTGAAACATTTATAAAGTTGTAGAAAAAAGGTGAATTATGGTCATCTTATAAAATGATTTGTGCAATGGCATACAAAGGAAGCGTTAACAATATGCACATCAGAATTTTGTTACATATATGTATGATTTCATAATTTGTTTATGTATGTAACTGTGTGTGTATATATATCACATGTAGAATTATTTTATACTTATGACAATGTGTCATTATGTTCAAGAAAATGTGTAATTTTAATTAAAAGCAAAATTGATTCTAAAAGTTTAAGATACTGACTAATAATTGAAAATCATTTTATTATTCTTTTCAAGACAATTTTCATTGTCGTTGTGTATGTTCATGTCTATATTACTGTGAAATACGGTCAACGAGTAGTTCCTCACATAAGAACTACAATAAATAATCTTATTTTTTTGTTTTTTACATATAGATTCATATATCTACTCAATAATATAAGTTTAAGTGGACCCCAACGATAGTTGTACGCTTTTTCATGCGCATGTGAATAACTTTTACGATAGATTGGACGTTAAAAATATTTTTTTTTGAATTCCCGAGACACATATAACATTTTGTTGCACTGATAAAAATAAGAAACAAAATTTATTTTAAATTTCATCATTTTTGTTTCAGTTTCACAATGTTTTCATCAATCCAAAATAGTACAGATACTCGATAATATATTTGAAAGACTTTTGTTTAGAATTATCAAAATATTTAGATCATGTATATTCGTACAACAGTAAGATGTTTTTGTAATTTATTACAAAAATGGTCGAACAGCATAGACTTATGTGTAATGCCTGGTTGAAATCGAACGTCGAGTCGAATTATACTGGAAAATCATGAGAAAAATTGTAATTTTGTCCCATTTGTAAAATTAACAGTGTGCGTACATATGAATTCCACTTTACATTAGCATTTGCATAAACAAATTGTTTGTGCAAATGAGCCCAATTATGTGGAACTTCCATCGTCCATATTGTATTTAGAATACAATAAAATACTCAATTCGTCTGGATTAATACATCTTTTAAAGAAGAACGATATTCAATACGTATATATACATATACATATATATGCATTTTATATAGATGTATAGAAAGTTATAAAAGATAAAAGAAACGGCGTCGTGGTCTTTGCAATTCCAGTATAGCTCACGACATTTCGTCTCTAACACGTCCGTAGTCTTCCCTTTTTTTTTGTTTTATTTGTTTTTTGGTTTTCGTTTCCAATATATTAATATATTCTTGTTTATGTATATATACTTGCTTTCTTTTTCAATACTTCTCAATGTTTGAACACTCTAGGAGATGACATTGAATTGTCTTATTGTATAGATAGAATCGGAGTGACAAAAACTTTTCACAAGCATCTTAGCATTATTCAAGATGTAGCGTTGTTTATTAATATAAATTATGATACTATAAATGATAATACTAATAATAAATAATGGAAATGATAATATTAATAATATAAATTCATGGAAAATATTATTAGAAGAAAAATTGATGAGGATGGAAGTGTCTTAAGCTTCTTCATGTTCAGAGCTTTGAGATCTACGCTTCTTTTTGTGATTGCCTTGTTGACGATGATGATGATGATGATGATGATGAATCATTTGTTCTGTTTCAGGTGGATGTTCATGGCCAACTAACAAATCCAAAGTTCCTCTTGTAACTGAGGGTTGATCTGCAGTTTGGGATGGAGGTAAAGGTGTTGCTATTGGTGAATCAGCTGGCAGTGGCATACAGTGTAGCCAATAACATCTTACACCAGCGAGTACAATTCCTAGATAAAAATAAATTTTTTTAATTGGAACTTTAATATTTGATTATTAAATTATTAAATTATAGATATTGATTCATTGTTTTACCAAATAGAAGGAGAGTACTGCCAGCTATGAGCAATGGGAGTCTATGATCTGTGGTCGTTGCTCCTGGTGCCAGTTGAACTAAACCAACCACAAGAACTATTGCACCTAATAGTAAACATATTACTACAACATGTAATCCAGATATCTGCAAATGGGATAAGAAAATTGGTAAAATAATGAAATAAATAAATAAATAAATATATAGATAAATAATTATATGAAATATCACCTTGCCGCATAGATAAAGCTCGGGGAGTGGATCAAGATTGCCATTTTGTCCATGGGGACTCGGAGTTGGCGGTGATCCTTGTAGAGGTGGCAGCCATTGGCCACCCAAGTAAAGCTGGCTTGGGCGCTTCAGTCTTTTCTCCTGCCTCCTGCGCTCATGGCGGACAGCAACCGCAGGCATAGCCCCAATCATTCTAAAACATTCCCAAATATATTAAAAATTCAATTCTACAATTTCATATAAATATAATTTATCAATATCTTCATCAATTTGTTAATTATCAATAAAATTTTCATTGTCTTCATAATTTCCTCATGATAAGTAGGTCATGCCCTGCAAGATACGCCCCTGAAAAGTTTAATATGATGTTTGTTGGATACTTATGCATTATAATGTATAATAAACATAATTCTATAAACACTTTGGATCTGTATCAATTAAACTTATCCGCATGTCATTATAGAACATAAATAATTTATATAGCGTCATATTATTGAATTGTTTCCATAAAGTATATATATTTGATTTGATTGGGCACGATGCACTCGTTCTATAAGTCGGTGAACCATACAGTACGCAGCTTGTGAGACGCTGTGAACTTTAGTGACCTCAAATGACCCTGCCGGGTCGATACGTCACTATAATCCACCTAGCTTTCCTTCTTCCTCTATTCTATTCGTTCCATCCAGGTCTACATCCCGCGAGTGCCCCAGGCTGGTGTCCCGTGGTGTTTGAATATACTTCACGAGAGCTTTTACAGAGGAAAAAAATATCCATACCGTTGTGTAGAAGCATCATAAAATACTTGACATTAATTTCTACAGTATAAAACTCCATTCTTTTTTTCAGGTGATATTTTTTTATTTTAATGTTTTCACATTGGTAGACTATTTGGCTGGATGAATAATCAGGTCATGAATTTTATAGCCAATGGAAAAGTTTATTTGTTACTGAAAGTGTTATGACGTTATATTTTGTTGCAATTGGAAATATTGAAGGTTTAATAGCGTGGGTGGTTCTGTGGAGATCTATATTGAAGAGTTAAGTGATGAGCGGTTAGAAACTCAATATGCAATTGCCTTGGGCTATTTGTTCATAGTGGGTGTATTACTGTAGAAAATTGAAAACATTAGATATTGAAGTGGAGAAGATGAAATATTTTTTAGATTAGATTGAAATGAAATTAATGGATTTGTCTTTAATTATGACGTATTGGAATATTAGAAAATTTAATTATATGATATATAAGAAGAAGGAGTTATAGAAACCGTTTGAGATAATGAGCGTTTATCAACCTTTTTATTTTCGAAAAGTCGTGCATCAAATGTATGTATATACATATGTAATTATAATACATACAATGTAAATTTATGTGATAAGAAAGCTTAAATTACTAAGAATAAAGAATAGATTTATACTGTCAGTAATAATTGTAGTCTTCGTTGACTTTACAGAATATTTTTCGCATTCAGTTTTGTCATAATACGATAAAATTATTTTTATACGTATTTTCGTTAATTAAATTATCACGATTTTTCATTATTTCAATCGTCTTTTTTATTATTTTGATCGACTTCATAAAGATAATAAAATTTAATAATTTAATATATAACGCGATTGTATTTTTCTTTTTTTTAACTTGACAATAAATTTAAAAAACAAATTTTTGCAGTCATGTTATATTTTATATTGCATTTCGATAATGATGAATGTTAATATATTTATTGGAATGCTACTAATACTCAATATTAATATTTCAACAAGAACAATATTTATATATTTTATGGGTGAAAGTAATAGAAAAAAAAAAGAAATGAGTAAATATATTTATGAATGATTGAAATAATGCTTAGAGAAGCATATTCTGGTGGAAGTCAAATGATTGCGAAATAGCACTGTGAAGATTGTCTAAATGTATTAAAGAAAATGTGACAATTAACGTCTTTTTAAATAATGTAAATGGAATTTTGTGCTTTACTAATTTACCACGATATTTGCGTTGACTTTAATATTTATGTGCTTTATATAATAATGATCACACAAAATATTAAAGATAGATTAATTTATTTTATATATTATTTTTGCATGAAAGGGCTTTCCGTAAATAGATCACAGAGTAGTAGCGCTCGAGCATCATAGCAATTTGATATTTCTGTAAATTCCCGAATACGAGATACCGATTGTTTAGTTAAATTCTTATCGATATTGGTCACGCGATGGGAACTTTTTCGAATATGATATGGTCAACATTGAAGGATGAAAATTTGATTTCAATGACATTTCATGTACATATTGTGTGTCGATAAGGGCACCCTTGTAAGACCATTATTTTGAAAATAGTTACAGCATTTTAATGACATGGAAACAAATAATCAAATTTCTCAGTTTTGTTTTCAATTTTAAATCGATTAAGAATGGAATTTTGGATGTCATTCGATGAATTTGTATTTGTTTTGCGAATTTTCACGTATCACATAGGGAAATTCAATGGAATGAGAAAACCGAATCTGCTTTAATTGAGCCAGCAGCGATTGGAATGTAATTCAATTACATTTTGGACTATATAAATTATGATGGACATAATCCTTTTTTTAAAGTGAATTTTTTTGTGTGTTTTTATACCAATCTGGAAATAGAATTCTATTCATGAAGCGTCGGCAAGAACGTAGGCTTGTTTCCCTGACTGCAGAATTCTATTATGAAAATTGATTACTGTTTAATTGATATAGAAGTGATTGGAAAAAATAATTTCATCCATGTTCGAGCTGAAATGAATTTTGAAATTGTGCACGACTTCACCTTCAGACCCACAATATGCGCAATATTGAAGAGGACCATCAAGATAAAATTTAGGAACTTCCATATTTTTAATTTTGCATAGTTTTAAAAAAACTTAAAACAAAAAATTAATTACCGGAATGTCACAAACAAATTACGTAAATGATCATTGATAAATTGTTGCTATCATTTTTTATCCATCAAATTATCTAAAATGTCTCCAACAAAATTTCTTGCAGCTATTTATTATTTATATTATTTTCTTTCTTTCTTCAAAATAAAAAATATTAAGCAAATATGAAATAATATTCCTGTAATTTCTGTTTTTTTTTTTTCCTTACTAACAGTTGCATACAATTATCAAGAAGTAAACAGAATATTTACAATTTTATAAAATTGAAAAATAAAAATCTTCAAACTGGAATCCAATTACACGAGACTGCATCTTGATATTCCACTTCATTGTGCATGTACAATTGTACATATATTTATATTATGTAAAGATAATCATTTATTTATTTATTCTGCAACGATTCAAAAAAAAAAAGAGAAAAAAAAACTTCTGTATATCATCGAACTTTACTTTTTTTCTGCGATTAATATTTAAAAGTTTGGTGCAAGCGTTTCTTTTATATAATATAGTATTCGAAGTGTTATAAAATGGATTATGATCCTGAAAAATTATGCCTATAACTTCAACTATTATCCTTATGCATGTATAAGACATACTCAAAAAATTGCAAATACAATGAGCACCTCAAAATATGAATTCGAAATTTGAATATTAGACACGTACATACTCCAAATTGTGTGAAAAATTTCATTTCACCTGTAAGCTTTAAAGTTTTCAAATTCGAAGCCAAAATCACCTCACTAAATATAAATTAATGCGTCAATAATTTATTTTTTCAATTCTACGAGAAAATCCTCTTGAATTTTCGCAATTCCCATACACAAATTAATGTGAAATCACATGAATATTATCTTAATGTCGCTGGCTTATCTCGTTGCTATTAATTCAATTAATTTACGATTCGTCTTGCTCAGTCGATAGTAATGTCACATTTAATTATTCATAAAACTTTCCAAATCTGCATGTCATTACCAATATCAAGAATAATAAATATTCAGTGCAGAATTCAAAGCTAAATGAGTGCTTTATCAATATAGACAAAGGCATTTAGCTGATTCTAAAAATGTCCTTCAGTTTGCATTTATCAATTTTATCGAAGATATTTTCAATATTTTCCACAACCATCCATTATCACATGATGCCTTCTGCGATGATTTTCATTATTCAAGCTTATAATTTTGGTCCTTTGATTAGGTTAAACAGATACATTCAAATATTTCCGTATTACATACTCGTAAATAAATAGTGCTGATATAATTACATCATTAACCATAAAATAGCGAAAACAATTTTACGCTTTTGCATATAATTGTTTATCGTATGATTCAATAATTCGTTCGCACATGCTAAAGACGACATGAATAGTTCAAACTATGATTTTTGTTTTCTTCGAATTTTCAATTAGCAAATGCGACAAATAATAGCAGAATAATTATTCATTAAAACGTCCTTTTTATATTCCATCAATATTTTATCTTGTGTGCATTCTTTTAACTGCAATGTGTCTATATATATATACATATATATATATATATGATATATAGAGATAAAAACATTGTGGTCGATGAGATCGAGAGAGGCAGATAATGTCATTGATGACTCGATAGAGCAAAAATTTTTTTTAAATACGTTCTCATTTCGAGAGATTATTCAAAGTTGTAATTTTGATTCATGTTCAAATGGTAGATTCAATTTTTCGCAGGATGTACATAAATTGGTTGATGCCCATCGTGATGATGATGGAATTGATGATGATTATGATGATGATGAAGATGGTGTTGATCTTCATCACCGTGATGCTGTGGATTATGATTGCCATTTTCCTTATAGAAACGAGAATTATTCTTGTTATGTAAAAGTTCTCTTGTCTCGCTGGGCGAGCCAGGACTCAAGCTATTAGTAGTGGATGTTTCAATTCGATCACTGATAATTTCTTCTTCAGTAATTTGTTCAAGAAATAGTGGAGATTGAGCAATCTGGTGTTCACCATTAGCAACGGGTGGTGGAGAATAAGCTGGGGGAGGACTTCTTGGAGGTGAACTGAACATTTTTTCATTTTGGACTTCTATTGAATTTGTGGACGGCATTTTTTTCAATTGCTTCGCCTTTCTTCCATGCCTTGTAGTAAGTCCACCAGTTTCAGTATCTCTTTCTAATCTGTGACCAGATCTAGATCGTGTCAGTTGTCTTTGAACATATTCCTCCAAGTCGTCCTCTTCTTTTTTCGCAATAATACGATTTAAAGCAATAAGAAATAAACCAACAACTAGGGCAAACAGACCAGTGACAACGAGCTCATTCCACCATCCACCTGATCCTTTAGAGCTCCAATTGGCCAAGTCACCCGGTAATAAACCACTTGCAAGTAAGAAACCACCAAGTACAAGGAAAACAACACCAATATGAAGCATCCCAATTGATGTGAAGACTTTGGAATCCAACATTCCTTGGCCAGCAGCATGATGCTGCTGTGTCGCATGATGATGCCTTGGATGATGATCCAACGATCCTGTTGATGCTCTTGGTGATGTCAGTCCACTTTCACCGGATTGCGCGCTGAAACGACGTTCGCGGGCGCGTCGTTGTTCATCCCGACGTTTTCTTTGACGCTTGATGGCCAGTGCCGAGTGCAATCCAACCGCGTGCATCCTGCAACACCGCAAATAATACCCTGCTCAGTAAACCTGTCATACCACATTGTCCCATTTCTTCATCTTCATTCTCTTTTCCCGCTATTTCTCATATCTATATTCACCCTTATTCACTCACTCTATTTCTCCTGTTTCACTTCGCTATTCGTTACGTCAAGGCATGAATAAACTAAAATCAATCACGCAATCAATCTCTCTTTTCCATTCGTTTCCTCCGCTTCGCAATTCCTTTCTCAACCCTCATAAACCCTCTACTCTCAAACACACACATATATACTGCGACCCATCAAAACATTGGGAAACTGAGTGGTTCATTCTTTGCATTGCAGGATGCACCGTGTTGGATAATAAATATACATTTATTGTTGAATTTATATTGATTATCTGTCGTCAACGATATAAACTACATTCGCCATTATATTAATGGTCTAAAACTGGTGTTTCATATATTTCTACATCACCATTATTAAACACACTTTCATTATTTTTCATTCCCACGTATTAAATTCATCTTCTTCCATATGTCAATTTAATTATATTCATTGAACTAAATTCACGTTATCGTTATATGTGGGTTAAGTGATATAATGATTTTAGCTATAAGATGCACAAGTGCTTGAGTGATCATGAAATGAGAAATATCTCATCGCGTTCGAATGACGACTGTTACAGCTCCTTTGTATTTTTTTTTTCCTTTTTCTTTCCTCTTTCTTTCTTTTCCTTGGTCTGATGTGGGTCGAGCTTCCGCACACAATCACCACAGAGCCCACTACTTTGTGATAGCTTTTTGCATTTCAGTTTCAAAGACAAATACTTTTCAAGACCAGTTGTTACTTATACAGAATGAAAGAATAGAAAAAAAGAGAATATGCAAATCGTCATTTCGTGCTTGGTAACATTAAAATATTGAAAACTTACGTGCGCACTGAATTTTCAAATCTTTTGTGTTATCAAAAAAGGAAAATATAAATGAAAATGGAAATTATTTATATCAATCATGATGAACGTGAGTCTATAGAAATAATAATATTTTTACCTACATTTGTGTACGAGTTATTAACTTAGGTGTTGCGTGGTGAAGAAAAATTCATGGCACGTGTGAGCAAAGAGAAAGGTTTGGATCGATGGTAGATACGGTGAGAGGCTCAAAATGATGGTGTTGTGTTAATGGAATCCAGCAAAAATATAGTCACACACACATATATATATATATATATGTGTATATAGACTACATTATAAAGCATCGCAAGGAATCCTTTGTCATCATCACCCTTCGTCTTTCGTCAGTTTCATAATAAGAGAACCACAAAAACATTAATAAAGACAAAATGAATATAACAAAAAAAAAAAAAAAAAAAAAAAAAAAAAAAAAAAAAAAAAAAAAAAAAAAAAAAAAAAAAAAAAAAAAAAAAAAAAAAAAAAAAAAAAAAAAAACATACGAACAAAGGTATGATAACAATACAATGAAATGAAAACTTAGTCATTCAATTTCACATCTCATTGTTCCAAGATTTCAACCAAAGTTGTATTATTATTTTTTATATATCTCAAAACTTTTTAAATATATTTTTTTAATATAAATTATAATTTTCAAAATTTATTCTTCTTATAATTTAATGGATAGAGGACACCATTATTGATCATTCCCCCCAAAGTTTTGTGATACTTATTTAATTTTTGTGAGCATGGATAACATAACATAGATAAATTTGAATTTAGCTACGTCACGATATTATGATGAATATCATCATATTGTAAGATTGCAACGACACGCAAAGAGGGTTGTTCATTTGTGGTAGTGGTTAGTCTCCCTTATTTTCTCGCTTCTTGCACGCCTCTTCTAAATGAGTATCACGTGATTCTCTTTCCCTATATATAAATATATATATATATGTGTATAAATAAATCAAAAAATGATACAGGTGAACATAACTGTTTGTCTTGGATGTTTTATACCTTGACAAATCCCTTGGGGAACTTGCAAAGAAATGGCGACACAATATATGGGAGACGGTGGAAGCTAACGCTATAATTCTGGACGATCAATAAGCGTTCTCTTATGTGTGACGGAACGCAAACGCAATGTGTGCACTCAAGAGTTACTATTATATGTAGAAGCATCGAAGCTGTTGGTTTGTGTAGACAATACTTTACAATTCTGCAATATCATGCGCCTTGTGTGCACTATATTTTATCTACGTGTTATGTTTTTTCATTTGCAGATGTGTCAGACTAAGACTGCAAATGATTTTTTATGTGGAAAATTATTGTATGTTGATTAATAATATTCTTTTGTGGAATTGTTTTGTTTAAACAAAACGATGACGAATTTTTTTAAATATATTTAGATATAGAATGGGACATTTTATGTTGATCTGAAGAGAAAATTGTGTGATTTAATACAGTAAATTTTATTGTAGAGATATTTTAGTTTGGAAATTTATCCCTTTTTTAAATTTAATTTAATTTTATTATGTGTTAGTTTTTAATGAAGTTTGGATAAGGGTGAAAGCGTCGCAGCTGTTACTTGTGGACTTGTATCACACTTTGTGATCACATGTCTTATGAATAATTGAACGATAAACAAAAGTGGATGATGGTCAGCAAATAAAGCTCTTGTGTAATGAGGTGTAATGAGTATGGAAAAAAGCTCATGCCGATGTTGATTTTGTCCCTAAAAGGAGGATATTGTTAAGTTGCTTATAAAATTGTGATACAAAATAGTTGATGATATTTATTGATGTTTAATTTGTGATGAAAAAAAAAATTATTTATCAAAATTATACGATTGAGAATTGCACAATGATGGGAAATTATTTTATGGGGTGGCTTTTACAATCCAATGTTAAGAGTAAACAATTTTAAATAGTTAATATATTTAGTAAGAATATTTATCAAAGAATTGAAATTCTTTTTTGTTAAATGAATAAATATGAAGTTATAGAAAGTTGTTATAATTATGCGTGCAAAAGTTCGAAAGAGATATAAAATAAAATTAACTTGCCAAGTATATTTCCATTGAGTCACGATGTAAAAAAAATTCTGTTAAGAAATCTGGATAAACTCTGGAGAATGAAGTAATGAAAACTTAGTCACTGGGATATATATTCAAGTCATTTTTTTCACACCCTTTTTTTTTAGTCGTTGAAACAAAGCCTCGTGCGTTGGTATTTACAGTTTTTTTTTTCTCTTGAAGAAGGGATGTTTGAGATTATTGATCTTTTGAAGAAAAAATAATCTCAAGCCATTACGGTTCTGTGATCGTGCCAATAATCCAAAAATACTTTGAAAAAGAAATAAGTTCATTTTGACAAGACTTTACATTGGTAAAAATATTGTCGAAAAATATTTATCTGTAATATAAAATTAAATCAATACAAAATTTTCTGGTTTACCAATTGATATAGTACGCAAAATTGAACAACAAATGGCGCTGCCAGGCGGTCGCCTTCTTCACGACTATGTTTTTACCTATAGAATAAAAGTGTTGAACTCATAAATATAATTTTTCTTTTCCAGGTCTATGTTTTGTGGATTGCAATAATTTATTGAAGTCGGACATATTTCAACTGTATACTGTGATATAAATTCTGGAACTCCAGGATATACTAGAAACATTTTACTGTCATGGATGAGATTTTCGGTTCAAGGAACTGATTCAACATCTTGTAATTTTTTTACATTGAGTTACTTATGATATACTTTGTGAATAACCAAAAGTAAAAGGAAAACAAAATTTGTGTTGATGCTTAAATCTCGTAAACTTTGTTGTACCTATCAATTTTTTTTTATCTTCATTGTTGCAACGATTGTTTACCCAATCATTCGACAACTGTTACAAAAATATCAATCTATTGTTTATGCTGATGTATGAAAATTTTTAATCAACCAAACAATATCTCAGTAACTAATTAAAACACACAATTCATCATAGGTTCGGTTTTTTTGTTGCCTTTTTTTTCGATTTTTCATTCTTTTTTGAATTTTTTTCACTCGATTCTTTTCAACCATTGTTCATGTTTCTCATTTCAGTTTAATATTTAGGAGGAATTCCATAGCACATCCAATATATGAGGCGGATAATTAAAATTGCAGAGCTCTTGTTTTGTTTTTTACCATTCCCTCAAGCGCTAGTGATATATGTAAGAAAATTTTCCGGATTCAGTGAGTATTCATAGAACTTTTGTTTTTCTGGTTTAAAAGACTAATGAGGCTGAATTTTTGTAATCATTTCAATTCTATTGAAGCAAAATATTTATGAAAATCCTACAGATGTTCAAAAGTTTGAATAATTGAAAAAAAAAAACATTTTTACCGATCTTTATTGAAAATTCGAACAGAAAACTAAAAAAACTAACAATACATTTCCATTATTGATGAACGTAAAAACAAATAATTTTAAATAATTCCAGATAACAGACAAAATTTATTATCAACAGAATATCGATCATTTCAAATTTACAAAATTAATTTTTTCACATTTTCACGAGAGAAATCTCAAGAGAAAAATTTCAATTCTTCAATATTTTTTCCTCTAATGTCATTCTATCGCTGTAAATGCCAAAAATTCCCAAAGACCGAAGTCATTGATAGTAATCAATTATTCCATAAGTTAAATTGTAAATCATTGTTCAACCCCTCTTTGACTTTTTTTCCCAAATCAGATTATCGAAGAAAAAAGTACGGATGTGAGATAAACAAATTAAATAAACTAGGGAAGCAGACATGTTTTTTTTTTGCGTGCGGTGACTATGACTACTTCCTGGCGCCAGATACATATACAAATATAAAGAAAGTCATGTATATAGAAAAACAACAGCCCTTCACGTTTGTGTACGTCCTTGTTCTCGATTATATTTGCATCTCGGTCAACCATAGAATTTTCCATCAACATTTATGACTAAATCTTTCATGGATCAACTTACGGTTGTTCAGAACATTATTGTGAATAATTTCTTCACTCAAAAAATGTAAAACCAACCTTCATTACTTAAGCTACATTAACCATAAGATTATTATTCAAGCGAATGGAAACATATTTCCGTTAGACGATTTAACATCCACTAAATATGAAACAAAATTTAACTGGTAGTGAAAAGCAGTCATAAGACCAGTTGGATCCTGTCATAGAATTCAGCTTTGTCAATTATTTGTTTATGAATCGTTTCAACTCTAATTATCAAATGTATAATCGTTGATTTGATATGAAAATCCCATTGCAATTGAGTGTTGATAATTAACTTCCTCAAACAGAGCTTTACATCTAATGTGAACATTCAATTCTGTTAGTTTTCCATTCCAGATATAATTAATTATTGACAAATTGACTGTAATTCAATCCAACAGAGTTCCAATCAACGGTTCAAGTCATTTGCAACGGTGCAAAGTGAATTACATCAACATGGTGATTATATTTACGTATGAATTTGTATTTCAGTGTTGAAAAATATTAACTTGGGTGGTGGGTTCACATAATTGAATGTTGTATGACTATGAGATAGGAATATATATTGGGATTATGACTTTGATTGTACTTCAAGTGACTCTCCAGGAATGGTACGTCATTGAATATCTACATTTACAGGGATTCCCAGGTTTATAACTTGTCAAAGGATTTAACTACTAAATAGTTCGTCACTTATGAAATTGGTTTGACAAAATATCATAATAGACAACTTATTCAAAAAGTGTTTGTAAAATACTTCACTTGGACAATTGAATGAAATCAATGATTGACTATTAGTACTTAAGAACAATAGGGGACTATATAAAATAATAAAGAAGGGACAAAGTGAAGGAGGTGACATTCATGACGTATATAAATTATTCAAGGGCAAAGCATCAAGATCACTTTATGAATTAGTTTGTGACCTTTGTAAATATATTTTCTATTCTCAGGCAGCTGTGAATTCGTCTGTATAAATATATTACGAAATTTCTGATCGAGGGAAAATTTATAAGAGTTTATGTTTAGCATTTTCACAACTTGCGCTACTTATGGTTATCATTAATTTCAATTAATTTTAGTGTTGGGTAGTTGATGGCTTTCAAGCGGAGAATCCAAATTGTTTATTTGTAATTATTGATAATTTTAAGTTGAAAATCATTTCTTTTGTAAGAATCGCTCATGGTGAGTTATGTTTTTTATTGTTAGATAAATCAAGAAATCATGATAAATAGCACAGCTTTAAAATTGAGGATTCAAATTCATTTTCTTACATCGTTGAACAACTTTGGGATGACAAAATTACTTTTTTCTTTGCAAGTTTCTGTCCCCTATCACTTGGAAATATCACACAAACTTAAATTTTGTTTCTCTTTCACCAGTACAAGCCTATTAAAAACAAAAACTCTTTTTCTTGTCTTCCCAATCTTTCTGTTGATCAATAATTGACTCACCAAAAATCACAAATTAGTTTCGACGTTATTTTTTTCTCCATTTCAAGTTTTGATTTATTTTGAAGAATTATTTTGTCTCCTGTTCGTGATAGTTCACTACAAACTATAATAAATTGATACCGAAGTTCATATCAGAATGAAATAGCTAGAAAAATGTATCAAACGTCGATTTTCATCACCAATTCAATATTGAAAAAGTTTTTTTCCTTGCAATACGAATTATATATAACATACACCATTGACTGTATATATATAATATTCATGTACGAATACATAAAACCCTAAAGAGTTCGTGATATTATACAAAGCAGGATATTTTCAACCGTCCTCAAGATGAAATATAAGCGCATAATATCTACATAGCGAGAACGAACTGAATGAATATTTTGCGTGAGAGGAAGTTGCCTACTTCAGAGATTTCAATTCTAGAATTTTCATGTCAATACCAATCACAATAAGTAATGAAAGTAAAGTTCAATGAAAATAACTAAGTCAACGACACACATTTATTATTATTATTAAAGTTAATAGAAGTGGCTGTTATCAACAAATGAAAAATATAACAATCCAATCCAAAAATTGTAACATTCCCTATCATTTTTTCATTAAAATATCAGAAAATGTATCCTGAAGTGTTAATGATAATTATAAAATGTTCATAATTATCAGTAGCATAAAAACTATTTGTCAAAAAACATCATGGACGATAATAAAAAAATTAAACATTGATTTACTGTTCGGATTAATTAATCACCAATGTCATACTATAATTTTAACAGAACCCTCAATAAATTCACCTTATTATAAATTCTTTTGATGAATCTATCCCACTTCAAATGTATTATAACTCAATCAACTATATACACAATTTGGGGAATCAATGGATTCAAATCCGTAATTAGAGTGTTCAAATTAACTCATATCATAAAGGAAAATTATGTATAGTCGTCTATTTAATATGCACACTCACTCGTATGAACGCACATGTAATTGAGAATGGAAATGATGAGTAATGTGCATTCAAATGTGTTACATTATATTTCATTGAGACATATATTCTTGGATTATTTTTGCATTATTGGCCGACGTTGATGCACCAACAAGAAAATTCATATTCAACGCAAAATATATAACCTCAACTATACAAAATTGGAATACAACTAAATATATATAAATATATACACATAAATAAACTTTGAATTTATCAACTAAATATTTCTCTAAACTATTTCCATCCTCGACTATATTTATTAAATTTTAAAACAAACACTCCAATGAATATCCAGAAGATTCATAAAAACAAACTGTTCCTCTATGTATAATTATCACAGCATCATGAATAAACATTAATAATTAAAATAATATAAACAAAAGAATGTAGTAATTAAACTTTTGTTAAACACAACCGTTAGATAAATATTAAATTTAATATGGTCAAATAGATGAGAAATGAGAATGGTTGAAACTTTATAAACAAAAAAACCTTGTGGTTTCTGTACACCAACCGACGTTGTTTCTTAGTTATTTCAAGGTTGGCTAAGTGCCAACCGTATTCCACAACTCTTCATATGCCTCAAGTGTATATAATTTATACTACACTTTATAGCTAGTGTTCATCTATACAGTATATAGACGAACAACTAGTTCCGTAAAGATATTCAACACTTCACAGCAATACATAACTTGAATTCATTGTTCTTTGAATCAACAAAAAGAAAAAATAGGTAAATTAGATATGGAAGAAATAAATGTTTGATATAAATGATTGGACTATCCGGCTGTTGTACTATCGATCATTTGTGTAAATTGATTTTATAAATTGTACCATATGGCTACCAGATGCATCGTTCATTGATACTTGGATACACTTGTGCATTGAGCGTCACAAATGCGTCACTAATGTAAATAAAAATGAAAAATCAACGTATGCATGAAAATATTGCGTCGTAAAATGGCATGGTGGGGGTCATTACTGTGACCTTTCAATCAAAAACAACCCAACAACTATCTTTCCACCCTTACTTGCTTCATACCTTTGTATTCTCTTTTATCATGAATGTCATATTTTATAGACATTTAATATAAACATTCCATTCTTAAAATTAATCAAAATATTATTCATATTATGACATTTATCATAGTTTGAGGTGATGTATGAATTCTCTGGTGTAATATGAATTGGGAATTATCAATATAAATTTATATCATTCATCATATATCAAATTCTGTCATTTTCCATTCTCACATATCAATTCCAAATGCTTTTACCATTTGCATTGACAAGCAAAATTGGAACAATAATTGGTGGATTGAAATTTTAGAGTTGAATTCTTTTTTATTGTATTTGTAGAAGTGTTTATGTTTGCGTGCATTGATCTTATCAAGAATTGAATTTGGAGTGATGAATTCTTCTCTTCAACTACAACTTTTGTATACGTCGATACTTAATGTTCTATTTTTTTCAATTATGGTCACTGTTCCAACAGTTAAATCAATGCTATCTCGTTAGAGCATCAACAATTTTACGATGACATAATTATATGTTAATTCTAAATATATAAATTGTAAAACGTGTGATGTTGATCAAATACGACATTGTTTGTGTGAAATTCATTACTGAAATATTTTCCACACAATAGAAGACATTGACATTGGTTGTGATACTACAATTGAGCGTCAAATTCTGTTTAACATATAAATTAGCACAGCTACGACGTAAAAGCTTTTGTAGGAGGAAAAAAAAACACATAAAGTAGTCATCGACCGATTCAGTGTTCACGCAGTGAAAACTTCTTTGAGCTTCTCAACTTGATGCTTGAGGGAAAAGCATAGAGGCGCATTGCTATTTTGTTTAGAAGGGGGAATACAAGAAAGAGAGCAGAGAGATATGTTTCTCTTTCATGTTTAGGTATAAAATAGGAAAGATAATGATGGGAATGATATGGAGGTTTTACTGTATCACGTCTGTATAAAACCACCACTCTTCCAAATTATAAATGTATGTGTACGTTTCTTTTCGTCCCCTTATTTCATTGTGTTTACTATCTATTGTGAAAACATGAATCGACAATTTTCTTTTTACAAAATGTGTAAGCAAATACACATGGGGAAATTTTCATTTCATAATATTCCATGAATTTCATTGTCATGATGAACATACTGTTGATGGAAATTAGTGGGGAATGAAATAGTTGAAACAGTGACAAATATAAAAATTGTAATGAGATCAAAGAAAAATTACCTGATTTTTTTAGTGGCACTCCGGTCAAATAGTTGTTAGACTTTCTTCGTAGCTGTTTTTCCTGCTCAGACTAATTCGGTGCCACCCTATTTTTCTATACCAGTTTGAATCTTCAAGCCATGGATTTTCTCAGATTGTATCTCTGACACTCTCTGTTCTTTCTTCACCGTTTTCCACGTTATTTATTTATCATTTGTTTTTTTTTACTGAGAAAATGCAAATGCCTCATCACTTTATATCACGCGCCCCGATGTCAACTTACATTCTCGTGCCGTGTACATGTATGTTTTTGTTAGGAATTACTACTACTACTACAACTACTATTTCGTATTGGCGTTCTAACGTTTGCGTGAGTCTACAATCGTTCACGGTAGTCCGTAGACGAGTACTTGCGCTTTGCAATAGAGACTGTAATTCCAGACCGGTGGTGGATAGGACGCGCCTCTTTCAAAGCTCCGCGCAAGCCCGGCCACGCGAACAACTGTCGCTTTTTATTTCGTCCATGTTCATCGCAATCGCGCACATATGAAGCTTTTTTGGTTTACCCCTACGCATAGTCGTTCATATTTCACATTCACTCAATCTTGACTTTGGCAAATTATCAAATTCCATATTTTTTTACAATTCGATAATTTTCTAAATTAATGGTCGAAAAGCTTGAACATTATAGAGCTTGAATGTAACGTGAGCTTTATGTTATGTCGGTAATTTATCATCGATTGATAAAGAAAGAAAATAATTTTTTCAAGATGTTAAATAAAATGTTGGAAAATGTTTTTTAATAACCAGGCGAGTGATAAATCATGCACTAGTTGCTTTTTACAATTCAAACTTTTTCATCAAAGTCAACATATTCTGACAGATGGTTGAGCGCACACCCTGGCATAACAATTTTATTGATCCACTGTAAATAACATAAAGTCCTCATCGTTCCTGCGAATGAGATGAACTAGTGAAGCTCACTTCAATCGAAATTCCAGTTATGGTTTGAAATTGAATAATATTCCAACAGAAAATTAACTGAAGGTGAGCAATCCCCAAGTGGAAAAAATGGCTGGAATTAAAATTGCTATAATGGCTTTTTGGATGTTGATTGGATGTCTGGAAATTAGAAAATATTCCAATTTCACTGTTCATCCATATGATCTACTCCCTGTGGCGAGTCATTTTCTGTTCAAATGGATCAATACTAAAACTGGAAGGGATATGAAAGTTAGTTTTCCATCCAAGCAAAGTCAAATCAGGATTTTTGTATTTACAATTCAATTATTGGTGAGAGTTTAGTTTATTTTCTATTAATCATGATCATTGATAGATAGTCAATTTCAATTGGTCAAATGTGACTATTCCATGATTGGAAATCTATTAGGACCAAAAGACGCAAAAATTTCATGGGGAAAATGTAATTCTTAAATAGGTCGCAATATCAATTGGAATAATTTGATTACTATAATTTTTCTAGACTTGCTTTCACACCCACTCCAAGTGAATCCGCAAGGAAAACCACTAAGATATTCCACGAGCAGTAATGAGAATCATTTACTCCTGAATTATCTATTTAATTGTTCATTGTAATTGGGATTTAATCCATAAATTTTAGATACATTGGGATCGATCGATGGCCTCTAAATTCCTGCAAAATATAGACCCAAGTACGATGTGAAATCTATGCTTATATGACAACAAGAGTTTCGAAACGTAGCTAAAATATTTTCCATATGTGGGTCGACCATATCAACCTTAATCTTCAATCAATGTGTAATTCTGTTATGACATCTTTCGACACGCAATCAAAGTTTCCCATTCAAGTTCTTGGACAGAGTTTAGAGAACTAGATTGATGTTCAGAAGTGCAGTGACAACGTTGAAACTGTGTTGATAAAGTTAGACTAATGTAGAGTTTCATCATCGTTTGTTAGTTAACAGATGATGAAATGCAATTGTTAACGTTGGAGAATTTATATACTGTTAACGATCATCATCCTAGGCTGTGTTCGACGTACTTTCAATTATTCATTTTGTTGGTTATTGCTATAGAAATTCTAACTCAACATGGAGGTATATGTATTGATGTTTTGAATCCCCAATTCTTTTTGTTTTTATCGTTCAGATGTGCTTGTGCTGCGTACCAGGCGCAATGTGTTTTGTTGTGAATTACGACTTTGCTCGAACTTCGACATGCCGAAGAAGATTGATTGAGGTTTGGGAATTCATTCTTTGATTGTGGAAGCTGCTTACACGTATTTTACGGATCTTTATTTTTTCAAACACAATAATCCACGCTCATACTTATTCCACCTCGTAAACCATAAAATACCTCAACATCCATTCTTGTTCACAGACGTGGATTCTATTTTTTCGAAGAATAGGTTCACCCAGTTTTTGGAATGGAGAATGTCATTGTAATGCCTAAAACGAGAAACTATGACGAAAAATTGTTCACATACCTTTTTTTTGCATCAGAAGTTTTTACTCTTGGTAGGTGCGTACACAATCCAAGTTTTTGTTTCTTTGTACTGGTCTAATTCGCACTCTGGATGAAGAACTTTGATGGTGTATACAGAGATTCCAAAATTTCTTTGTGTCGCGAACATGTAAACAATCATCTCCAAGAAGTTCCACCATTATTTAAAAAATGATGGCACAGCCTGCCTGCATGTAACATCATTTGCACAAGTGGATTGCGGTGAATATTATTTCTACTTGCTAGACGCCCCAGTTATGCAACTGGTGATAAAAATATTACAATTTGTGATCGCTACAGCACTTACTGTCTGTACTCTTTAGACTAACCATCATGCCGTACTCTTTCCATGCTCTTCTTTACTGACGGAATAAACTCTCCCTGCCTTATCGTCAGCCATTCACAACCCAATGTTTGAGGTTAGTTCAAAATATATATATATACACATGACGATACGAATCAGTCGAACACATTCAACGAACGACATATATAACCTCAAAGTTCCTAATGTTTGTATGGTGTTTGTTGTAGGTGATAAATAACAACACAGGTAATCTTTCTTTTTATTCAATATTATGTCGATAAGACAAATAAACAGATGAGTATATTCAATTGAATTTTACAGGATGCGGCACGCGTATTTCATCTCGCGAACTGTGTTCGTAAGGAATGAGAATGTCGACGGTGCTTTTCGTATCTTGAATAGAATCCTAGGCCGTGAAGGAATTCTAGAACAATGGAGACGAACGAGATACTATGAAAAGCCTACACAAGTCAGACGAAGAGTCAATTATGAAAGATGCAAAGCATTGTATGATGAGGATATGGATAGAAGACTTAAGTTCTTATTGAGGAAAAATAGAGTTGAACCGTTCCCCGGTTGTAATTAACAGTTTTTCAATAGAAGAAGAAATACCAAAAGAAGAATGAAAAGAAAACTGGGAAAATCGTGTATTTTGCATGATAATTATTGTAAAATAGTGTGGGATTTCAAAACATTAATCTGGTTCTGTAATAGAGATCACCCCGGTTGATAAATTGTTTGATGGAATGGACCGGCTTGTGGCGCCCCACAATGATACTACTGAATTGTTGCAGCGCTGTATTATTTATCAATAAAAAAGTTATGCCATCATTGATTGATTTATTGTTATTGCGGCTCATTGGATTAGTGATCACATTACTTAGATCACCATAATCATTCAAATCACTCGATTTCATGGGTTTGTAATCCATGTATCCCATCGTATTATTAGTGGAGCGTAGAGACTCTATCATAATAGCTGATTGGGAATTGGTCGTAATATAATCAGATACATATACGCAGTCAACACAGCATCAATTAGGATAATGAAAATTTTTAATTTTCTAATGAAAATAAATATAAACTAAAAGTTGAATGAATGTTCAAAACTTGTCCGTTGTAATAATCATCCGGTGTCTCTCTGAAATCTCTTGAGCTCCGTTTGGCCACTCTTTTACTGTGAGAAAACTTGGCATCGTCAACGCGGCGAGGCGCGAAGGCATTTCTCCTATCTATTCAATTTCCGCTAAGTTGGCGGAGTCACTGCCAAGAAAGTCATTCCCACTGCTATATTCGATTTTTCATTTTTTTTTCTCTTCACCCTCGTTCCTCTTCAACAGAATCAGGGTTGGTGAGTCAAGGAACAAAAAAATATATGATGAATATAAATTGAAGACGCAAAAAAGATGTAAAGTAAGTAATTTTTGAAGAATTATCATAGCATGAATGATAGACATTTTTCTTTTACTGAATCAATTGCCACAATTTTCATTATTGTAAATGGAGAGATTATAATTGGAGAATATAAATTGAGATAAGATATAATTGCAAAGCATTGAGTGAAGGAGAGAAGAAGAGATAGTAGTCCAAAAGTGCATACCCGCCGGGTGAAAACATACTTCCGAGCAAACTGTCTTGCGAGAAGTTGAGAGATAGTTCAGAGTCCAGATTCTCGAGGAGTTGTGCCAAACCGCTAGCGTGTCTATGTGGGAGGATAGATGAAGCCTTGTTCGCCACATAACCATTCCCTTCAGCCAACTCAAAATGAGCTTTGCTGCCAGATTGACTTGACTTAAAGGGATTCGGCTGCATAGACCGAATCACGCTTCAGTGGTAAGTTCACCTCAAGTCCGTGTATTGACGACGTAAAACGTAAAACTTCTAACTGTAGTTGATTCTCATTATTAATTGAGTTACCAAAGTTGAATCACAAATAAGAACTCTCCTATTTCTTATTATGTGCCAATGAAAACATTATTATGACACATTTTTCAAGTTTATTTTATTTCAAATTTCAATTTTCATTATGTGGGTTTTTCTTCAAGTCGATGCTTCCATTCGATACAATAGCTGACTAATTTTGGAAGCAATCAAAATAGAATGTTTAATTTGGTACGCAATGTCAATTATTCATCTACTTTATTTATTTAGATTCTCTTCTGTCACAACTGGATGCATAAAGATAGTAATAGTAGATTGACGTAATGGAAATTATTCTTACTCCAATTGAACACATTACGTTATAACTTCATTGAAGAACATTTTAAAGTACGAGAAGTTTCAGACTTTCTGGCTACCTAAATGGTGACCTATGCTTTACTCCAAGAGAAAATGGATTTTTAGAACATTAAACATTTCTCAATTCAAGAATATCTTCCTTCTAAATTGTATGAATCGTATGGACTATTTGGAAAACTAAAATTTATTCCTATAAGTTGAAAGAAATTCATTATATTTTCAGGTACAAGTTCTGAAGTCATTGGAAAATATCAAGAACAACTCCAAGACGAGTTGAATATTTTTTTTCTTCACTCACTACGTGATGAGGATGTGATGAAATTATTATGCACTATATTTTACCATTTTTGTTGGCTAGAACGTTGTAAAGTGGTACGTGCAACTTCTCAATTTTGGTCACGCGATACTCATCGAATGAATTACATGATTTATGAATGTGATGAACAATACAAGCTAGAGTAGACAATAAATGCAACTAGAAAAAATTCTTTTTTCATTTCAGATTATTTATTCAAAGTATATTTGGTCACGACTTTTTTGTTTATTCAATTTGGTTGGAATTTCCAGTGCATTTGATGACCTTTGATATTCCCAAGATGGAAATTTAATCGAGCTAAAAGCCAAAGGTTTGGGTTGTTAAACAATCGTTCTAGCCTTGTGTAGCCTCATGAATATTACTCACTGGTTGCTTACAGGAACTGCTACTAGGCTCGCTTGTGTTTGCGATCCTCCCACATTGTTTGTATATGCAACGGATAAAGCTACGGCTGAACTCGAAATTACTTGACCAGTCGCCAATGAGTCGCAAATTTAAAATATATATTTTTCAGTGTCGTCACAAAAGCTGGAAATTCATCAAAGCATCTCCATTCATATCCTTTCAGAATGATTATCAAAGGGCCCAGGTTCTTTTATTCAACTTGATTATGTCACGTAGCTTTACACAAATGTGTCGCTTTATGTGTATTTATTTCATCGTGGGCAAAAAAACTTTTTACATTTTTGCCCACCATTCATTTAAGATTATTTCATATTTTGTCGAAGATCAAACAACTCTTTACAATATTCTCTTCAATCATAAAATATCCATTCACTTTTTTTTTTTTGTATATATATTTTCCGCAAGCATCATTACTTTATAGAAGCTTCTGTATTATAGTTTGGTATCGATACTTCCATTCATGCAACGTCTTACAATAAGCCGATTTCGTTAATATATGACATATATACACAAATATTATTTGTTATTATAGAATGATATGAAAAGCGTTGAAATTGTCGTAATTTGAAAGGATGAATGCAACCGTATTATTACTATTTTAGTTATATCATTCGTGAATTCATAGAAAAGATCTGAAAGTTGGTTTCTATCATCATTACCGACTAAAAAATTCGGTGAGACTTTCATTTTAGAATATATAACTCTCTTTTTTGTTATCATAACTTTCCAGCTGATAACCATTCAATTACCAATTAAATATCTGTGAAAGTGTCATATATTTATCTAATCATCAATCTTGAATCATCAATAATCATCCAGAACTAAAAAAATGTGCTCAGCAGTTCAACCTCCAACCCCTGCATATTTAAAGTACCTGACAAAAATAATTTCATTGAATTCATTTCGTTCATTCATGTTCAAGTAGATTTGCATAAATAAAAAAGGTGAATGTTCCATGTCTTTTTCATTTCGAATTGGTTTTTTTTTTCACCACACACACACACACACACGCACGAATATTCTTTTATTTTTATCGTCATACAATTTGTATTCTCTGCTGTATCATTTGAATATTGAAAACTTGATGAAAATTTCATTACAAATAACATTTCTATAATATTAAAACAAAATTATATAATAAATTATGCTATATTTTATTTCAGATAATTCAGTTTAATTAATGATACTGAAATGTAAAACGAATTTGGTTAGATCATTACGTTTTGTCATGAATACTTTACTTACAATATTTAGTTCAATTCTTATTCAGGGCTTACGTGAAATATGAATAAGGGGCAAAATCCAACGTTGTTCCGTATAAAACGATAGAAATTAAATCCCTTGCGGAATTGAACATGAGTGTCGGAGTAGGTGCATTCTTCTCAGGTCTTCAATAACATTCTCCCATCCTGATGGCGTGTGCCCCATTATTTTCTGCTTTCTCGTGCGATCGTTACATTTCCGTATAGAACGTCTCATTATTCGAAGCCACAATAGGAGCCTTGGCGCCACACGCTTGCTCTCTTATATTCTTATCCTTATATATACAACGTTGTTTCCGATTCCGGCTTTACCTTTGTCTGCATCTTATTCTACTCCATCAAGCTTGATCCATGTCAAATTTCAGATAATCCTACATCCTGCTGTTTTTTTTTATTCTTACTATGAATATTCTCGTATTTGTTTCGCGGTTATTTGAACATGTTCGAATAAGTTTTCCCACTGCATACGCGGAATCCAAATTATTCTCAATGACAAATAATTTCTTTTATGTCAATTACTTGAAAAATAATTACTTCAGTGGCTGAATTTTTAATACAATACTTTATGATATTTTAAACATTTTTTATAATGTTTATAAGTGAACATTTGTTGTATATGACTATTTCAATCGATAGAGATTCCAAGTAGTCATCGCACACGCTCTATATATTGCATGTGGTTTTATTGCTTTTAAATCTGATTTCCACAGAATCTACATGATCAATCGCCATGAAATTTTATCAGCAATCGCTCTGACAAACTAACTACATAAACTTGTAATTGCATATCTCTGACAATCATTTCAAGAATTGATGAATTTGAATTAATACATTGTCAAATATTGATCATAGAATTCAAAATGTTCAATTCTAAATTCAAATGCTAATTTATACTTATCAATTTTTCGTTTCATTATTAAAAAGTAAATAAATAATTGCCCTTCATTTTCTATAAATAGTTTGCAATAAAAATAACTTCAACATACATCATATCAATGAATAAAATTTTTCTGTAATATTTTCCCTGATTACTTTTAAATACCTAAAACAATAAATAAAAAATTCACACAAACTCTTACACAAATTGAAGAACAAATCATCTTCTGCATATTAAGTAAACATAAAGCTCACTGTATTGATCATATTCCAATAATTTAATAATAACAACAATATGTACAGTCGCTCAGTTGTCGAACTGTGAATCTTTCACAGGCTATTGGATCACTGTTAATGCATGAGAGACACGCAATTTGCACATATGCAATAATCGAGTAATTGCAGCTTAACGCCACTGATATACACATGAGGATCTCTAGTAATTCGATTGCTATACTGATTCGCTGTATCGTACGGTGTGTCAATGGCTTTGATGTATTGTCAGTGGTATCGATCGATTGGTACTGTAGAAAAAAACGAAATATACCAGAAAAAAATATGATTTGTGCAAAAAAAAAATGAGATGGTGAATAATATGACTCTCTATATATATTTATTACGGATCGAATATCATATTTATTAAAGAGTATCGAGATAAACAAAAATATAAACCGACGTATGCGGGCTTATATGTATGCAGCTTTGTATATATGGCTCCTCATCTCTCGCAAGCAGATTTTCCGCCTCACAAAATGTAACGTGCGCATAAGCTGCAGCTGGGCAAGATATCGTCCTCGTTTGCTAGAATGTTGTGCAACGTTATTCTATACCAGTCGTTCTTTCACTCTATCATGAATATATATATATATATATTCGTACGCATTCACAATGGTCGGATGAACTATATTTATGTTGACGCGCGGCGCAAAATATTCCGACTGATAGAACTAAAGTTATTTGTTCTGCGTGGGTGAAGTCAAAAATAATGAAAAAAAGTAGTGAAAAGATAAAATTAAGAAGTTAAATTCCTAATTGGATTTTTATATTTTATAACGTTCTTTATTATATTATAAAATCTGATTATTTTTAAATATTTAATGACAAATCATTGTCAAGTTGAATTTTGTAGAACAATTATTTGTAAGTGATGTCAATAAATGTTTGCAAAGAGAAATGTTTGATACATATGTGAAGACTAGAGAAAATAATTTCATAGTTGTTTTAAATTAGAATAAAATTTGTCATCAGATATTTGAATTTTCAACTGTGAGGTGATTCGTATTGTAGGAATAATTCATGAGTTGGTAAAATGATTTGAAAATTTACCAAAAGTGTAAACAGTGATGGTTAATTACTAACAATATAAATTTAGTAGTGTAATTAATCAGATTGTGTATTCATTCTATTTTTTTTCCATTCTTCTTTATGACGTGAAAAGATGTTAGAGCGCAAGATAAGTTGATGTACGCGCGTGACACCACCATCGTAGCGCGATCACAATCTGATTTATATTGTCTATGGTTCGATTAGTTTTATTTCATGAATTTCACTGGTATCGTTCGCATGCGGTAAAGCACGTTCGTTCCTGTATTCCGTGATATACCTACAGGATAAATACTCACACGAATACAAATATGAATACCTGATCGATGGAATATACTCAAACAGATAGAAATATTACAGAGTCTTTGGTATTGGTTTTATACAAACGCTCATAATTCGTATCGGAGCTTATATTAATATAAATATTTTTTATTCTTTTCTTATAAAGAAATAAATAAATGTATTTCATATATGTAGTTGACGTGATATATCAATTCCAGCTAAAGTCTGTTCTTATATATATAAACCCGATAAAATGCAATCAAGCGATCGAACAATCGACTGCTGTTATGGAACTCGTAAAATATAAAATATACATGTGTGTGTGTGTGTCTCTTTATCTCTGTATAATATAAAATGAAATTTCCGCTTTGTCTGTTTGTTTGTTCGTTCAGTTTAATCTTAATTGTTATTATTAGACGGATTTTGATGTGACTATCATAGAACTATAAATTATCTCTTGTGGAAAGTTGAAGTTTGGAGAATTTTGATAAAAGTGAGATAAAATTATTGAGAAAGACAATTCTGATGATTCATTTTTATTTTTAAAATTATGAACAATGTATTCATTTGTGTTTTAGCTACAAAAAATAATTATTAGAATGATGAATTAATGATAAATAAATGGAAAAAAAAATGCGAATGTATTTTATATCGAATGAATTTGTCGTGAATTTTACCAACCGTGAAGAATTAACCAAGTTTTAGACACGGTGCATTCAAGCTCTCTTAACTCGTTAGATATGGTGGTACAATGTGAATGCTACCTGTCCAATTTATAATTTCCTTAGGGGAAATAGTAACAGAATTGAGTGAGACAGCGAGTCACAGGGGTCGTTTGAAAAGCCTCAGAAGGATGAGAAAAGTTTGTCGTGTCGTAAACGCGAATGTGTCGCGCGACAGTGAAAGTCTTTCATGAAGATTACGATTTTGTTTCTTTATACTCATCAGTTTGTTATTGCGTGATCAACTGAGAGACAAATCGTGTCTCATTCTATAAATTCTTCACTGCTTAATATTAGTTTATCATTGTCATTCATTTACTGTACTCTAACGTATAGTTCATAGCCAAACGTTTTTCCTAATTGTTTTATAATGTTTATTCCTATTTATATCCTTATTTCCATTATTAAATCTCAAAGCAACGACAGAACACAATTTTTTTGATTGACCACCGTCATAATTGATCGAGAAAGATAAAAATAGAAACGTGAAAAATGCGATGGTCGTTACAAATTTTTTTTTTAGTTCAGTCTGCATTTTATATTACTCTGTTGAATATTCGAATGAATTTAAGATAGATCTGACACACGTTTATTGTAAATAGATTCCATTTCTCTCTCTGTCCATCACTGGTTGTATTTTTTTTCCAATTCTATTCCCTCTCACCCACTTTTCACCCTTCATTGTAATTCCTCCGCTTTTATCCTCAATCGGATTATCACAAACTTCTATATCGTATAACATTTTGAAGTTATTGGATTTACGTACAATATCGTGACGTAAATTAACACGTTAAATTACTCGAAACTCTATTTTTATATGCGATAATAATCGTTAATTGGTTGATAACTTATTAATGTTGGGATATAATCTCGCATAGAGTATCGGCACTTTTGGCCTCATTCATTCAAATTGAGTTGTTGTTGCCGCATAATAAAGTTAGTGCCGCAAATGAGCTTGTCTAAATCAAGTTAATAATGGATTTGAGTTAATAATTCGACCATCTATATACTGAGAAATATATCACGTATATGGATAGTAACCCAAACAGACGTTGAAATCGTTTTAACTCTCACATTATTTTTAATAGTCTGATAAAATGTCCATTTCATACTAATTATCAAATATGTTTTTTATTTTGATGTTTCATCATTTGAATGGTAGATCAAATAGTATATTAGTATGGAATATGATCATTGAAAAGTCTATATAATCCATGATGATGGTGCAAGTGAATCTGGTACGTGTATAATCAGACGTGACTGTGCCTGTCTGTACGCTGATCATTTGGAGTTTCATCATATGGACAGTTTAGCCATATCAATGACTAATTGCACTTGACAAATTACCATAGCAAATATCGATGAAATCTCAATTCAATAATTTGAACGATCAAACGATAAATGTAGTTATTAAAATATGGAATTAAGAAAAATTTAATTTGTGAAATTTACAAAATTTTTGATATGGATGTTGACGACAGTTTAACCCTGATTTAAATTCAAACTTTATTGATACAACTCATTCTTTTTATTCCACTGATTTACGAAAAGCTCTTTAACAGCAGTTGAAAATGATTCCCTTTAATAGATGTTGGCTGATGTTAATATGAAATTTTCTATTTATCAACCTGCACAAAAAAGTTGATGAAAGACAGAGAATTATTGTAATATAAAGTAATTCAACCATAATTAATAATCTGGTTTATTCACATCATCATTCCAGTTCATATTTGCTTTTGAACTATTCATTTGAGGTCATCAGAACTGAGAACATCTGATAATCAGACCGTGAATTCAACTTTCTGCATGATGATGCTTCATTGACGTTGCTGACTAAGGTACTTGGCCAATTATATGATTTCAATTTTCGTATCATGTGTACAATACAATTATATTTTATAGTATTAATTGCAGGATCACAGAAATGTGGGTTTTAATTATTAAAAGTTGGATTCCAGTTTCTCCATAGAGTAATCAAAAGTTAACAAAGTGAATGGGGTCATAATCATTATGCTGATGTCAATGAGCCAAGGAATATAAACATCAATATCTTCATTCCTAATTGGTTTAATGTTTGAAAAGTCTTGTTCAAAATAATGAAAAATTTATCTTTATTTGTTGAAGGTTATCAAAATAAAAAAGTGTTTGAATTCAGTAATAATTATATATTAAAAATATGGTTTAGGTGATATCCTCGTCTGTCAGAATATAATACAACACCAAAGTAAATATAAAGATGAGCAAGTGTGTGTGTGTGTGTGTAATTTAATACCTATCGATTGAACGGACTCTTTCGTGGATGGTCGTCTCTGAGACGTCAACATTGTCGATGAAGTGTCAATGAATCGAGCAGTTTGATGAATGCGAGGAAAAATTGTGATAAGAAAAAATGATACAAAATAAATAAAAGCATTAGACAAAAATATCAAGTTATAATAATTTTTTCATTCAATCCAATGGCATGATTATTTTCAGCTTATCATATCATTCTGATTATCTGTTTGAAATATTAAATTTCAAAATTGACAAGTCGATAAGTACAATTTGATACTTATAAAAGAGAAGGATGAGTTAGGATGTATTAATGGAACAGTATTCTAGACCTGATCAATATTTTCCAGGATTAATGCGGTTGTGATCAATCTTCCAAGACAAATTCGCCAGAGATCACGCAATTTGGAATTCAACAGACAGTGAAGGAATAAAGAAAAAAGTATTGTCAAGGGAAGAAATAGTTTGGTTTTTTTTTCAAGTAAGTACCTAACTCTAACTTTGATACATTCTGTTGTATTTGTAGTAGAAAATGTATTGTAGGAACGAATATTCGATGAATGTAAATTCTTTCAATCTTTTCAACTTATCAATTGATGGATAGACATTGTGATGGATATTCAGATGAATGCGATGAGGATGATTCACTGCAATATCAATGGTAAGTTCTTCACAACGATAATTGGTTCAGAAAGAATAAGGAAGATAATTCATAGCTAAAAAAATATAAACGAGCTTTAACCTTTCTAGGACAGACTCATGTGAACTTCATGAAAAAAAGTAGATGAAAGAAAAAGAAACCATTTAGCATTTATGCTTGAACGCATAATGCAACGTTGACCTCGTTGTGGGCAAAATGCCTAGTGAGATAACCTGTCTCTATTCGACTAACTCACTTGGCGATTTAGACATCTGCATATGAATTCCGTATGATGACTATTTATTTCATATAGTTAATATAATATCAGAATAGTTTTCACACAATTCTAAATGACAATTTAATTTCAAATAATATCTAACTAAAAGTGGCTAATCTCCAATATGTGAATTCTTTGAATAATTCATGAATTATAATAGTGGAAAATTTTTCGCTGCTTAAAGTAATTTGGCATCGGGGGCACTTTGTAATTACTGTTTTATTAAACATCTGGTGTCTAGTTTTGGATATGAAGGCGGGTGCGCGACATCCTGTAATTCTTATTCGCCAAGGGGATTTCGTATGTAATTAAAAAAAGCTACGATTAATCGCCAAGTATATGAATGAGAGTTTTAATGCTAAAATCACACTTTGCTATCAGTCATCTCGTTAGGCCGTTCGCGTTCAATCATACTGACATTCATTAGCGTCAGTCATCCAGTTGATACGTGGAGATAGAGCTTTTATATGATTGACACGGTCGATCATTAAATTCTAGCTGCAATGCAATCCGGTTTCTTCTTCCATGCGAATACCATTCATGTACTATTATGTATTGTTCGTTCATCATACACTTCGTATTGATAGTATGCCCTCATTTGTATTTTCATTTCCCTCTAGGTGTCATTTCAATTCTTTGTTTTTTATGCCAATCGTCATCATCTCAGGCTGCTCCTTAAAATTCTAAAAGACTGCTATGATGACGTAATGATGTATGTGCAATTTCCATCCTTTGGAGGCTTATTGTTAGGTAATTTTTTTTCTCACAAGGAATGCTTGTACGATAAACTTTTTCCTTGAACAAAAACGAATTTTAATATGGTGTCTTTTCATGATGTTCATTGACCAACCAACACATTGTGTTTATTTTTTGTGAGATGGGTAAAATAATTTCTATGGGTATTGATGAATGACAATTGTGGTTGGACTATTTTTGAAAGTAGAACAGTTTGGATAATTAAAGATCATATACCTTCGATGCTTAATTGAACATAGATGGTGAAAAGTATGAATATTTTATGTATTCGTAAAAGCTATGTCTTGAAAAATTTACAGTTTGGTTGCACGAAAGTTGAATGAATGGAATTTATTTTTAGTTTTGCAGATATTATACGAAAGTTCTTTATGAGAAAATCATATAATTGAAATATGGATATAAAGTTGAGAGATATTTTCCATGCCAACCTAAAATAAAAGCTTTTATTCCAATTACGAAGAAAAGGATCTAAACGAATGAATAACTATTTTTCTAAATGTGCATTTTATCATGTTTGGATGTAAATGTCAGTTCAATTCCAAGACTTCATGTATTAATGAACATTCATTGTTAATAATGTTTGCCATCATTTTCCTTCAGGAAGAAGAAAATTTTCTTTCTCTTTATCTAAGTCGTATTAATTGCTGTTTACATTTAATGAGAATGATTATTTGTATGAAACGTTGTGTGCTACATCTAGAATTTGTCAAGATGATTAGAATTGTAAATCCTTCGACATGGTTAGAAATGGGAGCACATTTAGAGTTTCATTGTCACATTTACAATTTTTAAACGTGAGTTAATTTGTGTCACTCAATCCTGAACAAATACATGGTCTGACGATGAAATAATGATGCAATCAGCTCCAATGTAAAATATTTTAATTACAACAACAATTGTAAAATCATAGAATTAAAAAATGTGACGTCCATCAATATAAAAAAATTTCAGTGTGAAAACGATACATCAATTGTTAGTCCAATATATCAACTGTTAATAAATAATAAAATGGATTGACAGTAAATATTGGTTTTTTTGCAACTGAATTTTATGTTTCGATAAAATCATTTTAAAAATGCCTGCAACATTTATATTCATTGATAGTTGATATATTCTTGACTTAGTGGAGCTGTCTCATGTGACCATGTCTGAATAAAATATGTATTTAGTGCTTCACTCAATTAGAGAGTGAAGTAATTCCTAATGTCAAAAGTTCAAAGACACAAATGAATATCAACTGTATTTAAATATGTTGTTTTTATTTCAATTAATAAATATTCATTCTTCTCTTGAATTCTGACGTTTTAAATTCATCATCAAATATTCGGTAAAATGGATTAACTAAAACAAAACTTCCAAGTGAATTTCAACTTCATTTTTTCGTTCAATTTTTCATTCTTCAGTTGATCATTTATTCGATTATTCAACTAAATAATAATGAAATTTGCAATATTCATCGTGAATTTACATCTATTCGGGGAATACTGTGAAGTTTGAAAAGTCGAATAACTTTTGCTAGAAAATTTACGGTTTGTCGTTGATACTTTTGAATATAGAGAATATAAACACGTACGTGAAATTTATTGTCATGCCAACAAAACTCATAATTCACTGACTGGTTAACTTACCTTATTTAGCGATTTTATTTATTAACACTTCAACTACAATTTTTATGACATAAAAATTCAGAAAATGATATTATGCATCTGAATTTCAGTATTTGTTTATTCCAATCGCCAAAAAACTTAAACAAACTATCAAAAATTTCTTTAAAAATGAATTTTAGAATTTTGTGAAAGTATATTGTCATACTGGCCTAGAAAAAGAAAAAAAGATTTTATTTTTTTAAAGTAACGTTGGATAATTTTGGAACGAGACTATGAACAAATACATCAAAACATATTACAGCTACATAATTTTGTGACTCTATACTGACATTTTACTCAGTTTATGCTGTCATATTCCATTCGTTGTTGTATGTGTGTATTGGAAAATAGCCGTTCTTTACTGCCTAGTCGCCAATCCTGCTTACCCATATTCCTCGTGAACTGAAATGAAAAACTAAATAACAAAACCACTGGCAATGATTCATTTATTCTTTAAATTCTCTATATCCAACTGTTATAAATTCATTTTAATTTACAAACTAAAAATTGTTTCAACCAGAAAAAGGTTCATTATTTATCATTTAGTATAAACAATTCACCATTATTAAATAATACATAAATTATTGAATTAATGTATTAATAAAAGATTATTATCAATTTACCGATAACAAATTTATAAGAGAATTTTTTGGCGAATTTGATCCAACTTTTCCTGAGGGAAACTCAGTTTTGCAGACGCACTAGAGGATAAAATGATAACATGATAATACAAAATAATATATGAAAAGCATAACTACAGACGTTGGTGGTTATGACCGTAACCGTTTCCGAGTGGGTGGCGGCAGGTTCGATCCTGAAATGGAGGTGCGATTTTTTTTTCTTTCAGATTGTCTGAATATTCCACATATGGCCAAGGGAATTGACCTTGTAACCAACTGTATTTGGTATGGGTTTTTATGTAGTTTCCTGTACATTCCCTTTCCCATGTGATTACTTGGAAATAAAATGAGTCGTTTATATAAACATATGAAAATCAAACAAAAGAAATTGAAATAGTAAAAATTATAAAAAATTAACAATAAGAAATGTAAGAAATTTATGAATATTGATATGGCACATCAATAGCAACATTTTAAACATTAATAGGAATTTATTCATCTAATTCTTCCACCTGTTCTACAAAATTAAGAATTTTTACTTTAAAAAATGAGAGAATTAGTGTCCCAAGTAAACAATCAACTTCATATTGTTCAACCCTTTTTTTTTTTCTTCGAACCCAGTTGGCCACACAACTCTCGTTTATTGCAAATAGATATTCACGATCAACCTCATTCTGTATGTGCAGTATAGTTAAGCACTCTGGTTAATGAAATTCTTTTCTATATTTTCAAAATAAATGTGAAAGCACTTGCGATTAATTTTGATCTGACTGTTTCAAGAAGTACTCACAATCTTCTTTATCTAATCGATTATCAACTTTACTAAAATTTCATTCTTTAATTGTAAAATAATAATTCTTTGGATAAAAATTACTCATCTAATTTTTTTAACCAACTTTGTTTTCATGATAAAATTTGCATAAATTAATTCATTATTTTCACAAGTAAAATTTTATTTCCACAATGCAGATAAATAATTGTCATCTACAAGATAAATTCACAAATGCACAAATTATACTTTCATACATCAGCTCACGTAAAAATAAACAAAACTCATTATAAATTTAAGTCGTTGTTATACAACAGTACAATATCGATAATAACTCAACTACTCAAATCAAAATCTATGAAAGCCATAGCACATTGTAAAGAGCTCAATATCCCTCTCCATACTAATTAATATATATTCATTGTTGTACACAACAAGTAAAGTTAAACCCTCACAATAAGTTACAACAATAGAATATATACAATAATAATTGCTAATTAAAAAATCAAAAACAAAAAATTAATTCTCATTGTTAAACATCTTCCATTATTTCCAATAAAAAAATAAAATGCGATATATTTTCATTCAACATTGTTAAAATAAAATGAAAAATATTTATTTGTAAATTCATAACTGCACGCAATGACTAGGTATAAAAGCATGTTCTTTGTATCGGTATAGATCGCGTGCGCGTGACGTGTGAGCGGATGTGTAAAAATGAACGTGTGAACACAGCACATAGGCTCGTCGAACGAGGCTTTAAGAAGCTTTGGAAGCGCTCTAGTACTACACTCTGGATTATGTACAATTCAATGCTCTCAATCCTGCGAGACAGTGTATGACGTTTCACGAAAGTACTGGCGCCATCACTTGATCGCACATTCAATCTGAATATACTTCTATATACTGTTGAGTATATACTCAGGAATATAAATTCGATTTAAACTCATGAATAGCTAATTTTCATCTCTGTATCAATTCTGTTAAAATGTTATCTCAAATAAGTAAATGCATTGGAATAAAAAATCGATATATCTGAATACTTGAGGAGGGAGGAGGGGAAAAGGTAGAATATTGGTATAATTTAATTTTGTATATTCAGCCTGGAGCTCATGACATTTGCAATATCTACACTGATAATGTGATAATGTGATAATATCAATACAAGTGTGTATAGGTAGAGTTATAATCGATAATAATGAGTGTGTTGGAGAGTTGGTTGGAGTCATAGTTGCCAATTAATTTCCCTCTGAGGACTTTGTTAAACTTTAAATTAACGTCGCGTTGGTGCTTGTGCGGTATATACGCGGCGATTTCTCGCGAGACTCGGACCTTACGAAACCATGGAAATAAAGAAAAAGCTAAGAAGTGACTAAAGAGAGAATGGATGAAAACCAACAGTGAAGTACTGAAATAAGTAGAACGGGCAAAATCCTCGACTATTACCAAAGAACCTCTGTTCTATTCGTACGAACAGTAACGGAGCAACTTTCACGAGTTTTCTTTAACAAGGATCCACCGACCGTTGAAGTTATATTAAGTCGATATTACTACGTTGCCGCGTCGCTTTTACTTCCAATATTTATTTTTCTTCAACTCGTAATGTATAGTCTCATATCTTTTTTACATTGTTTAATCATTTGTTTTACATATATACATCTAAATATTCTCATACACTGTGGAAATTAATAGCACAAAATCAAGAGAATTATTGTTTCAATATGATTTGTTTGACAAAACAATTTGTGGGCTCCCTCCAATTGCAATTCTATATTTTATGGCAATATTTTACATCAATAACATATTCCATACACTCCAGTGAACAAAAGCTATACCTATATATTCATAATAGTCTGTTATTCACTTATGTTTGCAATCAAAAAAATTTTCCAATGAAAAATTGATGGAATATTTTTGAATATAGAATATATATTTTTTATTATTCAAATTCCGGTGAGAGTCGAGCGATAAAATAGTTTTATCATCAAATCGAATTACAAAAATGAAGAAAAAAATGAAAAATAATAAAAAAAGTAAAAAAAAAAAATCCATGGAAAATTATTTGTTGGTTGGGATAACAATTTCAAGTCCCGGGAGTTGTTTTTGTACACTCGGTGTATTTACACTATTTTCTCGTATTTTTTTATTTCTTCTTTTTTTTTTCTCTTTCTCTTTTATTTTTTTTTATTTGTTCTTTCATTTCCATGCATATATGGAGCGTATGGGGGTTGGCTAAAGGTGGAAAGGGACAAACGAGATAGAGAGTGCAGGATAGAGTCGTTAACGCAAAGTCCCTCGTTCGCATCCAGTCGAGTGCTGCATATGAACGCGGCGCTCGTTAATATCCTTTAACAGCTAAACATATACGCAGTGTATGTACTCGTGCTCGAGAGCTGTGAATGAATTTAGGGTTGTGATGTCCACATCTATGAATATATTCGTATGATTTCATATGAATATCTTCGAAAATTCGTATTTATGCACTTGTCTTCATTCCATTGGATTGATTAATGAATTAGAGAATATGGGAAAAAGGAACAAAGATGAAACTCATGATGATGAATAGATCCCAATTAATTTGTACGTGGTAAATAGAAGTTTTTGAAATTATCGAGGAATCTCTATCTATTGGAATTTAAATATTCAAACAGTAAAACGAGTTACGTGTTCCATGTTCTGTGTTCATTCGAATTTTCTGTTCAGTCGCTTTACCAATGTATATATAGTACAAATCCGAGTGGTTCCTTTTCTACTTACAGATGTTTAAATTGTGTTGAGACATTTTCTACATTTTTAAATTGCCAACGAATTGCACTCAAAGCGAATAATTTTAGGTCCCATCGTTTATTCATTTCTTTTGTTTAATAATATTGTAATAAAATTTATTATTAATAAATTTGTAATGAATGAGCCGTGAGGTTATTTGTCTTTTCTTTTTTTTTTGGTCATTGTGTTTTATTTAGAGGACATTTTAATGACGATCTGAATGAATAATTGTATTAATAATTAAACAAATGGTGTTTCCAACATAACGTTACGTTTAAATTATATTATTGATTGTACACCATAAACGTAAATTTCCTTCGGGTGTATTTCATGGTGAATTCATTCCCCATATATGTGAACTGAAGCAAAATGTTATATAATAGCATGATATGTTAGCACACACTTTGAATGTGTTATGGAATTTACAGTAATGAAATACATCAACTCAACACATGAGAGATTGAATATGTGTTAATTTTATACATCAAAGCTTTGTGACGAGTTACTCAAGAGTTTTATACGTTGAATCAAGATATTGGGTTATGCACCCGGATGTAGAATATAGAGATGCATAATAACGTTATCACTGCACGAACAACAAAATATATTTCACATATTCTAGAATATTTTCATATGTAGGTGAATATGTAAATGACTAAAAAGTTTATACATTTTAATATTTGTCAAAATATATTTTACATTTTGATTATTAATTAAAACAATTTGATTCAAAAATATAAAAGAATAAATTGTCATTAGCTTTTTATTTATTATTATATAAATTCAATAATGTGGACGATGTATCGACAATGCGTAAGATACTGAACATGCAAATGAAAATATTGCAGATATGACAATGAGAATATTATAAATGAAAAAAAAGAACTTTGATATATTGATTTCTTATGTTGAATAGAAATTGAATACGGATGGGCCACTTGCTCTGTCGGCAGTCACAGCTCGCACCATCGGAGTTGTTACATATCCGCGAATCCAATATTCATAGTAAGCCGATCACTGAGAGAAATAGACGTTCGAGTTAACTCACTCGGAATATATTCTTCTATACCCCAAATATGTATATTGTAGAACACGAGCTGGGATTGAGCTTTCAAAGTTTTACTTTTACTATTGTGAATTTGACGCGGTTTCACAAGTCGCTAACACACCTGCAATATTTTCACTCACTGAACAAACAAAATTAAATAGAGAGTAGCTAATACGAATTTGCCATTCGATACAAATAGTCAAACTTCTGTCTCGTGCAATGTCATTTGCAACTTCTGCTAGAAGTGATATAGACATTGATGGTGAAGTATTGGGACAATGTCATGTTTCATAACTTGAAATTAATCCTACATATTTCATAGAAACAAATTGTCCAAGTTATGATATCTCATGTACGTAATATACAATACAAAGTTCATAATACAGAAATTTTGTCTAAATTTATAAATAAAAATTAATTCCTATCTTTTTGCAATTCTTATCGTTGGGAAAAAAGTTTCAGTCAATTGTTGAGTTGTGATACAGAAAAAAAAAATTGAACAAGTAGTAAATATGTTGGTGTAGCAACATAATTACCATCGAGAAATTTTAATTAAGTTTCACCCAAAACTATTTCAATGACAAGAGTCAACGCCATATCTTGGAGATTAAGTTTTAATTGAGACGTTCTGAATTCTTTTCCGATATTACATTTACAACGCTGCCACATTTTCAAAACACACAATTGGTATTGTTTTATACAAAGAAATGTAAACTTCTCCATGTGTTTATTCCATAATAATAATAATTATTATTTTTATTTCGTTTGTATGTACTGTCTGAAACATTTTAAATTAATGCAGTTTTTATACTCTGTAAAGTTTGATATTTCTGGTAGTTCGTGCATCAGCTCATAGGTGATGAAATAGTATAAAACGAGTGGAACTTTTTATTTAGCTTACAGTTCATCCTCTCATGTTATAAATCGTCTTTTTATATACGACAGAATGGTGCAAGAAATTACAGCATAGATTTATGATGTTGTCTGTGTTGTCATTCGGTATAAAAATACTACAAATGAATCGGTTCTATTTTTTTCCTAAATATTCTGCAACATCTTAGAACACTTTTTTTCAATTCATTACATTTGTTGAATTTCTTCTCTACTTCTGATATTTCTTCATATCATTATCCAATAAATCATCCTATGCAAACCATTTGAAAGATAAATCTTAAATAGATTGAGCAATCAATTGTACATACCAGTAGGTAAATGCTGTTCATTCATTCTGATGAAATCTATTTCTATATTAATTGTAATCACTGATGAATAAATAATGACATAAATACAAACCATTTGGACGCGATGGAATTAAATGAAGAGATACGCCAAGACTACTCAACCCATGACAATAACCTTAGTGAAATACATAAAGCCAATGGTCTTATCTTTCAGTATCAGTTGAACACAAACTATAATTGTAACACCAATTTAATCGTCTCGAACAATAGAAGCGAATTATAAATACACTATCAGTGGATATTAGACGTCAAAGGATTCATATTCACTATGATTTCGAGTGAAGCTAATGGGATGAAGAACTTGAATATTTGTACAAAGTATAGGTAATTGACGATGGAAGTTGATCAAAAACGATCACCATTTACATTTCAGTCTTGGACCAGGAATTATTATCAATGATGATCAATGCAACCAGCAATCAAACCTGGGCATTACAATGTAATATTATTTGTTTATAAACAGAATGAAGAATACTAAATAATCATGTAATTAATCACCTCTGTTGAAGGCTAACTTTTAATATTCTTCTTTACTGTTTCACAATATTTCCAAATGTTCATTTACGTAAGCAAAGTAAAAGGTGATTGAAGGGACTCTTGAATACAATCAGATGTCTCCAGCATTGATTTAACACAAGAAGCTATCAATAGATAAGTAACAGTTGGATGTAGTCAATAGTGAAGTCATCCATTACATCATTATGGCCAAATATTTCCAAACATTTTTGACGTAATGAAGAATAGCCCAGTGGTCGATGAATAGTCCATGATGGCATGTAGAATATGATCTGTTTTTATCCCCAACACATATTCCAAAAACGTGAGCAACACCAGATGGAATACTTTCTGATGCGATGGTCATGTCTCCAGGGAAAAAACATGTCGAGGAAGAATTTGCCAGTATCTTCCATACTGATTTACATGTACATACACTTTTATCCACTTTTTCACTTGGGCCTTTGAAATCGTTACATCAGAGAGCGACAAGTTCATGACATCTCAAGAGAATTTGCACTTTTTTTTATAATTTTTCATGTCTCTGTATCATTTCTGAATAACACATGGCTAATCCAACTTGATAGATCCATATTTTTAACACACTTGCAATTATTATATGACTCGACATTACAGTGGGCAATGATGAAACGTTGATATGATCATTGAATAAATTAACGTTAACATGATTTAAGCGACAGACGAACGACAAATTTCAATTTAGATGAAATTCCCAGTGGTAGAATAGGACAAGTGCACAAATTCAACGGTTGACCTCGATTATATCGACACGTACAGATACAGAACACATAGATGCTCACTACTGCTCGATAGATATATGCAATTGTCCTTGGTTGATGGCGGTGTGAGTGTCCTGCAGGGGATAGAAATTGGGGACTACTCCGCATTTCTGTCACTTCTCGACTGTGGAATACGTTTAGTATAGAGATGCACAGTGCCTCCGGCAGGGACGCGTAACACGCGATTCGTTTCGACGAACGAGCCGACCCTTGCCTTCCATGTTCATGTGCCTCGAGCTGACGTTGTAATTTCACACTGCGTGAGTCCTACAAGCTCCATTATGTTGTGCGATACTAGCCAACCCCCCATCTTCCCCATTCTATCCTATACTCAGACATCTAGTCCAACAAGCTCTTCACTTTGCATCACATTCACCCTTTCTCATATCTTTCTCATTGATATTTGTATCACATACGCATGTCTTCTATTTGTAACACAAATCCATATCATAATCATTATAGTCAAGTCATTTTTTTTTGCTCACAATGCAATGAATAGGTATACATTTATCAAAGAAATTATATACATACAACTCTGTAGTCATTGCAATTTTTTTCCTCTGCTTGAATATCAATTGCTTCTCATAGTTGTGGAAAAATACTGACGTTTTTTATTTCACAGTTATTTGGTCATCGATTTGTATAATTTGACGATTCATGGAAGTCTTTGTATGAAACCTACAATAATTTAAATTATATGTCAATGAATAGGATTTATGCACTGTGAAGGAAGAAAGAAACTTACATTTTTCAGTACTCCCAAATATATGAATTTCTCAATATTTTTTTTATGTTTGTTTCATTAAGATCAATTTCAGGTCTGTCGACAACATCATGGTACGTTCGTTAGATATTCCAGCTATTGGGAATAATTTAATTAATGAGAAAGTTGAAGTTTCTCTTCTATTCGTTGAAGTTCTCATCCAAGGATGTTGGTAAAGGCAAAAAGAGGCCCTGGGTATTCCTGGGAAATGCATTGACCATCTCATTAATGGAGCAAAAATAAGAGAGAAAAATTAAAAGATCTCGTTTTTTGACAACATTTAATCGCTGATTGTCAAAGAAGAGAGAAAAAAACGATAGAAGTTTCCAAGAGTTGTGAGATGCTTAACATTTAGGCTTTATGCAGAGTTGGTTTATATTTGCGAAAAAATATTTCCCTGGAGGTTTTTTTTTTCGTACCATCTTAGACACATAATTTTTTCGCATACTTCATGACTCAAATATATTCCTCATATACATAAATATCTCAATGACAGGAGATGAAATTGGGAATATTCATTGAGTATTAAATCGTTCATAAATTTCATTAAGTGAATACCAAATTGACTGAGCTACTCAATTGGAGTGTTAGAGCATAACGAAGAGTTTGGAAACTACAGGTTATTTGTAAACATACGGAGAAAATTATCATTGAGACAATTGCTCGTTATTTTACTTAAGTTATTCAGCAACAAATCAAAACTTCTTGATTGAGTAAAGGCCCATGTGCAATCTGGCATTTCAATTGAGCTCGACGTTAAGTTCCACTCGATAGAATCTCCAATAGTATTTTCTATCAATCAGCAATGGAAGAATTATGAATATCAGTAATGAAAAAAAGAGCCTTACTGATGAACACGACGTTGAAATCAAGATTTATCATTCTTTTTATTCCTTTCCCTTGATATTGATTGTTGGAGATGCTGCTCATGTGATTTTTCCTGTATAACAATTAATAAACAAATAACAAATAAATAATTGCAGTTTCAAAGTTTCATCAATAAAAATAAGGAAAAAAAATCCGGACTTTTAATATTAAATAAAATTCATTTCTTTCTATGGAATGATGGGTGGATACGTATCCAACATAAAATTATTATTCCAATTTGTGTACCGATGCTTATCTCCTTTTTTTTTAATTCTTTATACTAATATATCATGCATGGACATGTATTTGGTTGAATAGAAATATTATCACTACCACTATAATTCGTTACACCAATCAATTAACCCCTATAATCAGAACAATTGCGATTTTAAAGGATATTGTGATACGATATAGAAAATTTTTCAACCTCTCATATCAATTTTGTCCATCTCAAACAATCCAACTTGTTTATATATCTTTTTTTTAAAACTGTTAAGGAAAACAATGGATAGAAAAATTCAAATTCAATACTAATCAAATTTGAATACCAATAATACAACAAAAGCTATTGCATGAAGAATATGTACAGGTTAAAAAAGTGTCATTATCTGGTCACTGTTTGCTTCAGACAGTCTTCAACATTGGAAATTCAGTTACTGGTTCCACTCTCTCCCTTTTACATTTCTAGCTTTTCACATTGCTGTATGTAATCCAGGTACTTCACATCAAGCGTTTCTCATTTATTGTGGGGGATCAGAAGTGTTCGGCGTTTGACATGATTGAACCTTAGCTATTAGCTCACGTTGGAGAGTGTTAATGTCGCACGTGTTTATGCAGTCGTCAATCTGTGAGAATTAGGATCGGATATGGCTGCTGTTACGACTGAATTCTGCTAAATGATTGGCGTTGTTGTTGCGTTTGTGGAACTAATTCGAACTATTTCTCAGAAACAGTTTCGATACCAATTAAGTGGTGATGAAAAGTATGTTAATGAAAATATATTTCATAACAAAAATAAAAATATGACGAAATGATCATAATTTACATCTAGAAATATTTTTTTTTCATTCAGGCATTTTATCGCACTTGGTTGATGAATTAAACACCATAACAATTCATATGTCGTGGTCCATTCAAATAAATGATCAACATTATTACTTTACGAATCGACAGTTTGCAATAATTGATGTTGTACTCGGAAAGATTCAATGAATTATACACTCAATGATCCAATACGACCTCTCGTTCAAATGTGTGTCAATTTTTCTACAGTACAACACGTGAAATTACGCTTGTTAGCCAAAAAAATGTTTGCATACGATATTAAATGAAAAATAAACGGTCGAGTCGTTTGTCACGTAGGAAAAATAATATAATAAAAAAAGCATCAGCTATTTTATCACGTTTTGGTTTTTTGTTTTACATTGAGTCCACTGACAACTGTTGTTTTTTTTTTATTCATTCGTTTCATTAATTTATTTTTACTATGATTTTTTAATTTTTATCACCAATGAACGTGAATGTTTATCAGGTATTTTTCATTTGTTTCCTATTCATCATTTTTATAATATGATCATGATTTTATGAACAATAAAATCGCCACGTCACTATTATATGTCAAAATACATTATGGCAGCATCCAATCATCTGCTTACTGATAAATCGCTGTTCACTCATCGATTATTCCTATTATTATATCGAAATGGCGAATATTCATCAATTTACAGGTTGTCAAATTTTTGTTATTCAAGCGAATGAGGAGAGATAATCCGAATTATAAAATAACCAAAGATATTATATCTATCTGTGTTTATCAATGGTAAATATCAAAAGCAACCAGACACAACCGATCGATGAGCCCACAATGATATTGATTTCGAGATTAAATTCATTAGTGTCTAAATGTATTTGCATATGCTCCTGGAAGAATTGATTATATAGCCAGACTGGCAATTGTGTGAGTTGTATATAGTAAAATGATTTCATCATATCGTACCTAATTTAGAAAATATATAAAGGAAATTTGACTCAATTGAACGAAAGAAAAAATAATAATACTCATGGTTTATAATAACTAATATGATAAATTAAACAAGTGACATCTTGAAAAGCATTTTGTCATTTTGAAAGTCAAAATTTAGTCATAAATATTTGAATAACTTTAATAATTTATTGATTCCATCAAAGTTTATTTTCATGTGGAAATCATGGAAGAAATATAAATTGAGAATGAAATAAACTAATGAAAAGTGACTCGAGAAATAGTAGGAATAAAATCATCTCTGTAAGAAGATTGACATTTATCTGACCATTATAATAAAAATACTTGATTTCAAGATTGACTTATTAAATGTATTTTTTCCAACAATCCTCATCTTTTTTTATGTGATCCAATTTTTTTCTCAGTCTGTTCATCTGAATTGAAGTCATATTAATTAACTCGTATTTATTCTTTGGATGAAAAATAGAAATTCATATCCAATCTTTTGTCTGCTGACAAAACTACCATAAACCTCATTTCTATTAACTACAAATATGTAAATTTGAATCTGTTCCAACTTCAGATCGAATTAAAATTGAATAACTTAATTTGCCAGTATGTCAATGCCTAACTGAGATAACAACAATGTGAAACTTGAAGTTTGAGATATTTGCATTGAGACTTGGCCTAATCTAACATATTATTCTATCAAGAATAGATGCCAAATATTGAGAAGCAATTTTATATTAATATCATTGTGGAGATACGAGAAATCATTCAGAATTGATGAACTGCTGACAATTATCATATTCATTAATTTTTTGAATGATTATAAAATCCAATTCATTTGATTTCGTTGTCTAAATAACTATGAAATGATAACTGTCCTAACTTTTTTATGATTCCAATTCGTTCATTGATATTATTATCCACTATTGAACTCAGTACAAAGTAAAGTTATTTGAATGTTTCAACTTTGGCATTTATACAGCATCAATCTGCGTTCCTCAAGTGCCCTATGAATACATCCTCAATGTACAAAGCATCAATGTCAAATTTACGGAGAAATTTGAATAATTGAACAAGTCGTGTCATGCATGTTGAATGGGGTAAAAGCACCTTTGTCCATTATGTTGTAACTTTGGTTTTCACAAATCAATTATGCTACAAACTTTGTTTCCCAATCTTTTCTAGCAATCTCTGCTTAATTTTCTTGCATGAAGTTTCGATTTCTAAGGGAAGAATAGATTTTGTCTCATATATAAAGTAGAAAGTGCTGTATTGAACAAAGTAAAATATTTTCTCTCTTCAAATTAGTCAATTTGAAGTTACATTGCTGATCATCATCAAAGTTTCTATGAATTCATCTTGATTAACTGTTTTATCAATCATTTTTTTATTGATTTCAAAAAGGGAGTTGGGCAGAAGTTGGTAAAAAATCGTGCCATATACTTTTACTTTATTTTAATCTGATTTTATTTTGTCAGTTCTGAATTCTGTTTTTTTTTTCCTGTTCTTCCTAATGCTTTTTCCAGTCATTTGCTGTTCATATGCCTTCCTCGGTGCTTTTGAATTGATTATCATGACCTATCCTGGTGACTTTCTGACTAATTTCCCATTTAAATTTCCTCAATTTCATTATTTTAATCGCCTTTTGTATTTATATTCTCAAACCTTTGATTTTTTTGCGTCATCAACACTCATATTCTTCATTCTTCCATTCGTTAGCCAATTATTATTCTTTCCTCTCTTTTGATTTCATTCTGCGGTTTGACCGTATCTGCTGTGCATTTCCATGTAGCCATTTATTCCACCAGTCACAATTTCGTCTCTTTCTCATTATTCGTATCATAGCTACGATGGTCCCTCCTGTTATTACTGCTCGCAATTGCACCCAACTTTTCATCACTTCTCCACCTGCATTTCCTATTTATTTTTTTCATCGCTAGATATTTTCTCAATTCTGTTGATGGTCAAAATCCTCATCGTTTTCGTCATTTCTTCATTGTTGACAATTTCTTCTGTCCTCATTATTTTTTCCATATGACATTTTAATCAGTTTTTTCTCTCCAACCTTGTGAATTTTTTTTTATAAAATATTCCCATGAGGAATTTTATTTTTCTATCCATACATTCACATTGTCATTTCTTCATGCTTGCTGTGACTGTTGGCGAATGGTAATTTGATGTGACATGTCGGCGATACGAATGCATCAAACAAATTAACAGTACAGAGTTATTCTAGGTAAAATCATTGGCACATCTCTTCATATTATTTATCAACAGTCTTCAAGAAATTTATTCCATTTGAATATGTGAAAGACATTTTATGATTCTTAAAGTAAGTGATAAATAAAGCATCAATTTCAATACTTTTCAAGACATTAAACAGGTAAAAGTTTGAATAAATTATGATACTTCAGGAATATTTATTGTAATTTTCCTCTTCAAGAGATAAACATTAAAATGTGAAAATGTACAAATAATAAATAAATATATGTACACGTCCATCATGAATTTATATAGAAATCCTATGTATTTGTAAAGCTTTACAGAAATGATCAGCAGCCGGTGTGGAATTGCAAACACCGCGTTAATCGCTTGGAATATACAACTTTCAGCCAATGTCATATGCTCTGACCCTTGGTGCACTTGTGTCACATTGTCATCAGATATCTCATGTATTTATTATACAAACTAAATTTTGGTGAAATAACTTGCAGATATGTAACACCACAGGTTCACTTGAACAAATTTGACCGCAGCCATGGACCTTTGTAAAACAAATTCGACTGCAATGTAATGTGTACACATTTTGAATTTATATTTATGATTAAAATGGTTAAAGTTTTGGTAATGATTTTAAAGCAAATCATTTTAGAGCAAATCATTAACAGCCAGAATACTAAAAAAATAGTTTTTAATTCTTCGATTGGAAGGAATTGAGAGTATTTAAATATCCAATACTTTACCAGGAGAAAATATTGTTAAAATAAGTCTATTGTCCTTCTATTGTTGACCATCTTCTGAATGATGCTATGCTTGAACTGAAGACGATTTCATGATTAAATAGATGTTCATATAGTCTGCAAGGGAATTTCTAACAAACATGAGTTGAATATTCAAAGCAACGTTTCATCATGTTTACATTGACTTAGTATTCTAAAATACTTGAATTGCGTATTGATATTGATCTTATTGACATTGTCGATGGTATTGTGAATGCATAAATTCGAAATTTGATCCTAGAAAAAAATAATATTGTAAAAATTATGATCAACGCAATTGACAATTCGACCAATCTGTTCATGAAGTTTTTAGTTTTCTGTAAAATATATTTTTCTGATATCATTAAATGTTTCATATTTTTGACATATTACCAATGTCAGTATTTAATATTAATTGGTAACATCCAACATTCTCTGATTCATAATATATAATTTCCATTTCCGCTTCATTATGTTTATCCATCATACTTTTAATATTGTTTAGTAATTCATGAAATAGTTTGAATTTTTTATAATTAATATTCACTTCCGCAGTCTTCATTCTCAACATTATCAAAATGAGGTCAGGTTTGTTACGTTCTCATATTGATGCCCTCGATGTACTTTACCAGTTTCAACATTTAATTATTCAAGTGTCAATTCATTGTTCATCTTATATACTAATAAACAAATATTTTACATCATTCCTTTTATTAAACATAAAACATTGTGCTACTGACACACTTTCAGGTAAAGTTACCAGAGTAAATGACTCTAAAAACGTCATTTGGAAGATAAAATTCGAGGCTGTTGACAATTCATTTAGTGTAGATTACACTCACATAAAAAGAGTTCATAGAGTAATAATGTTTGCTATATAATGGAATGTGTGTTGTATTCATATCGATATATTTTTCCAGGTTGAGAAAAAAAAGCCAACTGGATTTTCCTAACGAAACATTATCAGACAATGAGAATAAATATGTTTATAAATACAAGTTGGGACATAGTTGAAATATATTTGTTAAGAATGTATGTCAGACTTATATTTGACTATATCTACTTTTTCCACCCCACACATATTTACCCTCATATGAATATGTTCTAAAATATAGTCAGACATATATTTTCTTTCTGTACAAACGTAAATAAATTTATTTGTAGCATTTTGTCCAGTTCTATTTTCATTTTTATCCAAAATTTCATGGCCATGAAATATTTTAATATTTTTCAGTCAGTTTCCCAATAGGGTTTAGTAAAATAAATCGTATAATCATGTTCAGTTCTTGCTCAAATATTTACAGGTACTGAGCGAGGCTCACGGATATCGATTAGCTATTCGCAAATGTTAGAAGCAGCAGCAAAGGGAAGCGACAGCGGTTGGACTCTCAGCTCACTTCTTGAAAGAATAATTAGGGGAAAAAAGTGCGACCAGAGATTCGAATGAGAAATTGAATGAAAAGCGAGAAAATTAACAGAAATACGTCAGATAATTATGAACGAAATTCTGATGGATACAATGATGGTGTTGAATTGATGAGCAGATAGTCAATAACAAACGTCTACAACTTGCGTTCTCTTACTGATCATTTCTGCAATTTGTGTTACCATTAACATAATTATGTCCAGGTAATTTTTATCACTCATCGAATATAAAATTTATGTTTGGTGCATACTGTGGTTTTCACAGTAGTTCATTAAATGTATTTCAATCTAAGCGCTGCATTACACGTTCTACGTCACAATATACCATAAAGCAAATTACCAGAATTCCATTAGTAAAATGCACGTTATGATACAACGTATCCATTATAATTAGAGAAGAGTGTTTGGACGCCTCGGGTGCTATTTCGTGGAAAATTTTCCTGATTGTAATGAACTGTGCTCTGAAATGTCGAACTTTGAAACCGAAGTAATAATTGAAATTGAACGAAATCATTCTAATGACATTAATAACCAATCAATATAACAGAAAAGTGATAATATTATAAATTTAGAGGCTCAATGACATTAAGTCTTTGTGTCTTTCATTTTTCTTTTTTAACAACACCAAACACAAGTAGAGAAATATATATTAATGCCTACTTTGTTGAACAGTCAGCTTTAATAAGCTGGAATTTATTCTTCAATCTCAAAAGTTGTGAATTTAATCATAACATCGACATGCGTAGAGAAAATTTTCATGATGAAAATTACGCCGACTATTTAAATGAAAAGATTCCAACTTTTGGCAGTTGAAAACAATACGTTGCATAATAATTGTTAACATTTTGAAATTCATTCTCACTACAGTTGACGACGAAAATTAAAATATATATAGTAGAAGTAATCAGGTGATGTAATTTAATTATTGAATATGCCGAGTTGTCTTTTGGTTACCTTCATTTCTGTGGTAATTTTCGACATGGAATTTTCATCATATAATGGATAATGAAATTACCATGCATAAACAGAATATCATTTTGAAACTAAAGAAAGAGTAGAAAACAAAAAACCATGCAACATTTATTTGCAATATAGTTATTAATACGTAGAGATGTATTTTATGTGATGGACAATATCACTTGTCCAAGTGTATAATACAAGGCTGCCGTTCGTACTCTTGAGCAAAACAAAAAAAAAGGTGAGCAGGACCAGACTTGCATTAAATCATACCTGCCTAGCCGGATGACTGTTATTCGCCTCTACGTCCGGGATGCGGGCGCCCATTAATTTTCATTAAGCGCGGACGAAATTCACCAGGAAGAGAGTGAATTGCCAGTAGAACGAGAGGTGAGCGCGTCAAATTGTTATGAGTTTGGGCGCAAACATAGCAAAAGACGAAAAGCAAAATAAAAAAAAATCAAGAGATAAAAAAACATAAAAAGCAATGAAACGTCGAAATTTGATCATAACTTTCTTGATGACATTGATAAAGTTAAATGATGTGTGTTGTTGCTTCTTGTCTGACTAACAATAATATCCAGATAAATAATTAATTGGTGAAGGGGTAGAGTACGTTAATCTCAAGGGATTGTCGTCGTGACCAATGATTAATTCGATTTAACAGCACATATGTATGGAACGTGAGTGCACTTGGTCTTCGAGTACGATGGAGAAGCCGCACCCGAGGCCAAGCATCCTCTTCAAGCCACAAGTCTGCAATATATCCGTAGTCTGTTAGAGAGATAGACAAGCAGAAATTTCAACCCACCACATTGGTCGTATAATGTAATATTTCTGCATAGTCCTCCATACCATCTCTATTCATTAATATACTAATTGCTCATTCGTAAGTTTCTAAATTAGCACAAAAAATATATTTTTATATATAGAATAATTCCTTCCAGTTCAATCTCATTTACTAACGAATGTCCTAAATAAAAAAGGATGAATGAATAGGATTTTAAGGCATAAATAAATATTAAACTTCAACAATTTCTGTTCTTTCTTTTTAATAAGTAAGAATAATATTTCAATAAGTTGACATCTTGAATTATTATACAATAAACTTGATGAGCATCATATACTCCCAGCCTCGAATAACTATTTACAATTCCTTATTGCTATGATACAAATAAATATTCTGTATATGTATATATCAGTAACGCATGTACCTATAATGAATACTGTATGCAATCCATACTTAAAAAATTTATTGAATTCACTTTTCACAGTATTCACAATGTAATATTCAATATTTCGTATGGAAATGCAAGCACGATAAAACCCGACAATTATTCTATCTTTATTTACATGTATCTCTATCATCATCTTACTAATAGTGTAACTTATAATTAATATCCGAATAATATGACAAGGTACATAGCAATTTATTATATATATTAATACTCGAAACTCAATGCTTTTGGATGAAATCTAATTGCAATTCAGCTAATATCTATCAAGCCTATATATATATATTTTTATTTATTTATATATATATATATATATATATATCTTCGTGATAACTGTGCACTTGTTTTTTTAAATCCATTTATCATACATACAAGTGTGCATTTACTCGGTTACACTTCCTAATATCACTATACTATAGTACACTTTCAATAAATAGATAAGAACGAATTGGAATCGCAGTGGATTTATATTTCACGAAAAAGTATCGCAATATAGATAGTTATGTGGATCGATACGTATTTATGTATATGTTTGTGTTGGGAAAATCATGTCTGTGTTGGATTAAATCTGAAGACGGTTTGAATATGCATAAATATTTGGTACACTCATAAATGCACAAAACATCTAATTTGATGTTTTATAATGAGAAATGAGTGACTGAATAAAAGCATATTATGATTGAGATGTATATATCATTATACAATAAACATATATATGTGTAAGCTGTTGTATGTTTCCCTCCGGTGCGACTGATGAAAGATGAAAGCTCAAATTCCACTGTCGAGCCAACACGAAATTATTGCAATAACTGTGATATGTTCCCATCTAATATGATTAATATTCATTATAATCAAATAATGATGGGAGAATTTTTTACCACATGGGATATTTTTGCTGGATACAGTTGCAACATTTTCCCATATTTTTTGTCTTTTGTGTAATGATTATTATCATTGCCAGTGATATTCGATCATTACAGAGAAATATTGAATCCTATTCCATTATACGCTCATCATATTAACAGTCCATAATTATCATCTTTAAATTGTGTTTTCTCAACATCAAATACCGTTACTATTGGGCACCGGTCTGTATTGTTTTGCTTGAAATTCAAGCTATCTCTTGACGGACATAAGAATGACAAATAGCAAAGGCACTTTCCTGTTTGCGTCACGGGCACGTTTTAGCGCGTACCAAGCTGTTGGTTTATGTGGAATATCGCGCGACCAACGCGACCACCAACGGTAGTATCATTCCCATGCTTATGCTTATTCTCATATCAGATGCACCAGAACCAATTGAGCATTCTTGTTCTGTGTACGGTGCACAATGTTTCTGAAACAATAGTAACATTGCAACATGTAATGGAATAAATTTTCGATGGATTATCAACCTTGGAAATCATCATGTGTTCAAAGAAGAAAAATGAGAAAAAAATTTATGTTTAGACTCACTTTGATTAATGCGTTGGACATTCGTTCAAGAAAATTTTTTGTGAATTCTGCTGTTTCTTCACCGCATTTAGTGTAGACAGTTCGATGTGAACAGGCTAGAAATTCTTGAAATGCACTGGAACACATAAAAAAAAGGAGCTTCATGCATTATCAGAATTGAAATTAATACATAAAAAGGATTTTGTTTTTCTGGTATTCAATACAAACAAAAAGTTGTAATTTTTTGACAAATTTAAATAATAAAAAAACTCTGGAATTGACAATTAGTTTTCCATTAACTCAATTGCGTTTAGAACAGCCAGATAATTTGGAGAAGTTTCTGATTTTGTACAAAATATTTTGAGTAGCCAAAGAAATTATGATAAAATTAATTTTGTTTTGAAATAAAATTGTGTCTGTGGGAATTTTTGTTGAGTGAAATAAACTATATGGAATTAAATTACGATCCATCACAGTAAGTCTGGAAAATGATTGAAAACGTTTGTTACCTGTCTGTTATCTATCTGACTGACTACATCACGACAAAAGCATTGACTCTAACTTTAATTTAATTATCACGATGTCACTGCGTCGAATAATTAACACACTGGATACCATTTTGTCATAATAAATTGCATTCCTCATTCCCCATCTCATTACAGCCTAAGTTTATCAATCTATAAATAAGATTACAGTTAAAATATTGGCGCGCATTTGTTCTGTCCCCTCAATAATGGCTCGAATTCAACCTATCACCAATAAAGTACTAAATTTTTATTTTAAACTCACAATTAAAAATATTTCGTCATTTGACATGAACATTTAATTGCAAAAATCTTAATAAGGAAATTGGTATTGAGAAAATATGGTTGAATAACTGTAAATCAATATCAACATTCGCAAGTCATTTCAATTATTTTCATTGGTATCGTTAATTTAATTACTATTACTTTCCTCTAACTTTTATATTTACATGTGCGTAAAAATGAATTCTATTACGTCGCTACACGACCCGATGAATAATTCTCATGTAAACATTTGAATAATTAATCAATATCACTTCGAATTTCCGACATAATGTTAATTGATATTTGTGGAAATAATTGTTGGCGTCTGGTGTCGGTGTACTTGGCCGGGAGTGTCAAGGCTAATTCTCACGCACAATTTCTTTGTTATAAACTTACCAACACACAAGTTTGACTGGCTTTGAAGATCTTGTCAAATTTTTTTTTTCCAATTCTAGAATGGACTCTTGATATTTTCTAGAGCAGACTTCATAATCAGCTTGGACTTTTTGCATGCATGGCGCGTGCTTCAAAAATGCTGTAACATGAGTTTAAAAACTTTTTTAGTCGACATTATTACTTTTTCTCCATTCAAACGAACAAAAAAATAAATATTTTGTTATGTTTTATTTTTTCCATAAGCACCCAATAATGTTTATTTTTCAACGTATAAAGCTAAATGACCATGTTCATTAAAACTTTTTTTTTTGAGTGTTGTACAGTGCAGTACTCGAGACTGTAGTAATAATAAATTCATTCGAATGATAATTTAAATGGTTTATCGGAAAATATTCTTATAATTGTGAATCTCGTAACGCAAAAACGAAGAATATTTAATGAATGTAATTTGCATGATATGAATATCGGAGTTATTAATGCAACTGTGGTTAACAATAATGAAAATAAAAATTGTAATTTTTCTTTATTTCCTTCGTCTAATTCTAATCTTACAATTAAACAGTTTGTACCTATTTTCTCAATAATTTACATGACGTTAAAAACATATTCGACACATGTCCATAACGTGTTGCATTTTATACAAGAAAATATTTCATTGAAGATTTAATTCACATCTTGCATTTTTTTCCACTCATTTGTCCAATTATTATTCATTATACTTCAATCATTCATTCACCCTCTGTACCACATGCATTTAATTTATTGATTGTAACAAATTCGTGGTAGAGATGAAGTGTTGTTAAATATTTCAGTAATTATAATGGACCGCATGATCTAAATAAATAATGAATGATGTGAAGTTTGCAACATATACTCAATAATCGTAGAGGTTTCTAAGGATTATCAAGTTAGTTGTGCAGAGTTAGGCATTGGTAGAGAAGGGATAGGATTGGAGAAGAGTAACATCACGGGTCAGGAAAAGCTCTCGACTCAATAATGCATTCGGCACTCTCAAGATTACTATTGGATAGGTGATGGAGCATAGATAGTAAATGTCCACTGATGCAGGTGTTAGTAACGCAGGGTCATCCATCTATTGGCATATATCCATGAAATTCCCACGAAAAAAAAATTGAATTCTTCATACATATACAACGATATATATTTTATATTTACCATCTTGATAGGGACCATCTTGACACAATTCCATTATCGCCATGTTGACACCTTTATATAGCGCATGAAAATTTTCTCGCTGATTCTTCTGCATGCATCTCAATGTGTACATCCTTATGCAGCTCATGCCCGATTGCAAATCACTGCAAGCATAGAATTATCATAATTTTTAGTTAAACTTAAATGATGAAGTATGTACAGGTAGCACAGCAAAGATAGATATGAACGAAATTTATGCGGTATGAATCAGTGAGAAATTCTAGTCTCATGTTGACCTCTCACTTCATTTTGTATATCGCTAATGCTTGAACAACAAAGCACTTGGGTTAAATCGACTGGGAGCATTGGCTGCAACGATCTTGAGTCAAGTAATGGGCGAGCTACTCAAGTGGACTTGGCCGCATTTTGAGCATCTCGATATAGCAATGTACAAGATATTCAAACTTGCATAACGAGATGCAAATACTATATTCATAGGATCCGGTGAATAGTATAATAGCAATAAGAGCAGTAAATAATTGCTTGATAAACTAGTTTACCCATTGCGACTTTGTGGAGAGGCAAAAGCATCAGAGTTAATTAAAATTGAGTGTGTCTCTACTGTATCATTTAATTTCTTTATTCAATTGTGTTGTCGTAGCTATAATGGATATCGATCGATTTTATATACAGCATAAATCCTAACTTGTTTCAAATTCCAGTCATATTGAAATCAATTCACTTGACAGAAAATTGTATTTTAAGAAATAAAAGTAACTCACCCAATTTGTTAATTTTATTTAATTTTGAATGTAAAGTTAGACTTTTGCCATTTTCTAAACAAAAGCATTCATAGAATCACAAATACGCATAAAATACTTACGGGCAGAGAGCTTCGAGCTCGGTCTTGGTGGTGACGAAACCAAGCTCATTGTTGTTGGTAATTTTTCCAAGTGGTCTAGCACATCTGGCAAGATCCTCGTGGCCACAGTCCTCTCCCCGAGAACTTGCCAACACTGCAGCAGTCATAAAACAAAAAACAAATTACTTATGCGGTGAAGATTGAATATAAGAAGAAAGAAGTATAAACCTACTACTGAAGAGAACTAGTCTGGGTAAATAACAGAAAAAGAAAGTTATTTCTAAAAGGGATGAAACCACTGGTGTTTAGCTAATACCAATTTAGTTTACTTCTGTCACTATATATCTACATATTGTCATATATTCTTCAATAAATTCTCTACAAATGAGATTGGTGACTGAATTATCAAGAATTTCATGAGTAATGTGTGCACATATTTAGTTGGAACACTTGCGGATTTTAGCTGAGTAAAATGCTCGAAGGTTTCGTGTTGAAACTTGACATGAAAAATTAATTTCATCATTCAACATCGACATAAACAACATGAATTTGATCAAATAAATGACGGAATATATTGAAATATCACATACGTTGATTTAATGCTACCTAATTCGTGGTATAAATTTATACTAACAGAATAATTGAGACATTACATATATTGAATATTGAATTTCTCTATCCAGATGAAATGATGAATTACTAAAACTATTTATGTTACTTCTAATGGATCAAATAAATGGGTTGAAAGTTAACTAATCGAATAATAAAAATGTCGTGTCTCATAATGTATATCTTATCAATGGAATTGGAAAGCCAAATTGGGAGCAATCCTACAAGCAATCTATTTTTCCTATTCAATTATTCATTTCCATTATCAGGTATGAGGTATATGCAAGAAATTTTAGAGCATCGAAGAATTACGTTGAAATATACAGTAAAAAATCTTTATTTTATATTTTCTTTACATGAGATTGTCATTTATTTGTCGTTTCTTTCATCAATCTATCATGGACCATGTGGAATAAAATTTCTTCATGCTGATCATTTTAATGACAAACGTCAACAAAGAACACCAAAACATTAACCAAATTAATTATAGAAGTCGAATAATAATAATTTTCGTCATAATCCAGAGTTTGACGAGAAGTCTAGCGAATATTCTTGAATTATTCCAATGTTAAATGTTAAAACACGAATGACAGATGAATAAATATGTGCACAAATGGAATAGACGAAAACAGCACAGAACGTTCTTGTAAAGCTTCAAATTGAGGAAATTCTTTTCATATAAAACTATCCACTCGTTAGAATCAAAACAAAATATTTAATCAGTCGTTTTTTCCGCCTGAATAGATTTTTGTTTTAACTTTCATGTAAAACACTCGATGAATCCATCACAAAATTCACATCGAACGTTCAAATTATTTCATGATAATTTACTGGCCGTTACGTTAAAAAAATAATGTCCATGTATTGCATCAACGTGCATCAATAATTTCAAAGTCCTTCTATAAGGGTCATTTTGCATAAAAAAATATTATTGATGAATAACTTTGTTTATTGAAACCTCGAAAACTGTGTGGGAATGTTGTTGGATCAATTCCTCTCCATTATTTATTTGCATATAATTATTTCTGTACATAATTTACGATTTACAAATATACAAATTAATATTAACAAAAATTGCTATGATTTTCCAATATTTATAGAGAGCAATTTCATCAAAAGTAATCAGCAGTAAAACCATTCAAATTATTCATCATTGATACATCTCATTACTAAAATGGCCAGTTATGAGCACCATCAAATCAACCTATTGATCCGAAATAGGTTGAATTGCGTGAAATAAAATAAAAAAAGAATCTGACGTACGTCAACATCAATTTAATGACGCAAACGTTTTTATTTGAATGAATAGTTTCTTCAAAGCCAACAGAATATCGATTCATAGAGAACAAAACTATGCATTCCACTGATCATTTTTCATCATTTAACTGTTTTCAGTCGACATCATTCTATATAATACAATATGATACGTAAAATATAACGTTTATGCTGCCACAGGTGAATAAATAGAGAGGAAATGATCCCATTATAATGAACTGTAAATCGACACACCATTCATTGATATGCAATGCTACATGTGGAGACGATGCTAGTGCGAAATGGTGATTGACATACAAACAGAACAAACTATTCAATTTAATGTAATGCAAATTAATATTCAACGTTCCACATGAGATCCAAATAATTGAAAGTCCGTTTAATTCACAAATGTACGATCAGATTATCTCAACGATACATAAATTAAAAAATGTATACAAAAATGAATCAATTGAATAATTTCTTGATTACAAATATAACTACAGATAAATTTAATTGAGAATCTTGCAAATGTAATCGTTGATTTGTACTCCATTAGATGCGAAATTCATCAATGTGATAACAATGGAAATAAAAAAATAATGTGAATTGTCAGGTACTGACGAGTCGTTATTGAGTAAAGAACAGATCTATGTACGTAATCAGACTGTCAAAAATGATAGTGCGTATTTTACAACGAATAAAATGTTTATCAACAGTAAAATCAAATTGCTGAATCACGTTCTGCGAATTGATTTATTCTCTTTTGGGGAACTGCGTGCTTCATTACCATAAAGTTTCAGGCAATGTTGGTATAACAAAACGTACAGATTGCATGAAATTGAACATGTTTTACAATTATCTGAGTATTTATGATTACATTCTAATATTTTCCCTACACTTATAAATATATTGGACGTTTATAACAAATAATTCTCTTATTTTTTGTTTAAAAAGTCATGTCAAGTTGAAACTTTACAAAGCTCTTATCAAATAGCAACAACTGATCATTCTGTAATTTTTTTTTATGTACTACATTAGACCGCACAAGGACCTCATCAAAAGTTTGTGGATATTGTGAATTAAATAAACGAAAGTTTTTGATAAGTTATACAATTGAAAAACCTGCCATTGTAAATTATGAACTCGAACTAAGTCTCAATTATTGGAAGTTCTTGAAAAGTGGACACTGCAATGATTTATGGTTTTATTTAGAACTTTTCAATATGTAACAATACCAAATTAAAATAAAAACTTTTACCAATTGATAAATTCATGTGCTACTGATGAATCTAATTGAATCGATGTTGCTAAATAGTTTAATCGAATTTCATTGATCGGATATAATTTATATTGGATACAATCTATCTTATTGCATCCATCAGGCGTCGATATCAAAGAGACCATCAACATTACCATGCATTCATATTTAATACTATCGAATCAATAGTAATCAAACACAGTATTCACTCATTATGAAAGCATTTCAATGAATGAATGAGGAATAAAAATTTATTTTTAATAACTAATTAGTGTAATAACGCTGACGTGATTGTAGATTTATATCAAATGTTGAAATATAAAATAAAAAAAGATACTCATGTGTGAGTGAAATAATTTTGTCAAGTAGAATACATGAACACGCTCGTAAATAATTTGACAATAATCTATCAAAAGTGCTTATTGGATGTATAAAAAAATAAAAAATTATAGATAATGTATTGTACATAATGACATAATGTTCATATCAGCATAAAGATATGATTTTTGAATGAGTTTAAATACTCTATTGTTCCTGTAGCATTATATATATATATATATATATAGATCACGTTAAATGTACACATATGTGCATGAGGTCTTCATGAATATTATACAGTGATAGAGATTCAGGTTCCATAAATTTGTCGTCATCTTCCCCTAAACAAACCGCTCAGGTTAAAATACCCAAGGGCGAGAAATTACTGGGACATTAGGTGGTCGCGCACATTTTATGTTAATTAATTTTACTACTCCTGATGACTGAGACAATATAGAATGGCGATTCTCATCCCCGTTATACAACGTACTTTAGTTTGCTTCGTAACTTGAATAGTAATTCGGTTTAGTTGTGGAGGTACGATAAATATGATAGAAAATGTGAACATTTTAATGCTGTCCAACATTATGAGATTTTGTATAAATTGTTCCAATGTAGGATAATGACTGTTTCATATTTAGATTCGTTAAATATATCTGAGGTGATCTGTGACATTTTTTGGTGCATCATTATAATCAGCAGATGTTAATTAAACTTTTAATTTAATCATTTGTATAAATGTTTAATTTTATCTCTAAATCCGTAGGAGCACAAATTATATGTAACTTTCATGTCAATTTTTTGCAAAATATTTGCAGTACAATCCAAAGCTATTTGTTGATTGATCAATATTATTTATTTGAGCATAAATAAACACAATGTGATATATAATTCATTGCTATTTATTATATTAAAAATTAACATTCTGTTCTACTGCAACCAAATCAATAGAAATTGCAATCCAGCATTATTCAATCAAAAAATTAATGAACAATTTATGTATTCAAATATGCAGTTGAACTTCCAAATTTTCATAGATAATATTCGACAATGGTTGATTTTCAGTAGTTATTGGTTATTGCAAAGCCGTTTTCACAACGATTATTAGTTTTGGTGATGCCGGAAGTTTGGGTGGAGGATCATTTGATGGCTTATAAACCTCAAGGTTCTTTATATAAATCCTTGGGTTATCATATTTTTCGATTGAATAGTTTTCGAAATAATTATCATTTCCGCTGATATCGGAAATCGGATTTGAATATTCTATGACGTTTCAACAATTATGTAATTTCATGTGAGATTATGTCGATTTACATTTTCTAATGAGCTTTAAATTAGTAAAAGGATTGAATATTTCCACTGTAAATTTGAGCTTTGATGGCACAACAAAAAGATGGGGTAGAACTAACAACCTGATTCTATGAAAATTCAGTGCTTTAATCACAAGTGCTGCGATTCTGAAGCAAATTGATATGCAAAAGGCGTTGAATTCTCTCAATAATACAACATAGAAAACCACATTAATTACTTATCATCATGTCAATGTTGCAATTAAACAAAATGGAGTTCACTTGAACTCACTACTCTGCGTAAAACGTTACAAAGGAAATTTATGGAACAGATATTAATCAAAGTGAAATAATTACATCAGTTAATGAATTTCGAGACATTTATCTTTGTATGTATGATGAAGATCATCATTTTGGGTATTAATAATGAGAACAAATATCTTCCACTTAACAGGAATATTAATAGAAATAGTTCAATGTAAAAATTGTAATGTTACAATGTAGACAATGACATTTTTAAAAGTTGTCAACTTCTATTTCATATATAAATGAGTTTGACAATATTCGATATCAATATGAGATCGACCATATTTTTCTACATAACAAAGAAACCAGAGAATTCTTAAAAGAATAATCTGATTCAATTGAAGTTTGGGAATCCATACCACACGCGAAGATAATTAAATCAGAAGTTCTTAAGTAAAGAATTATTGATTTGATCTCAAGAAGAAACAAGAGATGATAAATTTGATTGAAGTGAACAGTTGTATCTTTGTTTCTATGTTTGTGTACATTTTTTTTTGTCTGTAACAATTTTTCTTGAAAATGGCAGAATCAATTTTTATCTTAGAACACGTGGCTACAACTCACTGAAAGAGACGTTGAACAATTGTGTATTTTCAAAAATAAAAAAAAATAAGAAGTTTCCGCGTCGGTTTGTCTTCGATACTTTCAATTTAATCTTCTATTATTATGACATATTTTTATTGCTTTCTCTGAGAAATTTAACCTGATTAAAAGGTATGAAAACTGAACGGATTTATTGTGAGTTAAGACAATGTCGAATGTGTAGAGCAAAATGATTTTATATTTCTTTAATTCATTTAGATCGAGAATGAAAACTAGTCAACTTATAATTTAATTTTAAATACAATGAAAAATGTAAATTGTAAAAAGAACAAAATAATTTATTTCTACTATCAACAAGATTTGTCTAAACAAAAACAATTTTCTTTATATCTGAAAATGCAGATGATGAAACAGCTCTTTAATTCCATTCATTTCTTTCTCTTTGAAGAATATTTATCTCCCATATGAAATAAAATTAATTTGTCCTCATAAAAAAACTTTAATTCACTACGTTTCATTCACTCAAGACACATATCATCGTTCGTAGTTAAGACTTTATAAAAAAATTCATTTTATATTGTTTAACGTGATACATGAAATAAGACCAGAAATACCATTGAAATTGCAATCTGTCTTTATTAAATTCTTCGCCTGTATAAAACATCCAAATGAAAAACCAGGTGACGAAAAATGGATATCATTCTCTCTATGAAACGTACAAGAAGAACATATTAAATTCATTGCATGCAACTCATAATGAAATTAATTCTCCATTACAAAATAAATTCAATCGAAAGCTCAATTTTATTAATCCATCAATGGTATTTATCTTCAATGAACTGTTCAAACTATTCAAATCAACGAATCATGATGAACAAAAATCCAACGTGGGATCATCAAATATTTCTTGGACCTCATCTCACTTCATTTCAATTTACTCTCCTACATTCATCTCATTCCTCTTCATAAATTTGCTACTCGGACAGCAACTACCATTATCTAATATATAATAATAACATAAAATAATTAGAATTATACTATGATTTATATCAATTATCATATTTACCCCATTTTAGAATACAATTCCATATGCATTCAATATTCGTATGATAATTAATCAATTAATGATAAGCTAATGGTGACAAATGCACTCCAACTGTCCACGCATTATCATACAACATAATGAAAAGTCAAACTCATTGTTCTATACTCTCTCCATAAACACATTCGCTCCAATACATTTATCTACTATTTAGGAAATTAAAAGGCTTAAAATATGTGCGAAAAATGTAATTGATGCAACCGGTTGAATGCATTATGTACATACACATACTATACGTATTACATGCATGTGCGTCACTGTGCAAGTGAATACGACAGGCCACCATCCCACAAGGCCAGACAACTTCTTTGCTTCTCATTGGTTGAATTTGCATCGTACGACGCACCCGTCGCATGTTATAAATACACTGTCTCTTATTATATGTGCGTATCCCCCGTTGATTCTCACCCGTCTCACCTGATATCTATAAGACGTTTCATATGTAGACGTGAGGTAAAGGTGTATGAGTTCGCAACTCGTGTGAAACCCATCGGTGAGCACATGAATTCATTAATTTATCATTTTCCTATGTGTTCAATCGGCCCATATTGAGCTCTACTGCTCATGCATATGGACTTACATCATCTTCGTTATTGTTTGTAGTTGAATCATTTCCGTATAGGATTCATAGTATATTCAAAGTCACGAGACTTTATGGGTTATAGGGTTCGCACTTGATATTGTATGTATAATATAAAATCATCTCTCACAGACAAATGTTTGTACTTGGAGGTGTTATTTATCTTTCAACAATTCATCTTACTGCGCATTTATATTAGTTGATCTCTACCAATATAAATATTCATATAAAAAAATTAAGGAAGTTTAGTTTGGGTATTTGGCTAGTATATAAGAAATTATTATTTATGGACTTATTAATATTTAAAGAAATGTTTTCCAAGTGCATTTTGTGCTATGGAAATTAATCTTTCATCGAAATGAAAATTGTATGTGCATGTAAGGTTGAAATTAGAACTGCGAAATTATGACGAATTAAATTAAACGAGATTGATGTTATTGGTAATAGATAAGAAGTCAAAAGATGTTGAGGACTGAAGAATTTTTGATACGTAGCAGCACATGCGGAATCACTTTCAATATAGGAACACAGTAAGAGTGATATGACGGTGTCAAGTCTTTTGAGTATATAAAATGAAATTTTCACAAGTAGTGAAAATCTTTTTCGTCTTATCACGTCAAGTAAATTCAGTAGTTTGGAAGTATACATATAAATGTAATTTTCGTTCAAAAAGACTTGAATTGACTTGCAATATAGCAATTAATTACTCAGCATTGTACATAGTTTTCTCAACAAATTTTACACCAATTCAAATGTTTACTTTTAATTGATTCCAGTCGATTGACCATATTATACATGAACATATTACAAAGTTAATAATTCATTATTGGTTTTCCTTAAAATGTTTCGATGAGGAAATATTTCTTGATTCAACCAGAAAAACAATTAATGAGAACAATTCAAATACATGATGTAAATATTCTTGTAACTAATGCTTGGAAATGCAAAGAAATATAACCCTGACACGCAATTACCATCGAATTAATGAGTTCTGCAGAGCCTCGGTTTTCTACTTCCCCTCACCAACGAGCCATTTACTTTCCGTACATTAATTGAATCTAAGTGTGACTTTTTCATTGAAATTGAACATGAATATTCAATCTACAATGACGAGTCTGACTTTCCATGAACACATCAGTAACTTACGACCAAAGTGCTGCTTTCCAACGTGGTTCGCAAGTTTATCTGATACATCTATATGGAAAAGTTCTCAAAGCTTCTGTAGAATATCTCCAAGCATCTGACAATAATTCTATTAACAACATGGACATGTATACAAAGATGTACAATTTTTTGAAACTACATCCGAATTCTTATGGACAATTCAAATCATTCATCTAGAAAAATAAAACTTTAACTTCAGTGATAAATCCCTCATGGAAATTATACATCTACGATTAATTATTATTCATCACGACCGCCCTTGGATGCGCCCTAAATTTGATATTTCAACTTGAACATTGCGATTGGTTTTACATTCGCGAATGCCATTCCATATGTCAAGTCATTGAATTTGGTATAAATACAAAATAATTATTTAAATGTCAACTTTGGGATTTTTTTTCCATTCTTCTTTTTTTGTTTTTTGGAATTAATAAAACTCTGTTGTAGCAATTGAATGAAAGAAGACTAATGCATATGGAAATGAATATCAATAAAGCATATCAATGGAATGATAAACGAAGGCTATTGTGACGTTTTAACATAATTAGATGAACGGATAATAGCATGAGTTTGAATTCACATAGATACGTGGCTACGTAATGAGATAAGTTTAAGTGGGTAACGGATTGCAAAAGATAGTCACCGACAATTCACCGACAGAATACTGAAATAATATTGGTAAAGTGAGTGCGAGGGAGAAAAATTCAAGACAGAGAGAAAGTGCGGCAAGAATTGTGACGACGACGACGATGAAGAGAATGGCGAGAAACGCGTGAGAGATGCACACCCATCTGCTTAGCCAATAGAATATCTCTACGTCATCTCGTACGATGTAACGGAAGAACCGTGCCCCCACGTGCTGAGTTGAGTGAGACACGCGCGCTATTTTCAGACACGCAATCACGCCATTTTTAACTACCACTAGTGAAACGTTTCGCGGATCATTCGAGAATTTTAGTGGTAAGAAAAAAAAAATATTTATTCCAACCTTCATCGTTGTGCATCTCTCACATTGTCAATTTTTTTAATGGATTTTGTTTTGTATTTCTAGGTTGAAGTTTTATGTTATAATTTCATGCAAAGAAATGAAATGTTATAACTTTATTCTAGTATCATTGAGTTAAAGTGAACACATCAACATGAATGTACCAGGAAATTAATTATAAGCTCATACTTGAATGATTAAATGTTCGTGTAAACATCAGGTCATGGAGTACGCAGTAAATAGAGTATAAAAATAGTTCGAGTGCTGCTGCAGTATCGTAAACAAATCATTTATCGTCATCGTCATCGTCGTCATTATAATTGCGCATAAAATAAATATTATGTTTCATCATTAATCGTTTCATAGATGAAAAATTATAATTTATTAAACATTGGCGCCAAAAGAAGGGTGGAAAATTGTCTGCAATGTGTAACATATCAATCGAATTCGTATTTTTATTCAAATCACATTAGCACAATTGTTTTTTTTTTTTGCGAATTAATGATTGATTTCGCATCATTTACGATCATTCATAAATAATGCTAAGCAGCTGTTGAACTATTCATAATAATTGAAGATCTAATATCAATGTCGATTAATATATAAAAATTTCCAAATTCTTCTTGAAGCATCTGTCAACTGAACTTTGCGATCAATTTATCAAATATACTTTTTTAAAATCCAATTTCACATTCGAATCGTTCGTTTCATCAATTTGTTAAATGCTAACTATATTTTCTTTTCTCTCATTGACGTCAATGTTTTTAAGGACTTACGCAAACGTTCTAAAATCAACTGGAAGATTATATTGGACTTTTTTGTTTGACCATTACAAATTTCCCATCAGAATATCGAATTACACATCATCAATTAAAAATTTTTCTCATGATCATATCGCGTATTGTTTTTTCACAGTCTTTTCTCCACATGCTTGTGATAGTGCGAATTATAACAAAAATTACAATAAATAACAATGCATAATAATCGAAACTGCAATAATATTGTTCGATTAATTGTTTCTTTATTCCATTGATTATTAACTGTTTCAAATAATTAACTAAATAATACGTCAATTCTTTGTTCCTAAACTCAAATAATAAAATAAACAGAAAAATAAAAGCCAAATGTCTTTTATAATTATCACTTACATGAATAAAATGCTGCTACAAGTATTGCAAACCACGACAATTGTTTTTCCGCTACGTTCGTCATAGTGTTGAAAAAAAAGTTAAATAATTCAAAAAACAATATTGACAATTCACCACTAAAGTTCTTCAGTAAATTACAATAAATCACTAAACTTCACAAACAAATAATAAAATATCAACATCAATGCAATAAATATCCTCAAATAAATATTCAAAATATAATAAATAAAAGTTATTGAGAGTTTGTGTAAATATCTCTGCTGATTGTACTGCCGGCAGTGCGCGACTGATTTCGACTGATTCTCACAGTCACGGGCACACGTTTTGGCGGCACTCAGCTTTGAAGCAATTCAACCGCGATGCGCATGCGCATTGCGCTCACGCCACCAACTCACCTTCCTCTCACTCCTCACCTTGCATTTGCCATTTACCCCTTTACATATACACATATCACATACATATACAGAGATACCGGAGCAATAGCTCTTGTCGCGTCTCGTCCCGCCGCACGCAATCCAATCGGCAAGCCGGTTTACTTCACTTTTTATGCCTTTTTAATTCCCTCTTGATATCTATATATGTATATACACGCATAATACTACATATATGCACTCTTCGTTATATGAACACACAATTATACTACATGGAACGTCAAACGACTTTTTATTCCATCCAGTCTCATGCTCTTTTTCGATTACTATCTCACTCTCGATTGTGATCACAACATTGATGATGACGTCAAACACACACGTGTCTAATGTGGACCTGTTACGAGGACACTGCCCCCTCCCCTCTTCTCTCAATATTTGTTTGATGTACGAGTGCGTGATATCCACATACTCCCAGATGTTGAGGAATTCGAATAGCTAGTAGTGATGGAAAATCAAATTCAGACTGCGAGGTTGAAGGAAATGTGACATTTTTTGAGTTCTCAATATCAGAAGTAAATTGATGTACTTTTTTGTAATATTTTTGCTACTGATGTTGAGAATATAATTACTGATGGTATTTTTTAGATGGTAAAACTAACTGCTCGAGATAAAGTTGGAATTTCGACATTTAATATTTTGCTCTTCACATTTTGAGTGGAATATTTTTGTAAAATATTTTGTGTTATGTTGGAATTCAGTAAATGTTTAATATTTTAATCGCAAATCTCTTTACTTTAATTATGATAATTGTGTTAATTATCATCTAAGTGATTGTCTGACAAGTTGAGAATGGCATCAGGATGAAGAAGTTGCTTTCTGCATGTCAATAATACAATTCAAAGATGAATTTGAAAGTTAATTTTTAATTTTAAATTATGTAGAGACTTAAAACATATAAACTGATATGGATCACTCACGTTATCACTTCAAAGTTTTTTCTTCTATCTATAAGTTTCACTACTCTGAGTAATAATATGCAATGGCAGAGTAATGCATGTGGATTTCCAATCAGGATTTCAAGTCTACATGATGAGTTGAATTCAAAAATTTCTATCTCATCAAAACTACTGTGAATAATCAATCTCGGATAAAAAATTTTATTATTCATGATGTGTCTGTGAAAGATTTTAAGAATATTCTACACGATGTGTGCACTTTTGCGAATATTCATGGAATAATTTTATTTGAACTGAAAACCCTTTTAAAGTGTTATATCATGAAGATATTTTAGTTAGTAACTAATTAAAATAAAAAAATCGATGAAGTTATATTTTATGCAGTGCAAAATCGTCCGAGGCAAAGTGAAATATTGTTGACATTATTTTATTGTCACAAAACAGAAAATAAATATTCAATATGCAGCAACTCAATCTGTATTTGTTATAAATAGTTCATATGCAAATTGTATCACAGTGATTTATTATTTATTATTTATAAAGTAGCAATAATTCTTCAATTAATTATTATTGCCATAAATAAGAAGATTCAACAAAATTGTGTCCCTCCTTTTCCAGGTTCTACAGATAATTATAATTAGTTTATTACAATTACTTTATTCTTAAACAAATGAGTACAGATCGATGCATAACATAAATAATTTACCTTGTTACGAATTGTTATGTAACCGTTGATTGTTAATCAATAAAAAAATCTAAAGATCTTTCACAAATACAAATTAACGTGTGAAATATTCACACAAAAGCACGCATCATTCAGTTAAACAAGCCACCATCCACAAACGAGTGACGCTGATTGACGTCTCCCACAATGAACAGAAAAATGCTACATGTCACGATCATCTGGGAGCGAAATTTGGCTCGCAAGTATCGTTTAATCCAACTTGCCTGGTGTCAAATCTGACTGAATTGATATGTAGCTTTTACATGGAAGCGATGTCATGAATGATGCGTTGTTGAACATTATTCGAGATTCGAAAGTGTTTTAAAATATCTCATGTTAACATCGTACAATTTTCCTCGATGATAATTCCACCAATATCAGATGAAGTAAAAATGTTTAGAATTGTAAAAACAATTTTTGCTTTATCTATCTACATAAAATTCTTTGTGTTAAGAAACATTTCATCCGTGACGTTATAAAATACGTCTGAGGCAAACTCTTCACGTTTCTCTCATTTCGCCGTTGTGTATTAATCCACGAAAAAAAATGAAAGTTATGAGATATTAATTTGAATTCAATTTATAATATCTTTCATCATAATGGACAATACGACTCCGGATTAATTAAATCTCCGAACATAAACGAATTTCATTTCATAATGATAAATATAAAGTTGAACTTGAGATGCAAATCTACTTCTTGCAAATTTGAATTCCATCAAATAAAACAAACAATACAAACTACAAAAATAGAACAAATGATATGAAATGAATGAAGAAATCATTGTTATAAAACAATAAAAAAAATGATTCCATGGACCTGTAGATAATACGACATCAAACAATTATTAACAATGACATTCGGTTTGAATAATTAATTTTGATTTCTATATTGACTTTATTGTCACTACTAAAATTGTTTTGTGAAGGGCATAGCAAAAGCTCCAGTGCACAATATAAATTGCTGCCACATATTTACAGCAGGAGCCATCGTTACATAATTTTTCCAGAAACCAATACGAGATGTGGTCATCATACCCATATGTACATCGCTAATGAACAAAGGTTTTTTTTTTAATTATTCAGTAGCTCTGCCCATGCCTTTTTCTATGTCGATTTTAATTATACATTCATCATCAATTTAACTCTATTTTATTCAATAATATATCATACCAAAAGAAGAGCTTTACAATGAGACGAAAATTCTATGAATAATGCAAAGTCGAAGCAATATTATAAAGTCAGTAAATGATACCGAACCGTAATTGATATTGAAACAATTCTGATAATTGATAAATGAAATTTATTTTCATTCATTTCTTCAATTGCCAATTCGTCCATTTTCTTTCTTTTTGCACAGATGCCCATGAAGTCTTCTTTTGGAGGGAAAAAAGGCTCTTAATATATATTAATGTATCCATTAATGAAATTGACGAGCATGACAATGAAATGTGGCAAAAAAAAAATTGCTATAATATTAAGAAAAAAAGTCTAATATTATAAAGTATTTTTTTTATGTCAGAGTAGACACATGAAAGCATTTTAATTATGTTAGCATAGTATTTTTTTCCTTCTGATCACAAAAAAATTAGTATCATAAGAACACGTGAATTATTTTAATATTAATTTGGAAAAAATCTTACCTGCATTCAGTAGTGTCCCCTACATTCCATATTGTAAAAATGCTAATGAACCAAAACTTTTATGGACACGACAGTTTTCGTATTATTAATTCTTCTTCGGAATGAAATTAAACTGACTATGCATTCACAAAATGAAATAATAATTAATCAAACGTAAATGCATTCTCTTAACAGATTAAGAAGAAAATAAATGTACGTCCACTTGACGTAGTACAAGCTGTTGCTCAATTCACAATTAATTTTCAATGCTTTCTACATCACGAAAAAAAATACCTTCCAAGCATTCATATAAAATTGTATACCTACAAATTTAAATTTAATGTTTAGCATGACTACACTGACAAAACACATTGAAGTAAACTTTTTATAAACGAAAAATCACTTCTGCATCAAAAAACTTCGAGTTAAACTAAATACAAAACCTTGGGGCGATTCCAAATATTATTCCCTTATGCAACGACTTTGAAATGTCCAACTGAAAGAGCAAACGATATATATGATCTACGTTACACCAAATTTGTATACATTATGTATGAAGGGGTTAATACCGAAAGGATATAAGTGCATATTATCAGGTATATCCTTTCTCGAGTGACCCCTTCATATATATTCATTTTCACTATTCCTGCGAACGGCTTTGCTTGTAAATGTAATCCTTGACGTGCCAAATGAATATGAAATACATATACATGCAGATATAAAAATACATATGTACAACATTTATATATACATATATATATATATATATATAATATGCATTCATAAAGGTATTATAATAAAACACTTGAAATTTATACGAGCCTGAGTATTTAAAAGTTTAATTCAGCTAACATATCAGGCACTTCCGAGGTTTGTGAATGAATCATATGAATTTTTCTGAATATTCAACATAAATTAAGCAAAAGGCTCAATCATATTCAAATATCCTGGTGGAAAATTTAAGTGTTGAGTGTTAAGTAAACAAGATCGGGATTAATTGGCTGTGACCTTTATTTCCAATTTTTCTTCAATTCATCTCAAATTGTTTGGTCTGCAAGTTTGATTTTCAAGACGGGTTCCATCGAGGACTAGCAACGCTTGGAATTCAGCACTGGTGGACGTACCCAAGGTGAGCCAGATGAATGAAGAACGAGTGAATGTGAAATTGTACGAGCGAAGGAGATTAGAAAATTGCTAAATTCTGGATTATGATAGATCATGCGTTGTTTGAGGGATGAAGTATTAAGGCTGCCAAAATTCGGGCTGCTATAGATATATTGTAATTTCACAGTGAAGCGTGACTAGCTGGTAGGCAATAGATATACCAGCCTGTAGAATAGAGTCAAATAATTATTGTTGAAGAGTTTATTGGATTTATTTTGATCCTATTGAATTTTGTTCTATTGACACTTGCGAGTTTGACAATCAGAGTTTAATCCTCAGACTCATGACAATTCTCTTATCGGATCTTGCATTTTTCATTAAATTCTAAAACTATAAATAGAAGTTCAACTTCGATTATCCGATAGGTTCTGTAGATTTTGTGTGAATTCTCATCGATTTCAATTGTCATTCAATTGTCATGTGTTTTGTATTATGCAACAGTTCTATTTGATGTTTGTTCCATTTTATCATGAATTCGATTATCTATTCCAGATCTATCGTCAATCTTTTCCTTTTTTGATGACGTTTGTTATCTTCTCGTCATTGTATTGATCACTTCTACATTATCAGGTTAATTGTAGATATATTTAAACATGAGAAATATGATTGAATATGTTCAATGATTGTTTTTCCATTTTTATTTCTTCAAATCATGATTAGTTCACGTCGCCGATTTCATATGAAACTTTTATCTCATTCATCTTCAAGAATATAACCAATGAATTCACCTGTCTAGGTCATATGGTTAATTGATTTCATCAGTGAGGTTGGATTCTAAGAGCTATGCTTCGATATGGAGATCTTCTCCAATAATCAATCGCGTGCATTATTGTAATGGAATAGGTTCATCCAAGTTAATTGTACATGCGCACCAATGAGCAAATATGTTACATATTCAATCATTTGCAAACTGGTACGTTTTATATTTGGATGACCCAGCGCTTACTTTGTTTCCTGAATGTATTTTTGGTCTTTGGTATGATTTTTTTAATGATTTCATCTGAAATATTGGAAACGAGTGGAAGAAGACGTTAAGAATGATTAAAAAATTCATATTTGAAGTCAAAGTCAGTTTAGCAGACAATGGAAGAAATGAAATTCATGAAATATTTAATATTTTGTGAATATATTATGAAGTCCTCAATTTCTTGAATGAGTGTTCAATTGATTCGTTGCTTCTCTCATATTTTATCACTGAGTTGTAATTAAATAGTTAAATATTTCTCTTTTTTTAGCAAATTTTGATAAATTAATAATATATTTAACATTCATTGAATTTAATTTCTTCCACAAAACCTAAAATGTTTATGGTAATTTTCTTACAATATTAAAAGAAATATTTCATTCCTTATTGCGTTCATTAATATTATTACTCCTTCATGATTTTATTCAGTTATCGATATTACTTCATGAATTTACAATGACATCAAATTGCTTTGCAGTTTTCATTTTCGAATTCATATACGAACATAATCAATCACGTTTTCTTCACACACGTCTGGTATAAATGATTAGATTGATGACCAACGGTGTAACGGTGACTATGCAATAAACTGTTATGCTCTTTGTATAAATGTAATGACAATTTGGTTGAAAAAATAGGAATAGAATTTTCACATTATTATCGTGTCACAAGTTTTTGAAGTGAAGTCTAATAAAATGGCTATGGAAATTGTAACTTCCTATTAATGCAAATGTTTGTCACAATTTTCATATATATTTTATGATGTATTATAAAATATAGGTCATAAAATGGTCTACGACAATTGTCTATGTAAACGTAATGATTCCAATGTTATTCTGTAAATCAAAATTTATTCAGTTGTCCATTCAGGAAGTTAATGGATCGTTTTTAATTCAAGGTTTTAACTATTATCGTGCTATCATATTTTACCGCAATATTGAATATTGGGTATTCACTATCGTGAATATCCAAACGCTCACGGAAGTGAATGAAAACGGAGAATAGAACAGTGACCAATATGAAATCGTGTACAAAACTGTACAATCCATCAGTATTTTCCGTTCAAACGGTTCATTTGGAGAACAAAAATTGTACAAAAGAAAATGTCATGAGGGTAAATAGTTTGTTCAATCTTTTCATTCTCCCTAACGGTGGCTTGGTGCCTACTTCTCATTGCCTCCATAAAGTAATGAAACATTAGCATGGCATTCAAATGAATTAAAAAATAAAATACGTATAAACAAATATGAAATAATATTCAAGCACACAATTTCCATTCCACGAGAATAAAAATTCAAGCTGTGCATTCACATACCAAACAAATATAAAATGTCATGAAAAATAAATAAAGAAAATAACAAATGGATCAACAAAGGGAAATGAAGGGTATGCAGTGGGTCGTAAAGTTCTCAGTTAATTCAACAACTTTTTAAAGTCTACGTGAATTGGCGAGTATGCTCTGAATATATGTATAGAGGATGAACAAGGGGTGTATCACTGGCGTGGTCGAATGAGCACGCGCCAAAGTCCTATGGTATGTATGATGAAAGTGTTGAGTAACTGAGTTGCCACCCAACTCTTCCTCGACCACCAAGAGCTGTGTGAGATGGAAATAAGGCCAGAAAACTTTTCTGATATCAGCGTGATCGTTTGTCATATGATCCTTTCATCCCTACGTCAAACCCTATTCCCATTTGCAGCTTCGTTAAATCATTCTCACATAGACGTTGGAAAACGCCCAATTAAACGAAATTCACCGGTATGTACTCACATATTTTGCGATGACACACAAAGCGTTATATCAACACTCAAGTTGTTCCTTTCTGCTATTTTCAATGAAATGAATTATCAACATTTTTCTAATAATTCTAAAGCGTTTGATCCCTCATGTTCATAAGTTTATTTTTCTCTCTATAAACAAATCCTCAATCCTGCGTGATATTCCCAGGAGTGAAATATATTCTGCATCATAAACGAAAAGTTTTATTATAATTCCCATTTTTCATCTGATGATTCGCTCAGAATTGCCTGTTGTGGAATAAATGGATACGAATGATAACAGGAAGACTAAAAGCTCAAATAATGCATTCTTGCAAAGCAATATTATTGTCCATACATATCTTCGCTCTTCTTCATCTATTTTGGCACAGTTTTGCAATTAGAGCTATTATTGTATTTGAAAATTATGAAAAAGAAGAAAAACAAAATCAATAGATCAATGAATTCTATTATTTTATTTTCTGGTTTAGTCATGAGAAGGAACATTTTCTGTCACTGTGAAACTATCGCAACTGATATTGAAGGCCTTTCTCAATTATCATGAAAATATTGAAGCCAGCGATAAATGAACTGTATGCATTTTATTATTGACCAAAGTATCTCCTTGACAGTTATCAACACTCAGTTTGTGAACATACGAATTTATATGTTGCGAATGTAAAGATTCAACACACAATATTATGAATCGTCGTATTCCACCGTTCGTACATTCTCAAACAGCTGTCCGAGTATCTATGAATTTTTGCTCTATCCCGTCCCACACAAAAGTATGTCTTATAACGCTATTGATGTATCTTCAAAAATGTTGATTGCGAGCGCATAACTGAATTTTTCGAATTTGTTGCCAAGTTACCATACTAATTTATTAATAATCAATGATATAACATCAAGACAATGAATATATAAACTATTTTTTATACTTGCTGGATGTATTCAAAGAGCTCAATTGATTGAAATTCTTGGCAGAAAAAAAATTTTACTCTTCAATTTAGTTTTTTTCTTTTTGTTTTATTCTTGGCGTATAACAAACCAATATGACGAATACCTTACTTCATTATTGTTAGATGTCAGTGATGCAGTGCTACTATTTATTCCCACTTTGCTTTTACACCAAGTTGAAATAATGAAGTTGCAACATCGGAAATGGAATCCGGAAAAGGAACAAGTGGTGCGTGTCACTGCATTGACATTTGTTCACAAATTTGTCTCTTCTGATCATATGTACGTATTACGCTTAAATGTAAATATATTTATGCTCAATTTTTGTTTTTTGGACAAAATATAAAAATCACATCAACTTGATACTTGTTGATTGCTACATGTTTAGAAACTACGCACTTTGATAAAAATATAATAATTTCAATACTTCTAGAATAAAATAGTTACTCTCTATCCATTGTTTTCTTTGTTGTCGTATCGGAATTTCTCGACAGTCATTAAACGCAAAATACACAGCCGAATCACGGCTTAATCTCAATTATTTCATCAAATTGCTGAAAGTGCTTGAGTGAAATACCGAAAATGAATCCAATATATATTCATCACAACGATTGTCAAAAAATACACGTGTTTATGATTTTGACGTTGTATCCATTGCGAGAATTCGTGTGATATATTACTACAAGTGTAGAAAAAAAAAACAAAACTTTCCATACTCACAGCTACAAATTTTGAAAAGCGAATTCTAGCTCTACATAAATGGAGATTACTTTTTCGAATCTCAAGTGTATCACTTTCAATATAAACTGACAGATTTTCATCACAATGGATTGGTACAAAGTTTATATATTTTGATGTTATTAGTTTATTGTTATTTCCAATGACATCTGAAAATTTTGGACCGTTTGAACACGAGCACAGCTGAATTCTATCTCATTCGTTCAATATTTAGTTTTTTTCAATACTCGCATGTTTCATTCATAAATATATCTCAGACAGATGTCTTTGTAATTTGATCAATATTCGAATTGAATTCATCTCCATTACACACAATGTTACACAACAAAATGTAACAATTACATAGTTAGCTGTTGAATTCTGCATGACTTCATCAAAATGTGTATTGAATTCATCTTCATTGTGATATAGCGTGCCAATAGATTTGATCAACCAATATTTGACAAATTTATAAACGATATTTTATCGTATGTCATAAGAATAATATAATTTGTATGCAGTCCATCGTCCTGCGATTGTACTCGCAGGTCACGCTGAAACGTTCCTTTTTTTTCTGCGACAATGCTTCGTATCTGAAGCTTCTTCATGAAAAAATACTATGCGGTGTATCGTCACCTCTTTAAACTAGATATAGCGATTAAAAATTTCTTTTATTTGTTTTTCCTTCATTTTCCAATGGTTATTTTGTAGTTGCATATTGTATAATAAACTTTGAAATTGTATTATATACAAGGAGAGAAGAAAAGAAAGGAAAGATTATCAAGCTATTAATGATTGTATTGATGAAGGTATAATAAGTACATCGAAATTTTCCAATCCCATCTTTGCACTTATTACATTCTCACAAAAGATTTGCAACTTGTACTTCAACGACAGTTATTGCGTCTTATATTTGTACTAAGTTGAGTATCGTCATCAACAGAATAACAGTCGCAAACACAGCTGCTCTTTTCTGATGCTACTTAGGTCACCAATTTATTTCATTAACCCTCTATAAAGTGATGCGAAGTCGTAGTTATGTGAACAAAAGTTATTATCACGAAGATGTCGCTGAACATTTATCATTCTACCATCAAAGAATACCAATTGCCGACTTTTATGATTTCTATTCTTGTAGTTTCTTAGTTATGAACGAAAACTTATCAAAAAAAAAGGATTGTAGTATGAATTTTTAGGTTTTCCTGTAATATAATACTATTACAGATATAAACAAGAATATTAAAGATAATGAATAAAAATATTCAATCGATCATAGAGGGCTAAAGATTTTATATTGCTGCAGATATTTTTGTGAGGATTTGTAAGAATGAAATGAACGTAAAAATCTCTCTGAATCGTGAATTGTATCATAAATATCAATATATACATCAATAATGAGAACGCATTTAATTGGCCTCATTGCGTTCAAATCAATTCGAAACTCTACACACAAAAATGCTTTTGTTTATAAAAAATTGCGTCAGTTCTGACATGTTGCACAGTATCATGGATCATCACGATCTAATATAATAGTATAGATGAGATAAATATGACTCTCATCAAATCTTAACACGAAAAAAATAAAGATAAAGAATGGAAATAAAGATGGATAAACTTAACATATAACGACAGAGGTGTCGTTCCTGAATGGTAATGTAAAAAAATGTTATAACGTGAGTAAAGACTGATTACGTAGCACCGTATTTGATAATATTATTCAATGAATATTTCAAGTCTCTTCTCTACCAAATGATAAATGATTATTCGATCATAAAGGCCAAAGACATAAAATAATATGACGACTACTCATTGTGGTATTAAAAATTATATACACTATTTACATTACACCGTATGCATTTCTCTTCGACGTCATGTTATTTAAACCACATGATTATTGCATTTTTTTTGTTTCAATCGAGTATTTTGTATCTTTTTCAAAGCTCCACATCAGAGTCATAATATGATGAACGTTCTCAACGACCAGTTTATATATTTACAAATTTGGTTTTCATCATTTATACGAAACTGTCAACGAACATATAAAATTTCTTAAACAACTCCAGGTTGCAACGTCAGCAGATATGTCGTAGGATCATAGTAACCAGCTAAATAATATATGTCGTTGTGATCGTAAATAGTCAAATATCTGTGTGGCTCTTTCTCCAGTTTCGCCGTATAATCCGGGAGAGGAAGAACTTCGCATTTATGAGAAATTGTCTGTACATCATTCTCATCCATATGCGGCGATTCGAACAAAGCACCCTGAAATATTGTGACAATATTAAATGCAAACTATTTGTTTGATTATTTTAACGATATGATATGATTAAGTTAACAATGAAGATATATTTACCGGATATTTTAAGTTGACTGGTGCACCGACCGTTTCTTCAGGATGATAAAACCATTTGACTTTGACAATCATGTTAGAGCTTGTAGTCTCCCACATTGATTCAATCCTACCAATGTACGGTCTATCAGGCCGACCAGTCGAAAGGAAAACCGCACTATCACCAATTTGTATAGCTTCACTTCCACGCTGAATAGCTTTGAAAAACTGTTTTTTTGCTCTGCCTTTCGCTCCAGGTCTTCTATATCCCTTACCAGACCATCCCCACAATTGTCTCGCTGGCAAAAAAGCTGCCATTTTACTCCTACTCTCCACTGACTCTTGCCGTTCTCTCGTCTTTGATTTTTTCTCGGATTTTTTCACTTTATCGGTTTTAACAGGAGTCACTTGTTTTTCAATATTTAACCCGGACGATTGTGGTAATTCTGGAGAAGTAGCAATCATCACTGCATTACTCGCATCCTGTAATTCACTGTTAGATGATGATACTTTGCTCTCAGGCATTGCACTTCCATCAACGACATCTCCTTCACTTATATGACCAGAACAACTATCACCACCGCTGAAGTGACTCCCATCACTGTAACTCGTATGGTGACTGTGTCTACGCTTATGTTTGCGATGTTTCCTATGCTTGTGTTTCCTATGTTCTTCACAGCACTTGTGCTTTCGATGTTTGCGTTTACCTTCATTAACCAATGTAGCATCTTGAAGTCTCTTCAACTTATCACGCCGACGTTTTTTCAATTTCTTGCGTTCACGATACTCATCTAATGTCTTGTCATTCATTTGATCAATTGTCATTACATCATCACCTGCATTATTTACATTTGACATTGATGGATGTGATGTGGACTCAACTGGCTGTAAATTCAGTATTTTTGCGTTTGGATTACCATCATTGGTGTTACGTTTATCTTCTGTTGATGTGGATGTTTGTCTCCGTCTTTTTCCCAAAGTTAGCAGAGGATTTGGATCATATTCAACTACAGGATAATCAGGCTGTAGCAGTCTTATGTCATTGAGGGCAATTTTTCCGCTATCACCATCATCAAACTCAACGCTGACAAATTTTTCATCGAGTTCGGAATCTGGTTCAGACGGCTCCACCGATGTTCCTGGATACAGGCAGCGATATTGTTGACTCCAATATGCACAAAGTCGTGTACCTGGTGGTAATTGTTTTGTGGACGTTGGACATACTTCAACAATTGCATCTTGCAGAATTTCTTCCCGTGAATGTATGTGAGGTCTGTTGCCTCTTTCACCGTCAAGTGTGATGGCATAAATATCAGGTGCTTGGACAGCACTCAACCGTCCTGCATAAAATAATCCGCCCATGGCTGTCAAAACTCTCATTTCATTAATAGATAGATGCGCTGACGTTAACTTGCATCTATTCACAATATTTTCAATATTCTCAAGTCTATTAGCTTCAGCTACTTTAGCACACTCTTTACACTCCCTACAATCAGAAGATTTCCGTCGTTTAGATTCCTTTTTATCATTACCATTGACTTTATGTCTTGATGGCGATGAAGACATGGATTTCCGTTTTTTTTTCTTTAACTTCTCACACGTAGCTGCTTTGTGTTCATCTGTATTCTCAGTCACTTCATGCGGCGAGTCTTGTGGTGGTGGTTGTTGAGATAATTGATGATGTTGTGTTGACAACTCATCTATTTGATCAGGTACAGTTTCCTCTAAAGAATAGATCGATTCTTTACTCATTTCAGAATTTTCCATGTCTCCAGCTGATTCAATAATATCCGTTGAATTCCACTTTATTGTTTGTCTTTCTAATTTTGCATCTTGACTTAATTTAGCTTTCTCGGCAATTATTGAACATATCACGTTTTTATTGTGAAGTTGAGTTTGTTTAACCGGTTTTACCTTAGACTTTGCTGATTTATTAATGCCCTTCGTCATTCCTTTCATATTGACTACTCCAGTTTTAAATGCGAGAGGATTATGATTCCCCCTACTATTGAATTTAAACTGATGTTGTCTGTTCTTTGAATTAAGCAAATAATTGATTAATGAACTCTTGGTTCGTGATTTTTTAGCTACAATGGTTTCAGTATGATGTCTAGCACTCGTTGATGTACACATAAATTTCCTGGGTCGGCCGACCTTGCGTTTTTTAGATGCAGATGTGGAGATTGGAACAGTTGATGTGGGTGATACTACATCGTAACTTCTATTGTTTTCATCTTCTATATTAATATCATCAGCAGGTGATACGGCTTTTGGTGATGTCTGTGGTGAAGTAGACATTGGAATACTTGGAATACTATCCAACAACTTGATATGACTCCTAAGTTCACCCAGTTTCACAAGATTTATGTTACATTTGGGTACAGCTAATAGAGATGGACTCCGTGGTGGAGCAATATCGTCACATACTTCGGCTGACGATTTCGTTGGTGATTTTTCTTGTTGATGATCATTGACTGGTAACAAATATTCAGTATCAAGAATTTTCTTCCTGGATCTACTGAGACATTCGCTATTTTCTTTTTTTGGGGACAATTTTGATAGTTCAATTTGTTTTTCTTTATATTTTTTCTGTATGTCAGCCAATCTCTCTCTCATATTCAATTCTGAAGTATCCATACCACTACAGAAATTATCATCTCTCTGTTGAAATTTATCATCCAATTCCATTTGATCACGAGAATTGCCGTTCTCAACCCCAACTATTCGTTCCACATGTTGATAGACCGGAGCGAATGGTTTATTTTTCGGGCTTTCTGTTTCAGAGTCAGTGTAATCATCGTCAGCATCATGATCTTCCTCACATCGCCGAGAATAATTCGAAAAATTGCTTTTCATAGGATTATTACATCTCTTGCTATCAGCATATAATGACGCAAATGCACGCACTTGTACCTTTTCCACATCCCTGCATAAATTCTGATCGATCATTTCATTTAGTTTCACAGTCATCTTTCCTCCTTCTGGCGTCCCTTCCAGACGACTCACACTACCGAGGTTCATCGAAGATACATCTGCATGGAGAATATCTTCAGAATTTTTATCGTTTGTACTTCGCTTTGGCACATCATGTCCTACTTCTTCCATAAATCGTTGCTCTGCAAGTGCACATAGAAGTCCCAGTGGACTATCTACATTATTATTATTATTGCTATTATTATTATTATTGTTATTACTATTGTTCTTGTTATTATTGTTTTCGTTAATATCACTAGTGCTATCGTTATTATTACTTTCTTCCGATCGCTCGGCAGAGTTCTCTCTCAAGAATGCACACTCTGTAGGTTTGATTTGTTCCAATTGCGCAATACTATTCGATAATAGTTCGAGCCCACTGAGATCGACATTATACTTTTGTGTTGGACGTAATCGATTTACATCAGTCGTATTGATAGCAGGTTTCAATATATCGTTAGACTTACGTACGGGTGCGATCGATAGTAGGCTTTCGTCTGAATGCTTGATGTTTTTATCACTACCATCTGACAAATTGTTGTTGCTGCTAGAATGCCAAGCATTCGATGAAACTGAACCTTCATTAAGTATATGTGGTGAATTCTTTTTCGCCTCTTTGCATTCAGCTGGACTGTCTTTTGAATTTGAAGCAATCTCACATAGTCGTAAGATACGCTTTTTCAAGCCATTATTCATTTTTATGATTTCGGGAATATCATCTGATCGCGTTGAATGTATTTCCGTTACATGCTGCTCACGATGAGTTAATTTTTCGACAGTCACATTATCCTGAGGAGCAGTTGTTGCTACGATTGCTGCTGCTGTGGCCGCTGCTTCGGCAGCAGCCGCTGCATTTTTTTTCAGCTTTTCTACTACATTTTCAATTCCTGCATAAAATTTGTCTGCGCATTGCTTTTTCTCACAACAATTCGCTTTTTCTAGATTATTACTGATATTATTCAACTCCATTGTGGATATATCAATTGAACATTTCGGTTCGTCAAGCTCTTGTTTTACACTAACATCAATTTGGTGTTGTTCATCACAGTCAATGGACGGCATATCCAAAGATTTAATAATAACTTCAGATTCATTATCTGATCTTCCATTCTCTTTCAAGTGATTCGAATCAATATTGGATGCTTTCAATGTTTCAGTTGATGGTGTTAGCGTTTCACAAAGTTCATTCGTCTCAGTTTCACGTGGCAATACGAGAGTTTCATCAAACGTTGACGAGATAGAATTACATATATCTTGATCGGCATTTACTTCGTCATCTCTTGTGGGCGAGTTGATACCTTCATCCATACTCTGTTGATGGCTTGCAGCTAATTCTTGTTCTTGATCACGTGACTTGCGATGTTGATCTACTTGCTCACGTAATCCACCAAAAAATTCAAGATTTTCGTGGAAACTATCGCAGTTTTCTTCCGTAATTTCTATCAATCGTGATGCAAATCTGGGCATTCTTCGATCAATTGTACTATCTTCATCAGTAATAGACAAGGATTCATTATCACCTGATTGAGTATGACTTGATTTACAGCTAACTACACTCTCTATGGTTTGATCAACCAAATTTAAATCCTCATTTTTGGCTGTGTGACTATCACTAATTTCAGTATTTTCGGTTTCGTCCATTTTATTCATTGCATCAGATGGGAATTGGATATGAGACTCATCAGAGACTTCGCCGTTTGCCAATCTCGATTGTTCAATGCTTGAAGAAACCGCATTAGAATTTTTACAGGTCGTGATTACAGAATGATTATACCCAAGGAATTTGGGCTCCTGTTTGATAAATCCTTCAGTGGGAAAATGGTCATCAATATCAGGTGCATCGGTCTGATTCGAAGCATCTTGAACGCCGAGCGTATTACTTCTCTCCGTCTCTTCAATGACGTGTGTGATCTCTGGTGGTGGTGTTAGACATGATACAGGTGATGTTGTTTTCGGAATGTATGTGTTACGTTGCTGTCGAAGAAGATAAAAATTCAATAATCAGTATGCATATATTCATTTGATGTGGCGACATGGCAAATACGTGTTTGGCTTACTGACCTGTGTGCGGCATTGTGACGATTCTGCATGGCTTATTTGAACCAAAGCAGGAGCATGGGGATAGTAATGCAATGTTGTCAACAGTGGCGGCTCTGGTATAACTGTACCCGTCATCGTAGTAACAGTTTGTAGAGCTTTACTCGATTCCGTTGAAGCTGGAGAATCGAAAAGGTTCTTCTGATATCAATCATGCCAAAAACATTTTCATGTCGACTGATTTTTAACAACAGCACAACATACTGTAATACATGATTACGGTAGTAACATTACCGATAATTGTTGCATTGGGATTGGTGGTCGCACAGTCAGCCTCGATTTTAACCATGGGCACAGCGTTGTGCTGTTTTCGCTTGTTCTCTGTTAGTACAAGCCTGGCGCCATTAATGTCACTGAGCAGCTGAAGAGAAGGTGGCGTGGGTCCGGGTAATAAAAGAGGCGATGGCGCTCCTATATTTGCTGTGCCATGATTAGCATAATTTGGCCAGACAACAGCATGTTGCATTTGTTCGGCTGGCGGAAAAACGATATTCATCAGTTCAATTAACTTTTTGGCATGGAACTTTGATAACTGTTAGATTGCAATAAATATATAACGCAAACGAAAAAACCAACCAGCTGCATGAATGAGTAGAAGTTGTCCAGTTGTTGGATCCCTGACTAATTGTAAACCACTCTGGAGACCAACGCCAGCAACTTGGGGAAATCCAATGGGTTCCAATGCTGGCATCGCTAAGAAAATAAATCAACTCCTTAAAATTCGATAATTACAAAGCAAACAAATGGTAGCTGCTCCAATACAACTTCATCAAAGAATAATATTTCTCAATAATGACAATTTAAACTATAACTTGAAATGACATAGTGGGATTGGGAAAAAAAAGAGCATAACAACAGCGCATCGCCTCACACGTTGTTATTCAAATAATCAACGACATAAACTGCAATTAAAACAGACAACAAAATGTGGTGTGTGAAAGATCCGATCGAATCTCACCTGTGGTAGGATATTGCCACAGTGTTGGAGGCCATGCGCTCGGTGCGCCCGATCCAATGCTGCCCAAACCAGAGTGCAGGGTGGCAGTACTTATTGAGGGTGCCAGGGCTCCTGAGGGTATGGCCAAATGGGAGGTTCTATCATCCCCACTAGCACCGCAATGTAGTAAAGTTGCACCACCCATTGCCATGGCCGTGGTGGATCCTGCAAAAAGTCATCCGCCCCCACTGTCAGTCGATACGCTGAAATTGCCATGATTCCCATCTGTTCTCCGCCTTCGCTTCCATTCCCACTCTGTCGCCCACATCACATTCACTCTCTTCAGCACACAGTGTTGAGTTTCCTTCTCTTTATAACGTCGCCTACACTCTCCTTCTATACCCGCCATATACACATCCGCGTGTACACATTGACATACCGACGACCTCCAACTGCTATACATGCATATACGCTAACACATATTTATCATCAGTATATCTACATAGTGGATGTATATACACGATAGGGTATCCCGCTACACGGTGCACATACCATCTCAAACATTCTTCATATATGATCCCCACTGACTCAACAATTCTGATCCCTGCACCACTTGGTCCTTTTGCTTATCCTCATTATACCTGGCCCCTTCTGCCCTTCACAATCATTGTTCCAGCATTACTGTCTCTATTTGTTCTGATACGCGATGTTAGAGCTTTCTCCTCATATACATGATAGGCTTGTTGCTGCGACGTGTTACCGAACCCGCGTGTAAAGCTAACTGGGGTACACAGGCAGGCATAAGAGATAGTGGAATACGGGCGCGCATATATGCATGATGATGGTCTCAAAATCAAGTCTGTATATTTATAACTTTCCTTCATATATTTTGTTTAGTCAATAAATATATGAATGAAAAATTGTTTATAGAAAAAATGTGAAATTTTTCTAAATTTGTTAAAGATTCATTCAGTGTTGGGATGAAATCATTGGGTTGAATGTAGTTTATGAGTTGGTATATTAGAATTCGTAGTGGAATTAATATGAAAGTGTATGAAGATACTGATTGAAGAGAAATTTGAGAACATGTTCGAATATTATCTTAAATTAATGTCATTTTTATTTATACTACACTTCAACAGCTGTGTTTTTAGAGGACTATGCCCACGGTTAGTTCGAATGGTTAAGTGATGTCCATGAGTTCAAGTGACTCCAAACCATTTACAGATGATTCAGCTGATTTTTCTGGCATGTAAGATATAATTCAAGAGATGCGAACATTATTATTTGGATGGAGCTATGTTCAGAGAAAATAACGAGCACGAAATTTCTTTCTTTTGGATTGTGGAATCATCAACAATCAGTTTGCTGTTATTTTTATCTGAAAAAATTGTGTAATTCCTAATAATCACTACAACAACTCGACTTATCTAAATGATCAAGCCCAAGTACTTCCATGAAGACTGGAATTAATCTAACTTTTTACTGCATACTTTTCATCAAAGGTTGCACATCGAAAGTAAAAATCACACTGATAGAATTTAATGCTCTAACTGGACAACGAATTCTTCTAATTCACAACTTTTCAATAATAAGTTCGTTCACGTTGTTTAAACATGATTGAAACGATTTTATAAACTCATTTTGATTCTTTAAGATGATTCAGTGACTTCGTCCACAACTTATTCAATGGGCAAGCAACCAGTTCTTGTATTGTGTCTAATCCCTGAATTTTTAACAATGATTTGGGTTGAATGTAGCGGAAAACTTTGAGAATTGAATAAGGAGAAAGGTCTCTCACATGTTTTCAAAGTTATACAAACTTAACATCCACATGAGTTCCCTTGCGCGTGTAATTCAGAATTGTGAATGGTTGAACGCTAAGGATTGTAATGTACTACCAGGCTGATACATGTGCTAGTTGTATTCATGTAGAAGAAAAATCGACAAACATAAAAGGGTCAAACATAGAGGCTCCACAGTAAAGTTCAGTAAACTGACGTCATTGACTGGCTGTATTTGGTGTGGGTCTGCCGGCGATTTTTCCCACAACCCCCTTGACAAATATAGATACTTTCAACAAGAAAAACGCCGCGTATGGACGTTTTCAGGATATCATAACAACTTGATCATGTAAAAAGATACACGAAAAATATAAAAATAAAACACTGCCACGTATTTTGTTCATAATAAAAAATTCGTACAAAATAATTTTCTAATATTTATCCTCCTGTACGTTATTAGGTTGTATGTTTTCATGTTTTATCACATAGATTTCATTACAGGCAGAAAAATTTCATGTTGTTTTCAAGTGAAGAATTTCGAACAAAGGGAATATGAGGTTTTATCAAATATATGTTTGATAAAAGTTTTGGAATGCCATCTCTATTAAAATCAAATTGTCTGATAACTGTTACTGAATCATATTTGGTTCAACGCGAGCTTCTATCACCGTGGATGAAATCGTAAAAAAATATCGATTGGTATTTATTTATATATTTGTGGATACAGTGAAAATTCTTCAATATTTTTTATACGATTAATTAATTATTAATCATTTAATTGTCGGTACTCAAATTTGATTTACCTACTTCACTCTATTCATGTAATCAGAGAATTGAATATTGCAAAAAACATGCGGACCGATTTGAATAGCAGTTGGTAAGAGAATGAATTGACATTGTGTGATAATAAATTCATTAACGTGAGTTATAATGAACTAAAAAGTCGTTTATCATAGTAGGCTTTATAATTGGATGCATATTATCATATAATAGGAGTTAGAGCCCAATTCTTGGAATCTATTGGTAGATTGGATCACCCGAATTGATATAAAAGGTTCCAAAATGTCAAGTTCTCAATCCTACGTGATGTGTAAATAATTATAATCATAAAAGGTGATAAACTGAATAGGATTTTATCAAAGCAGCCGAAATTCAGAGGAATTTACTGACTGCAGTGTATGACTGATAGATGCTATTGCAAATGTGCGAGTCAATGAAAAAAATAGTTTGAAAAAATGGATGTATGAATAAATGAATTCAACTTTCTCCAAACTTCGTCTTGGTGAACAGGTCATTTTTGCTTCAGTGTCTGATAATTAATCCAAACCACTTCAACAAATGCAGCAACTTCCAGTCATAATTGGAAAGAAAAAGGGCTCGAGGATAATGACATGTAAATTCATCAGGAAAGTCGTTTCCTGACCAACGAAGACTCACTTGAGGATGTTAAAAGAAGTCTTAGCAGTTTCCATCAATAGAAGAACAGTTTTATGAACTTCTACCACTGTAGAACAATCGTGTCTTTTTCAATCCTTTAATTTCGTGCAGACTATCTATGTCGATAGATTTTCTCTATAATAGAGACATGTCAACTATACCTGGCAAAACTCCGGCCGTAAATCATTTATTGCTGAGTGAACATCACAAAATATCGTGAAAAGTCTCACAATTTATCGATTCTCGGTTCTGGCACCTCAGTGCGAGGAACAGCACGTGCCACGAATTGAGTTCATTCAATTATTGTTGTCATCAACAATATTCTAAAACACATTCACGTTCATAATTAGTTCATTCAATGTGCCTCGATGGCTGTCTTCACTTCACACTCTCTCATAAATATCAAAACATTACTAAATTGGAGAGTATTCCTGAATTTCATTGAAACATAATCAAAAGCATAGAGGTATGAAATTATATTATTCTAAATTCCCAAACATTGTCACATAATTCCGAGTCACATGAATAAAGGAACGATAGTCAATATCCCGTAAAAGAAACCAGACTGGAAATCAATTCTTGAGAAAAAATTTTATATCATCGATCTGAAGATTCATATACGCCAATTGTTTATATAATATTACTAAGTATCTTAAGTTGGTGTCAACATTCTGAACCTGATGAACACACTGATAAAAAAATCATCGTGGAATCAGTACCATATTGTATCGTGGTCAAATTATCTGATGAATTCACTGATATTCAAGCATCTGTTGCATCACTATCAAGTTCACAACATTTTGTTTCCCCAATAAAACTTCAGTCAATCTCGTGAATAGATTTTATTCAACGATCTCATCAAAGGTGGTATGCAATATTGTATGTATCAAAAAATCAAGCTTACCGAGACTGTCTGGTTGGAAGTGATGATAGTTAGTATGATGGGCGGTATGGTGATTTAGCGAGACATTCCGTAATGATGTAGATGAAGTTTCTTGATGTTGTAACCTCTGTCGAGCAACAGCAATACCCACAGGAATACCAGTAGTCGTCGCAGTTGATACAACAATTCCTGTATAAACAGAAGAAGTAAATCATGTTTTGTTACTCTGCATGAACTTCATTATTACTTCAGTATAGATATTTTATATCTATGTATTGTAATTCGCGCAATAGACAAATACATGATGGTGAAAGTTCATTTTTTAATATCTTTATGTATTGCAGTATTCATACTCGTTATTTTTGTAGCCACGCCTCATATTTACGTTGCGTCATCATGCATAGCTCAGCACCTCCTACCTAACCGATAATAACCTTCTTCCATCATACTCTTCCTTACTTTTTCATGCTATCGAGTCACGTACCCTTTTATGTTTGTCTTTCACTCATATCTATCTTTGGTGCATGTAACCAAAAACCTATTCGTAATCCATCGGTCATTATCATATCTGTTGGTTTCATTCACCAACAATACCACATTTGTATTGATCTTTGTACTACAATTCTATTGGGGTATTATCTGTGTAAACTCGATTTACAAATGTTTATAATTGCAATGAAAAGTTCGATAAAAGGGAAAAAGAACGACACCAGATCGTCATAGTTCGTGTATGTCTTGTTTGAAACATCCGAGTTGGTACAAATATCCAATGTTAATAATCTCCGTTCATTTATGAGACCAGTGTCGATTATCATTGTAGAATGATTTTCTGATCCAAAATAGTAACTACATTAATGTCATTGTGGTGGTGATGTGTCTAAATTGAGTCTGATGTGTGTGATTTCTTTGTTCTGTTTGTGACTTACATCATAAAGAAACAACATAATGCTGAGAAAAGTATTAATGACCGTCGCTATTCCTAACTAGAGAAATAGAACGATTAAGTAAAAAATACATAAGCCAACCATTTTTAGATTTAGATGAAAGAGGCTCAATTTTCACCGCCGTAGTTGTAGCATGCAGGGACGTAGAAACTTCAGCTACTTGACAAGGCACCGGCGCGAGCGATTCTCTCTTCACGAGATTCGTCGCTGCACTTTGGCTGATGGCATTTGTATAAGCGAAGGTGTCTTGACTGTTCCATGAAGAAACAACGGGCAAAGTCCGGCTACATCCGGCCTCCGAGTGAACATTCTTTATCTTACCTATAATGAAAAATCACTACTTAAAATTCTTCAATAGGGAGAAAATAAGAACGGTGGAGCAATAAAATATATATTGAATGAAATACGCTCATAAGCATTGAGGATATGAGATTAAAATAGACCCGCGCAAAAGTACTGAACATAAATATAGAACGTATAGAAGACAGATACGAGAGGACATTGCATAAGCGCCATCCATCACTTCGTGCAGTAACAACTACTGACACGAGTTGAATTTTTTTCATATTCCAGTAGAAATTAAAGTTTTCATAGCCGAAATATCCTCACCACTGATGCTGGTAACATTGGTGTTTTTGCATATGCAGGACTGGCTCGCTGTTTTATTCTCCATCTTTATTAATGTTTGGCCCTGTGCAGCAATAAAGGATTCTCTTTTCTTGGTTAAAGTGCTCTGAACAAAATTTGTATCCAAAGGACCGGTAGTTGTGCCATGCATCATCACTGTGCTAACATTGCTCGTCACTGCACCATTTGGTGGAGTCATAGAGCAAGAACCACTGGTCGATGATTGACATCCGGCAATTGGACTTGGTCCCGTAGACTGGTACTCTTGCACGAGTAATCCGCTTGTTGGCACCACACTCGCTGGAGTACTTGGCGACGAGAAATTGTTGATTGTCAATGTTGGCGTGCCAGCAGTTACAAGGGACAGTTGAGGTGAAAATGCACTTTGATGAAGACCGCCTGTAGTAAACAAAAAAATTTATAGTTGAAGAAAATAAAGAAAGAAAAGCCACCAAGTGAAATCGATGTAACAATTACCGATATACACATCAATCATTACATAGAAAAATACTTTCGAACGAAAATGAATACCCATCTATGTGACATATGAATACCTGAGTATGTATGCATAATTTGTATCAGCATGTGTCTGTGTATGTATACAGTGTTTGGTATGGTGCAAACATTCTTCCTCCTCATGCGTGGAGTCCATTCCTACCAATACCCTCACACTACACCAAGTGTTATACTCAACACGCTCGCAAAATCACGTTGTGTTCGACCTCACATGGTTTCATTATACGGCCCCGCGCCGCCAACGTTTTGCAACCAGCGCGCAAGTTCAATCCGAAACTACATTGCGTTGTGAAACATGACATTTCAAATGGATTCAACAAAAATGAAAAAAAAAAAAACCTCTTTCTATCTGATGAATAATTAACATCTGACAATCAGCATGCGAAATCTTACTTTCCACATTCTCTGTTTTATTATCTGTCTCATACTGAGACTTTCCCCTCTGGGTCATCAACGCAAACTTAATATACTCTTTATAACAAACTTCAATATTAATTAATCAATGAGAAATTATTTCAAATCATATTTCAATCTATGTGAAAATTCGTCCAACAATTGACCAGTTGCCATAGCCGCAGATTGTTCGAATTAGAATCAATTACAAACGTTCCAAGTACGTATAAAAGTATTGAGAAATGACCCAATTGGTCTGGGTCCAATTCTCAATTTGATACTTTCCATATTTTTTGTCTTGCAACATGGAAACCTAATTTATACTTTCAAAATCTACTCTGTAATCATCAATTTCGATCAATCAATCAATCAATGGATCAATCAAGTTTCATCCTCAACTACTACTGCGTCTGATTCATCTATTTAAATTCGGAGCGTCATAAATAGATCGAATAAACATCCAGATGTTACCATTATCATTGATCATGCATCATGCTTGCACATTTCAAGGTGTATGAAAAGGAATAGTCACTGGATGTAACTAATATCTGTATATAAAAGATTTGCCGTAGAGATGCAAAAAAATACATAAAGTTGAAGTGGAAGGTGCATAATCTTTGTTGATGACTAACCGAGTGTAAGTGTACGCTCGTCAATAAACTTCGACGTGATTGATGTCGCCGATGTCGTCGTCATCGCCGACTCACCGTGATGAAGATGATGAAGACCAGCAAGATTGAGTGTGTGTTGAGTGTGATGAGCATGATGAAGACTTGCGCCAACATTGAGACCAACAGCGCCCTGAAGACTGAGCGATTGTTGAGCATGGTGAGGCGCAAGTGTTGCCAGATTTTTGGCCAACATCTCAAGTTGAGTCATCGCTGGCGCGGGACTGTAAGGCGATCCAGGAGGCGGCGTAGGTGCCCCCCAAGTGTATCCACCAACACCACCAACACCCACTGCCGTCGAGAACACACTTTCTGAAACTGAATTTTATGATAATTCTTTTTGCTGTCCTACATGTTGCATTCATTTTTTCCCAGGTTTTTTTACATTTAGTCCAGTCCGATATCCATTGAGGGCGCTCAATATCTTCATAAAATCAAATGAGTATTTTTGCAACAGGATTTGAATCAGTAAGATCATTGAATATAAAATTGTGTAAATAACTCACCTTTGTGTGTTGTGGCATGATAGGCCCTTGCTGAAGCAGCTGTAGGGGTCCCTGGAGTTGTTGCAACATAGCTCCCTGCGCCACTGCCAGGAAATAATGAGTAGAGCTCATAGCGATTGATACCTGTAAATTCAAAGACTATACTCAGACATTTAATTCGCCAAGAAATAGATCTTATAAAATCAATTTTCTTGTATATGACTAGGTTAGATTGGCCATGACTTCATTATTTATTTTGCGAAATTAAGTTCCAATCAACATTTGAGATTTCATGTATCATGACATTATTGTTTTCTTCAAACGCAAAATGTTTAATTAATAGCGATAGGACACAGCTTGGACATTAATTGACCATATCATACCAATGTCAAATACGAATTGATTCACGAAAAATGATATTGAATTTTATCAGTAAGTTAACCACTTTCGCAAATTCTAATGTGAATGATTCGAACAGACGAGGTTGGGATGAACCACATCACCTCAACCACAGTACTAGTGAATCAAATAATACTAGTCCGTATGCAGAACTCATGCAAAGAGCAGAATCACATTTCTTCAAGAAGTCCAAACAATCTGCATTATTGAAGTTGATCCAACTCCAGCACAACCTCAACTGTAATAATTTCTATGAACTCGTAGAATTCCCGACTTTCTATCTGAAGAATAGTAAACCATTGATTCAACATCAGAATATTCTTCTGAAGAGACAAATAATCATTTTACCAAAAGTTAAAATCTATTAAGAACAACATTCAATCATGGCGACACAAAATGTTTGATTATTATTCGGAATTAAATAAAAATGAGACTAAAATAACTCAGGATATCCTAATTATCGTGTTAAATATGAATTTGTTTTGAACAATGCTTGTAAAACATGTAGAAAAAAACTCGAATGTGTAATGTCTAAAATGAATGAATATTGAGTTCTCCATGTGTGCAATTGTAATTTCTTATTTATATAAACTCAATATAATGCAATACAGAGTAAATTTGTATTGACTAATGTTATCCAAGGCATTTGGAGATCCCTGCATTAGAGGATTACGTTTTAGTTGAATTTGTACGAATGATCCTAAGTCCCGCGTCGTTATTTTTACGATTCTCTTATACGATCAAGAACGAGAAACCAGTTGGAATCCGACATCGTCTCCCAGGGCTCAACACATGGATACAACTCCCCCATTCCACAAAACATGCCTTTAGCATCACTTCTTAACATTCGTGCTCGGCCGAGTGACGTAATCACACCATCACTACAGGATCAAACCACGCTTGGCCCAACCCGCAATGGTGAGGGCATTTTCGACCTGCTCGTCGGACTATTCACATTGCAGATTGTGTTTTGCATGCGTCTCAAGCAACTGATAGAACTATTTTTTTTTTTCACTCATGTCAGTGTACAGACAAAAAAGTAAGAAATATTCTGATGATTTTACGATGTAGAAATAACGTAAAGATTTTCAGTCCAATATTATTTTGTCTTACATATTCAACATTTCTAGATATAAAATTATATCTGATTGATCTGTGTTCTGATTTTTATGCACAGATTTTCGTAATGTAATTCATCAACATATTGGTGTACTCATTATGATTTTTCAACTTAATATCAAATGTATTATCGATAAATTTCATCTCTACTTTTATCATTCAACTTCTTCTGATTATTAATCATAATGATGACATTATTAGAATAACTGAAACACCTCGCAACTAACTAATAATTTCTTCTAACAATATTCTCACGGTAACATCCAATTTTTTGATGTTTTGAATAAATGGCAAATCAATTCATCAATAATAAATTGCGTTGTTGATATATTAAATATCAAAAAAATATTTATTGTATGGAGTTATATAAAATCCAACCTTGGCTATGTGCCGGCGCAGGAGTGGCAGCTGACGCTGGTGGTATTTGTGCCCCATGACTCCCCGGTGAATGAGTTTGTATAGGAGCGATAGGCCATAGAGCTGCTGCAGTTCCAGCAAGAGAGCTTTGTGCAGCTCTAACCCCGGAATCACCGGGTTGACGACCGCTCGTTCCCACTTGGGCCACGGGAGGGACCAACATTGGATCACTCCCTCCCAAGGCTGAAATATAAAAAAAAAATCGATTTTTATAAAAGCTTATTAATTGTAGTTTATTTGTTAGATTTATAAACAGCATGATAATTTTTGATGAACTGTTCATGATAATTCTTTTATTTTTAGCTCTCAACAGGAAATATTTTAGACGGTTTGGACGTGAACAGCGCAGATTAATTCAACAGTTGTAATAAACAATGGAAAATACTCTGGCCAAATCACGAGCTTAGCATGGGGAAATGAACTGCGTAGTTTATCCGATTTCTTTTAAAATATTTCATGCAGGGGTGGATTTTCCATGGAATAAAAGGCAAATATGAAAATATTGCACTACACTGAAATATATTTTCATTTATTTATCATCATTATTGCGTGGTGAATCCCCGTAAAATCCGGAGCTTTTATTTAAAATTCTATACATGTTTTACTCTTCATCTTCACTAGTGTAGATATTGCAATGACATCAAAGAAGCTTATGAACATATTGAGAGTAACTATGAAGTAAAAAATAAAGAATCAAACATTCTAATTAATGTTTTAAATTGAAACACTCGATTTTACAGTGTAAATTTGGTTCATGTGTCCTACACGTTATTGTCACATTAAATATATCTAACTAGATAAAACCACGAAGAAAAAAATTAGTTAACTCACTCAAGTGAGATGTATGAGAATCAGCAGAAAGGAAGAAAAATTGGTAGCTTGAACTGTTATTATATTGTAATCGCACTGATTAGGATAACGAATTTTCCTTTCAAAGAATCTCACATTTCATGTACATTACGCGATTATTTTTATTTGTTCTTAAGTTCATCAAAATGATGTGCATCTTTCCCTACGACAATTTTATTACCCTTCTCATATTTCTCCCCTATTTGTTTTTCATCCAATCAGTATTGGATGTTCTCAATTCGAAGTTCAGTTATCAATAATTTTTGTCACTTCACAGTTGTGATAATCTCTATAATAATGGTCTGATAACATTGGTGTCAATTAATTATTTATTTAATAAAATCAATCATTTCTTGTATTGTTCCAAGATGATTTTAAGATTATTTAGTAATCTGTATCTAAAACACACAAATGGCTGTAGAGGTAAACAAAAAATATTTTTTTTCTCATGCACACTACAGAATTATAAGTTTTCTACAAATACTGAAATGATACATCGCATGAATATTACCTACTCGAAAAAGCGTCACGTAAATTTTGTAAAATGTGAAAAAAGTAATTTTCTATTTGTCTAATATTGATTCGAATAAAACTTTTAGTATTCAAACGATCATTTGGTCTGTATAAGAATAAGTCAACTGACCTCATGTTATCATCGGTGGCAACAGAAATATAATCGAAAATTTGAATTGGGTCGACCAAGTTCCATAAATATACGAGTTCGAATATTAAAAAATAACGTGAAGATGCGAACACTTATAGAATCGTCAATATATTGGATACATAAGAGGAACTATTGAAAATTAATGCACTATGTAAATATATTTATTCTTTTGTTTATATTATCATTGAAAATTTTGAAGTAGGTAATTTATTTACATAGTTGGGGTAACCTGATATTCACAACACTGAATTTCTAGCGTTATTCAACTATTGAAGAGCTCATTTACTCAACGAAATAAACTATGGATTGTCACGTTGTCTTATATGAATATTTCGCTATGGGCGTCGTAGCAGCCGTGGGCAGCATCGCAAAACAGCTCAGTTAGTTATGAATACAACTGCAATGACATGAAAAGCACATTCAGAATTGAAATTCTTCTTGATTGGAGAGTCTATTGAGATAAATAAATGAAACAGAAGGACCTGCAAATCAACCAAGATAATGAGAGAAAGAGAGGGAAAGAGAGTGAGAGAAATAGTAAATTTTTGGCAATTGGCCGAAATTTCAATCAAATAAAATTGTCAAATTGAAGATGAAAGAAACAAATGTGAAATGCCCACGCATATAGAATAATCGATGATACAGGAAACTTCCAGATGAGAGGAAAAAATCAATAACTCCATCTACTACTGCTTGAAATTGTGTCAGTGTGAAGAATAATGGTTGAACTGGACTAAATGGACCGAAAGCAGGCAAGTGGTAACTATGCAGCATATGTTATCACAACTGTTTGTCAATCTTCAAACAGAAATGAAGTAAATTAAGCGTTAATATATTAGAAATTAAAACATTCATGTGAGAGTTAAATGGATAAAAATATTAATCGATAAAAATAATTCTAAAATATGAAAATTATTTTATTTCCAGAGCTAAATTGATTTCTTTAATAATTCTCTTGCTTCACAGATGTTCACTATAAGACCACATCGAGATCTGGAACGTTTCAAATGTTGATGATAACACTTGCAGGTCACATGAAAAAATGAGGAATGAGCTGCCACACACATCGTAAATTTTCAAAGAGACTTCAATAATTCATATAAATCTTGAACTGAGATTTTATAAACTCCACAGAAAAAGATGAACTAAAAATATCAAGGGTTAGTTATGCAAACAGTGAAAATCAATGTCATTAAAATTTTAATGATTTGACATTCATGAACGACATTCTAAAGTTAACCAAATGAATTTAAAATCATGAAAAACCTCAAATTTTTTTAAACAAAAGAAAACTTTACTTGTAAAAATTGTCATTTTACTATGAATCCACATTTTACATAATTCATACATCACTTGTCAAATACAAAACTAAACTCAGATGATTCAACGTTCTAATTGTCACAATATTACATTTTACCAAAAAACATTACATTTCCACTTTTAATCTTTGACTTCCAAAGCTTTTGAAAAATATTTCAAGACCCCAGTCCACATTTATGATTATATTTTCAAAAAATCATTCTAACTTTTCGCATTAAAGTCGTCACAATACTCCTAAATCATTTAATTCTCATCAAAATGATGATACGCAATAGAAAAAGTATAACAATCAAATAATCAGCATTGTTCATTCACTTAACTGAAGCTGATCTTGTTGATACTAATCGACATGCATACAATTATACAATATATTATTCAACCACAGAGAAGTCCACTAATTATATAGAGTGGACACCGATTAATAAATGAATTCAGACTGCATGGGATCAAATGATACGTCCAAAAGAACAAACTAATTAGATGATGAGACAATTGAAATAGTGAAAACCTGAATTAAGAATGAATAATAAAATTGGAGAAGATGATTGATTGTAATCCACAATAGTAAATCTATTCATGGATGACTTGAATATGAAAATCATATAGGTGGAGTCGATTTTTATACAATCTAATCATAAATAAGTTTATGCGCTCCACAAAGCCATGAAGAAACCTTCAGTTGTGAATTGTACAGCAAACTCATCCGGCGCATAGACACGGGCGCATGCTCCTCATTTCTTGGTTGTTACATACACCTAATGGCCCTAAATACACTTTGCCGTGGTGAAAGATTGCTGGACGAGCAGCATACACAGTCGTTCGTTCACGTAGAATTATAGTTGTATCGCCAAATGCCACGTACAGAACTCCGCCTTTTTCAACTTATACAACTTTCAATGCTTACAAACTTGAAACGGTACCAACATCAACAGTACATCATTAATCTTACATTATTGCATTTGATGTTGATTATATAAACTTTGAGATGCAATTCAATTTTTTATTCATAAAAAATTGTGTAGTTTTTATCTGTTTTTTTTAAAGGAGGAAAATTGGTGTTGGGTGGGTTTAGATTTCCGACGAATTTTAAAGAATCTTAAGCGACATGAAATTCTGGTTACAGCAGGTGTGACTTTATATAATGTCAAAGTCCCAGCTGGACTAATTTAAAAACAACTTTCCAGATATTTTATATTTTACAGAACAATCATATCCCATTAGGATCCAAAATTGGGAGATAATTTTGTCATATTAGCCACTGTTACAAATAACGATTTTTACATTCTTTATAAAATCCAAATTGTTCATCAGCAATTGCAGATGACAAATGACAGAACGCCAAATTTTTTTAATCTCTTTCTCAATAATCCAAATTTAAAATTCATCATATCCTCTAACTGTTGGACATTTCATAATTTCGATTATAGAGACCGTTGAAAATCTTGAGAATAAATTCTACAAATCGTTGAACACTTTTTTTCAATCAATCGAACATCGATCAATAAAAAGAAAAGGTTCAGGCACACAAGTAATTCAAAGAACGTACGAGAATCAATTTTTGATAAAATATTTTCAGAATAAACTTTGATGAATTTGAAAATACTCAGAACTATAATGAATTGCGTGTAAAAATCTCTTATTCACACAAAGTTTATACATGACATGCGCACACGCAATGTGGGGCAACCACTGACGAATTCAGCTGCCACTGTCTATTTTCTCCTGCGGCGCAAATGATTATTTTTTAATTTTCTTCAAGTGCATCATACATTGTCTATCTTGCAGACACGCAATCTTACAATATATAAACACATAAAATCATAACTTTACTGTTTCCAGTAGTAGTAGCCCGGTTATTTCATCTCTATTCCACTATATAGAATGAAAATAAAATATTCTCAATGCAAAAATATAACTGTACTAAAATATAAACACAAATATATCATCCACATATTGTGGGAAAAATCCAAGACGTCAATTCTGTTATGTCGAGGGCGAAAAGAAAAAAAGAAAGCGAGTGATTTTTCAACACTTGCTTCATACACCTCATAAGCAATTGTATGTAAATGAGATTGAAAAAAAAACAAACAAACAAAAAATAAACAAGAAATGAATGCAACTTTTTATTTTTCCAAAAAGAAAATTGACTAGAGATGAATTGTAAATCTACCGTTCAGTAAATCAGTTTTATGATTCCAATGATATATTAAATGAAAGTTTAATATTGCATTGAATGTTTGAGCTGTGAAACAAAAAAAAAAAAAATTCTGAAGTGCGCATGCCACGTGTGCGATGACGAGCTACAGTATGAGTTGCGAACCCCAGCCATTCTCAGCGTCGTATATGCGTGCATCGGGATAAATATTGTATCCATCGCTATAAAAGTAATGGACGTTAGGGCAGCATATTACATTCAGATAAGCCATTGTGTTTATCATTTATTATTTCTATTATTGAATTAGTCCAAATATTATTTATTTTTATTATAATAGTTATTGGACAAAATTGTTCGCACACGTCGTTTTATTATTCTTATTATCATTATTCTTATTGTTATTATTATTTTATATATACAACTCGACGCGTCTGCTTTACCGACGTGTTCATTTTAGTCGCTGGAGGCGCGCAAAAGTGTATTGCACTTATACAGCATTTATTAATTAATTTTTATTGTATGTTTTTATATGTAACAAGTGTTGTATTTCGCACTTATTTCTTTTTACTTTTTGTTTCAATGAAATGAATATAATGGCAAATGTATCACACAATAACTATTGAAATTGTTTCATGAGTAAAAAAAATTATATTATCAATGATTGACCGAATTGATTAGACTTTTGCTGTAATTATTATTACTAACAAAAACAGTGAGATGCTGTAATTTATTTTTCTCCGTGTTGGTTAATACTTTCAATAAAATAATGAAATATTGTCGTGGTGTAATCGATCAATATTTGTATAATTTTCGTGAATGAATTTGACAGTAACAATAAATAAGCAATCAAAAAATATTATTTATAACGTAGAATAATTTCTTTGTTTGTATTTTCAGGGTATATAATTTATATTTGTCTCGCATTCAAACAGAAGAGATTTCGCAAGGCGAAAAAAAATCTGAATTGAAAATTTATATAGAATTTAATATGTCCATGAAGAAATTGACACACGTTGGTATATTATTCTCCAAATACTTTGGATTCTCCTTCGATTAAACACAAAATTCTAAAGTTTTTTCTGTCTAAAATCCCATGAACATTTCAAAGAATAAAAAAACTGTTATACTGATTTTGTTTGTTTCTTTTTTGTTTTCTTGTAGTTGTACTGATGGAGGCCACAAAAACCTGGCCTTTGTGTCAACGATAGCTTTCGTATTTATACACACAGGTCGCGATTCTGATAGAGAGATGAGCGAGTGTACTCGCGCTTCTGATATGCTATTATATGCCGGAACGAAAAAGCACCAAGTGATGGGGGCACCAGTTGCCTAGCGACCAGACCACCCTCGCACAACCACTTGCACGCGAAATTGTGACGATACTTCGGAAATAAAAAGAGGTGGAAATAGTATAAAATAGTGTAGGATACAATTGTATAAAATTATATATAGATCGGAAGAAGATAAAGCCCAGGGATGTTCCAACAATCCTGTGAGTTTTCGTTCACTCATATATTTCAGAGCCTACACAATTTTTAGTTAGCTCTCTTTGTTTCTACGTTCATTTATACATCTGTGTATACTTCAATTGTCATATATACAATCTGTTTTTACACAAATCAACACATTGCATCAATTGAATATGTTCTCGTCACCTGTTATTTGTTTTTTATTTCATCCTTTTATTGTTCGACATTCCATTTCTAAATATTCAAAAATTTTACTGTAACAATTTTTGCAATGTGAGTTCATTCAATGCGGACAATAACAGAAACACACAAAATCCAGAACATTCATCATTGCACAAATATTTTCGAATATACATATAAATATCACCTAAATATTATAGTTGATATTCATACTTATAAATTTTTAATACTCAACAATTATTCTACCAAAAATAATAAAATTGAGCTGACGACGTCAAAGAAACGCAAAACCACAAAATGAATAGCGTCCACGCGGCAAAAATTCCATTGAGTATACCAATTTGCTCAAGGGGAATAGTCCGTCCCCTTATTTCAACGTAAAGACAATGCTATGCTGTACGAAATTGATACTGAACAATTATTTTGTCTTACACTTCACTGCCAACATGTGATAGCGATGTGTTACGGTGAAATCAGTTGGTTACATCAACACAAAATGTTTTCAACTATTTAATTGAGAAAATAACGATAAGGATCCAATAATTAAATAGAAACCTCGTCATATCAGTGATTGATTCATGATCAATAAAATTAGTTGATTCAGCAATGAGTGTAAAACGTTTAACAATATTTGTGGTTTCGAAAATGTCAACGTTGTGACTCACAGGACCATATTTATATCGAAAGCTGCCTAGCAGAATCACGTATTGATTTCTCGAATATATTTTCTGATTTGTGATCGCTTCTACTGTGCATACAACGATACTTTCTAATGAATTTTCACAAGCAATGACTTATTTTCAATCCGTCAATTACTTTATTCAACATATTGGAATTCAAATATTCTATCAATAACTGCAACGCCAAACAATTGCTCCAAGCATTTATGTCCAAGATTTTGGTTTAAAAGTAATTTTGTATCAACTGCAGGTCGAATAGTTTAAATTTATTGCTTTTCAACCAATGAATTTGATTTTTCTAACAAAAATCAATTTTCACTTTTACCTTCAACATTAAATGTGATTTTGTAGCTTTAACAATTTTGTTTCACGCATTGATACAGCTGCACATAATGCCTATGTACTGTGTGAGTCAGACCCTTTTATGAAGAATACTAAATGTAAATAAAAACAATACGCATTGTGACCGTTGAGAGGCCCACGCTGACCGACATTCAAGGACAAAGTTATCGTTATACCAATTTATTAGAGGTTCGGAGTAAGAGACTGAGTCCTCTAAGAATCAAAAACACCTTTCAACTATATTTACAAGAGCAAGTACAAAGTGTGACGCAATTTATGAATGTGACAGAGCTATTTACAATGTGCCTTAAGATTCATAAATTGTTTCATGCTGACTTGAGTTATAAATCATTTAAGTTGATATACAAACTACTAATATATAGAAAAATCCAAGCGTACATAATTCGGTTTGGTGTATAGAAAGCTATCCTACATAATGATGATCACGAATATATATCTATAGAAAATTTACACGATCAATGTCAATCATGATGGAAATATGAAAAATGCGAAGAAAATAGGGGTAAAGTACAAATAAAGAAATGTAAAATCAGGAAAGTCCCCTATGAATTGCAAGCGTAGATTTTATTTTTTTAAATAGGTGGTTGAATTCGTCGAATAAATATATGCATACGTAGATCCAATATGTTCATGATGAGCATGCGTATTGGACAAATCAATTTGTAACCTCGAAATTAGTAAATATAAAGCGCAGAATTATTGAACCATTTGCAATTAATGGCGTAATGAGTAATCATATCAATCCACCACTGCAATAATTCATCATAGAATTATCGGTTTACCACTCGTTCCATCGATTTGGAATAAATTTCACTCACACGATGAGAAATTTCTAGAATATTTCTATCACATTATAAAATTAACTGTTCACCCATTTAATTTTTCAATTCATTATATTATTACGAGGAAACTGTTGTAGTATGATGCGAGGATAATAAAACCAATTTCTTTTTATTTTGTTTTTTTTCAAATTCAAATAATGTTGATTTCGGATAAGAATAATTGAATGCACTGTTGGGTCGAAACGGATATTACCGAGCAGAAACGAACGCCATGAAACCGAGACATAATAAAATTTTTCAGCCTAAACTTATGTTCGCGCGTAGTGAGAAAAAAATTTCACGGTCATTGAACTGACTTGTAAAGAACAATTTTTTGTGATATGTAAAACTAATTTTAAAACATTTTCAGCATCATAAAAGTATTGATAATCGTGTCTTATGATGCTATAGAATTTTTTCAAATACACCTGTCAAATAAACTTGAGAAATCAAAACAGATTGGAAGAAAAAAAAAGAGCAAGAAGAAGTCAATCAATTTGTATCAGGTACTGATGTAGTTCTTTCACATTTATACTAAAAACTCTCAGTGAATACCAAATTTTTCAATTCATTCAGAAAGAGATTTAAAAAATCCAATATTTTTCCATCATCACTCAATAAAAACTAAAATTATTGTAAGAAAATATTGTATCTATATCTATTGATAATACAAATAGTTCTCTGTATATCCAATGCTATACTTGTGATATACCTTTCGCAAAAAAATAAAAAAAAACCCCCAACTATAACTGGTTCCTCCTCTCGGTGAGGGAGCCAAAACTATCTGGTTTTTTAACTTGTCTTTACTTCAACTTGTTTTATATTTTTTTCCTACCTCTTTATATCTTTTTTTTTATCACCGTTGCTCCATCTGTCCGAGTAGTAGTCGAGCGATGAAACAGGCGGCTGGTTCTACGGAATGCTAAGCGCGTCTAGCATAGCTGCTTTACCAGAACAGTATTCCGCCTCCACTCTTCATAACTATATATATTTTCTATCCTACTTTCGCGCTAGTTAATCACTGCGTACAAATATCTCAATTTTGCATTTCAATTCACCTCACACATTTGGCATCCAATCCAATAACATTCAACTCTTGTCTTTTACACCAACATTAGAATCACAAATACTATCCACAATCATTCAGTCCAAAACTTTACATAAAATTTCACATTAATTATCCCAAACTAAAATAATTATTTTTTCCTTTATTCAATAATTCTTCGTTGAATATTAAATCAATAAATTTATGCAGACTTGAAAAAAAAAAACTTGAAAGCTACATAAGCATAATATGAGAACCACTGAAGGGTTCACTGATTGTGTGAGAGAGATGGGATGAGATTGCGAAAGAAGAAAGCGACAAAAATAAAAAAAAATATAAAAAAAAAGGGAAAGACTGAGTTAGAGTGAAAGATCCATACATACATATCCGTATACCTACATCTATATGCCGATATGCACATATAATACTCCAACGCCCTTCACCGCCTACACTCCTACATCTCTCCCACTCCTCAATCCCTTTTTAGTATACACAATCGAAGCTAACTGCTACTTCAACCGTCGTTCTTTGCGGCATGACCATATTCTGATCATTTTCTTTTTCCATTTCGTGGAAAAAATATTAAAACTACAAAATTCAAATCAAAACTGATTGGATAATTCATTGGTTTTTCCTATTCCCTATTCAGTAGAAAACTACTCAACAATATGATCAATATATGAATCAATCACCTCTATGTTTTCATATTTGTTTACCTTTCATACCTTTCATAAAAAAAAAACCACTTGCGGATACCTCGTAAATTTGTGATCACATAGGTTGCAATATATTGCAAACTACGATATGCGGAAACCACGAGGAACCGCGCACCGCAAATTGCTGAGAAAAAATAAAAAACAAGTTGAAAAAAAAAAGAAATAAATGATGCAACACGCATAGAGCACGTATCATAATAATTCTCTATATATATATTCAATATATATCGTGCAATATTCAGATAATATTCAGATGTATGGTCAAATTGTTATTTAAAAATTCCTCAGATATATATTGATTCATGTCTTTATAAGTTGAGGTATATGCGCGTGTTTTTGCTGATGACAAATGATAAATAATAAAGTTTGTGTGACATTTATTAGAATATTTCATGATCAATTTAGTTATAGTTATAAAGAACAAGATGATCTTGTGACAATTCATAATGTTAAAGGTATTGATCATAATTTCTATGTCATCACGAATTGTCTTTATACATTTTCCTCATTTGAGGTTATGTAATTATTATTGATATCGATTGGTTTTTACATAATCCTTATTAGTTTACTTTTAATGATTATAAACACATCATAGACGTCAATTATGAAAATTTGGCATTTCATAAAAATTAATAAACCTTTAGGTCTTGGTGTAATAACAACAACTTGATGCAGCATTGTCTAAAGTTTATTATCCTTTATTATTTTTATATTTTTTATAAAAGATAATATGATGACTATTGGATTCCGAGGCAAATATGTGTTGGTTCAAATGAGATAACCACGACTACGAATCCAAACCGCATTCGAACCCGCTGCAATAGAGTGGGAGAGCTTCTCAATCTCACTGTACTGTTCTCATCACTTTATATTTGTGGTGTGGATACAGCAGAGAAATACAAACACGCGAATGTATTCTTAATCTTCTGTTGCGTGAAATAAACATTAAATACTTTCATACACAAATTATATTCGAATTTCACACATTCCTACTTCTTCTCTTTGTCATACTTTTGTTCATACTTTGTTATGGAAAATCCTACGATGATTGTACAACAATCGAAAGTAAATAAATCGGAGAGGAATTTCAAAGTGCGAGCGTTTGTAAATTTTTAAAGTAGGCGAGAAAAAGAGTTCATACGTTTGTGATGCGATTGGTCCATGTGTTTATTCAAGTGGACAATTAACGAAGTATCGCTAATTTATATCGTCAACTATATCTACACGTGACATTTCTCATCTTTCATATCGACTTATTTGCCACGGAGAAAGTAATATAATACTGTAGAAAAAAAAAAACATTAATAGAAACATGTAACTGTTTATTTCAAGAATTATATCCACGATTGCGGAAATTATTCCAGTTCAGTATGCATAAATAGTAATAAATTAATATTAACATTGATGAATATTGCAAACGTGAAACATTTGTTATTGGATTTATCGTTGATACATAAATTAAATATTTATTTCTTGAACAAATCGTATTTCATCATTGATATTATGAATTTATGAGTGCTCAAATGCATGAATTAACAAAAAAAATTTTTTACCAATCGTTGAGTTCTATGAAAAAATCGAATAATCCCTAAGAGTCATCAAATTTTCCCATTCAATTAACATTCAATTTCGTAATTCAACGCTCAATAATTCCTCTCATCGCAATACCACCTTATCATGTGAACTCCCATTATTTCCTGATATAGTATTTGGTATATTCAACATGACAACAAAATTTAAATAGAACAAAATTCGTGATATTCATCTGTTCATTACTAGTTGCAAAACAACAGAATAATAAATGAAAAGTATTGAAGATTGTTTATAATGTTCAGTTTTATAAAAAAATTATCGAAGCAATGCTGTTCATTTTTTGTATCAATGAAATATTACGACTAAAAATAAAAAACACTATCAGTAAAAATATATAAATATAAAGAGAACAAACAGCAAATGATCAATATAAAACTCGGCTATTTTTTCTACACTTAAATGTGAGGAAGGCAATTTTAACCAAATGACTATGTGACCGCTATTCCAACGTTGCCGGTTACAGATTGGTTTGAACTTGTGGACTGCACTAGTAGATCAGGTATAATATATTATTGAATTCGAATCCCATTTCGTAATTAATTTCAAATGTAGTTACAACAATAGAAACTTCTCTATCTTTATTCACTCTTTATATTCTTCAATATACTATTTCCATCTAACTAAATACAACTACAAACCACTGTATTAAAAAGACGTCAGCTCTCTGAATATATTCAGGTGAAAATTCGAAGAAATTAACGCAAAAATAATTAATGAAAAGAAAAAGCTACATAACACCAAATAATTTATATGAGAAAATTCAACTTTTTTTAACATGAAAACACAAGTGAATAAATTTGAAGACAGAATTCACTTTCTACATAACTTGCAAGTGTAATTATTATTATATAATATCAATTAAATTATTCCAGAATAAAACATGACAAATAATAATTGGCAACTCTTTCACTTTAGATGTAGAAATTATTTTACTTATTGAAGAAGAAAAAAAAAATGAATTTATTGGACTTGTTACATTTCTTATTAATGTGCAATTGCACTGAAATTTTCAATATATCTATGGACAAGAATTGAAATAACTTTATGAAAGTTATTACATTTGAACAAGAAATGTTAATACGTGAAAAATTAAATTCATCATAAATTGCATTGACAATTACCGTGAGAATATTTTGAGTAAAAAAATGACATAATTCCTCAGATATTCCAAGATGATTTTATTCTAAAAATTTATTCAAAATTATAATAATCGAACTTTGAACAACGAAATTGAGTCTGCATGTTCACACTTGCACAGGCGACACTGTGTGGGGTCTTCGTCATGGTTTTTTTTTATTCACAAAATTTTGCATCTGCAAATTAGTTGCGCACTATTTCTGGGTATCATCTATTGTGGAGCGGACGAATAGCATACGAAAAAAGAGCATGCTTGCGTGCGCCACTAACCCACTATATATCGCAAAGGGTTCTGTGGTATCCACAGCATATGGCGATAATTAGAGTTTACCGATTTTAGGGTCAGCCACTACAATTATTTAAGGCTGAGATATTTTCTTTAGTACTTTATTTCCTGTCTACATGCTGAAACAATACTTGGATCAGTAAACTAAATTCATGAGTCTGAACAATAGTTTAAAATTTTAATCGTAATCTTATAGTGGAAAAAAATCCTTCAGTAATTTTAATCTTTTAACTCTTGTGATTTTCATCTTAGAAATCTTTTCAATATTTCTACAGAAATTTATTGACAAAGTCAGCATGCTCATGATGTATTTCAAGTACATCTCAACCTTTTTCTGCTTGCTAATACGATCAGGACCAACGTAGAATCGAGAAGGGTAATGAAAATATTAGGCAGGGTTTTGCTTTGGGTCCAAAAGGGTCTGTGGGTGTGAATGTATGTAGGCATTAGCAGATGCAGACAAAATGGGTTGAAACAGAATTTCTCATAAATTTCTATAGACATTCAGTATATTATTAATTATTAAACGTACTATAGCAAAAGCATAGTTTAATATAGACTAGTTCCGACGCGAATGGAAAAAATGATAGGTCAATGATCAAAATTTATAAAAATTTTCATCGATTTTTATCAATTATTCAAACTATTAGATAATACAGAATAATAATCCGATCAATAAAAATGAACATGCTCTATTCTTCTCTTCCAATCACCTAATGCCTCCTTTTTTTACTTTCTTTCCATTCCGGATTGATTCGGAGTTATCGTGGGTCAATCAATGACCAAAATCTATAAAAATTTACATGGATTTTCATCAACTATTCAAAAAGTCAGATGAAAATAAATAATCATCACGTACATGAAAATATGCTGACTAAAAATTCGAGAAGCAAAGAGAGGCTTTAGATATAGTCCAAATCCATTTTTTTTTTATTGAGGATTGAAGTCAGGTCGTAAAATTAGAACAATTTGTGACATCGTGAAATCAACATGTAAATACTGTGAGATATTATTTCAAAAACAATTTCAAATGGCGCATCACAAAAGCATTCTCATGATAAAACTGTGAATCAATACGAACAAAAATTACTGACTCACATATTGGATGTAACGATACTCATATTCTAATTTTCGCGCTTGAAAAATTACAATTTAACGCCATAATTCCTCTTATGACTAACCAATATTGATTCATTCTGTTCATAAATTCTTCATTCAATCCATTTTCTATCCAACAGATATTCTCATTCCTATTTTTTTCCTTTTTCATCCAACTTGATTCATCATATCGCATGCGCATAAATTTTTTCCATAGCCAACGCAAGAGTTTTACAAATTCAACAGGTACAGGTTATACATTACACTTGCAAGACATCTTCAATATCTTCACAAATCTCATCACTATCTTTACAGAAAATCCCTTGTGAATTACACATAATAGCAACATAATCCTGAAATGCTGACATATCTTAGCTGTACAATTGACACAAATTCACGTTAAATTCCCACAAAATGTTCTACTTTTATTTAACTTTACCATTCATAAAGTATCAAATTTCCACGTACATCACTAATTATAAATTGAAAGAAAGTTAAATGATATATAGAAACTGCATCACACTGAGATTTAAGGACAGTAAGTAATCAACCAAGCAAAGAAGCAGTGAAAGATCTTATTCAAAGTTGAATGACCGAACGTGCCACACCGTATGTTGAAGTCCATCGTTCTGTAATCATCACTTCTATTTTTTTTCTCTTCCATATTGAACTAACGGCATTTTATAATCCTATGCCATATGATTAAGTTATTCCACTACGATGACGACAAAATATTAGAAATGAAATTTAGCAGAAATTAATGTTGAAACCAACTTGGCAAGCGCCTCTGCATTGAAGTTTCCATTAGATATTCGTGTCAAACTTTTTCTATATATAGCAACAGTTCATTATTTACTTGGTGATATTTGACCATGTCTACCTTGGCGGATGGTCATTTCATATGTATGCGATACACGTTATTTAGTCATGAAATAGTGTTATTCTGACCCTATTAGTTAATGATCCTGCACTCTATTTGTATTAGTGAAACTGTGGATCACGCGACATAATTATACTTGATGTATGTATATAGTAAAATACAAATAGGAATCGCATTCGCAAACTCACAATCTCTGTTACTTTCACGATAGTTATAGAGTTGATTTTGATGTCTATATCCTTGAAGGAAAATGAAGTTTCTACTGAAGATAAATTCTGAATGTTAACTCATTTGTTTTTTCATCAGCAACAGAAATGATTCAAAATGATATTTTGCAAAATTGAATTCACAAATCTGACAAAAATTATGAATTAAATTCAGGTTGAAAGGATCCATATATTCATTGTATAATATATACGACGTTACATCAAGTCTGTTCTTCTTAGTTCAATAAAGTTCGATGGCTTCTTGTCCAATGCTGAAGGCATTTGTTGAGTGCTGCGGTAAAATCGATTGAACGTAGAGAAAAGAGCTTGTTGGCACTTTTTACGCCGCAGTAATTTTTTGGATAATTGTCATGAGTCACAATCACTTGAATCTCTTCAAATATTCTTGTCAGTTTAACTCATTCACAATATAATTCGTGCTGTTATATTTCACCCTTGATTTATTGTATGATAAATTGTTCAATTAAACTGTTTGTATTTTTTATTATATATTATTTCAAAGCGTAACTAATGTAAACATTGGAATTAAATGAAAATTATTGATGCTCTGCATTGTCATCAATTAACTTATTTTCAGATATACAGATGTATACGTTATCGTCAAAGCATGAAATATGAAAGCAAAAGTAATTTTTATTTCAAGTTGTTCAATCAAAATGTTTTGTGGTTTTCATAAGTTACTAAACATAAATGTTCGTCAAAATTAGTAAAAGTCTAACTTTGATGTGAACAAATGCTATTTCAATCGTTCCGATTATTACAATCTGAAGCCATCGAAGTCAAAGAAGCATTTCAAAATTTGACTAAAGTTGTAGAAGTGAAATTATTAAACAAAAAACGAAAATATAAAATCTATTGTAAAATAAATTCCCAATATTGCAAATCATAAAAATAAACACAAGCGAAAATTTATCTACTTCTGAAGTGAAAAGTTCACTTTCCAAATTTTGTATAGCACAGAAATACAATTAATGTATTTATAGTCTTAAAATAAATTTTCGTTAAAGTTGAAAAACTATAAATATCTTAAATTCATTACATATTTTCCCGATTCTCAGTAAACTCATCTCAATTTGTCATAACTGTTGAGTAAAACTTCATATGAAATGAGCATTATAACTTTAACATGAATTTTCTTGAAGGGAGGAGTACAATATTCGAATAAAGTTGACATGTGAGAATCAAGAAACTTTAATATGAGTTTGAGTTAGCTCATAAACTTTTCATGAAGACTTTTTTTTCGCGCAATTAATATCAATCAAGACGAAAATATTCATTCATATATCAAAGAATATTATAAGAGACAATAATTTGATCCCTAACTGTCTATCCACATGATCAAACTTCCCCCACTTTATCACACTCGATTAATAAACAAAACGGACAATTAAACCCATACAAAATACATATAAATAATACACAAACTGAAACATTTCCAAAACGTTAAAAAAAACTCCATACCTAAACAGTTCACAATCAATATCATATCAATAATAATATTTCCAAAACCTCATGAATTACCAGCAAAAATAATTTGATAAATAAAAACGAAAAAGCAGTCGCACCATCTTAAATTCAAACGCAATTTGTCTTCCATCCCATTTCTACATAATCTCCATAACTGGTCAATAACGCAGTTTCTATTTCTATCCACAAAAAAATTCTCCATACACCAAATACCTTAACAACAATATAAATTCATCAACTCCCACTAATTTCAACCATCTCTAATTTCGCACACCTCCCAAACTGATAAAAATAAAATTCATTGTGCTCATGAGTTTGCGTCATGACCACACCAGGCCTAATACAAACTTATCACATCCTCCTCTTTCATAAAGTAGCGTCACAAAAGAATTCTATTCAACAATCATACAAAAAAACAATTCATCCTTCACATAAACTACAATAAATTCACCAATCGTCTGAATAACTCTGATAACAACTCAGTTGTCAATCCAAGCTGATGTAACAAATTACATACACTTAATTATGACCACATTCAAACTCACCCAATAAATGGACGCATAACAAGAAAAAGGAAGCGAAGTTGTATCATTTTGTGATGTAAAGATGATTGTCGTTTTCTATCTACTGGCGAAGCTACCAAAAGCATCCACGTTACTCAAGGGATCAGTCTATCGGCTTTAACCACTAGTTCCTGTACTCGTGTTCTTCTCTCCGGTTCACTCTCCCCCCTACACTTTTGTCTCTCTCTCTCTACCTCTCTCTATCTCTCCATCTCCCCTTCTCACTCTTACCAATTGCCCGAACTCCCCCTCACACCGCCTTTGCCTTTCACCCTCTCTCCTCCACTCAATGGTGCTGCAACACCATACCAACGCCGTCCGCCGGCTCCTTTTGTACCTCCTGACTCCTCCTTCGTCACCTCCTTCGGCGATCACGGCGCCGCTCTTTATGCTTGTTTCTCATTTAAATCCTTAGTCGTTGGTTTTTTTTTCTACGTCATGGACATTGAAGAAAGGCGTGCAAGGGTTACACATTTCAAAACTGCATATCTACTAAGACTTTTGTCATTACAGAATTTTTTTTTTAAAACTTTATACGTCACGATATTTTTTTTTATTGCATTGAATTTGTTTATTATATAAATATGATTCATCCAGAATTTATAATAATCAGTTAAACTGTTTACAACTTAGTTAGAAATATTTGTCATAGTTCTTCAAAGAATTATGAAGAGAGAATATTTTTCTATCATTATAAAAGAAGGGAAATTTTTTTTCTGGGATAAGGGGAAAATATTTTTCTACTTTATTTTAGAACGAAAGTAAATATCATGAACAAGAGGATATTTTTCATCTATAACATTGGCAATATGTGCTGCTTCTCTAATTATCGTAACTGGAAGTTGTGAGAAAGTTATCGAAGCCCGGCTGGAAACTGTATAATGGAGAGGCCGAACATGTACATCTCCATTCCATCGTTTTCATGGCAGAGAAGGAAGTTATTGAGGTTATTAATATATTTTCCTCTCGAAAATCTGATTTTTTCTGTTTAAAGTATGAAGAGAATATAAATATGCATGGAAATTGGGTCAAAAATTTATCTCTAATTGGATTTTCGAGTTTGCAGCTAAAAGTTTGCATCTTTTCTTTTTTCTATAAATAATGCATTGTCATTCCCCAATAATATGAGAAAAAATCAACGTTCAACTGATATATCTGATCAACTCAACTCTGAAATTATCAATCGTTTAATATACCGAAAGTCATTGAACAGAAAGCTTATATGAAAGCAATTCACAACCATAAAACGGTAAATATCTGTGATAATATCGAATTATCCAAACCACCACAATGACAAAGAACAAACTTTATGTTTTCCAAGCTTCCGTATTTTACCGATAAGTCATAGTGACGGAGCAATGGAGAAAAAAAAAATGCTGACAATTTATCTGACTCAACTCCTGTGTAAATATCAATGATTTTAATCATCCAATAAAAATTTCAAGTATCACAAAATTCGCAAGACTTTCTTCAACACAAATATTGAAATGTTCATTAACAATAATAAATGAAAAAAATTAATTCGATAAAATTCAATCAATGCTAAAAAAGTTTGACAACAATTTTCATATACTATCAACCGTGGCAACGAAATTACAATAGAAATTCCATGAAATTCTAACAACAGACACCTATATATGTAAGGTATTATATGTAAAACCACAAAAATGAAACTAATTTAATTGTGATCACCCAATACGACATTCATTGATGACAACTTCCTATAGACAAATTTATGCGATTCCCAAGTAACCAACTCGCACTGCCAATCCAACCGTGCAAATCTCTTATATTTCCTCTCCACATATAACACCCTCCAAATATGCGTAACTACTCACATAAAGTTGTGTAATCAGCACGACAATCATGCAAATTCTGTCCTTATATGACGTCAACTTCACATGTAATTTATCGCATTTGTTTGGTAAAAATAAAATTTCCTATAAATTGTTTTGTGAGCATCAGTATATGATTCAAATGAATTTTCATTATACAATTATATAAATATAATTGCAGTATCAAAAATCATAAATATGCTTGATTTTCTTCAAGCGAATAATTATAAATTGCATTTTCAAAAAATACATAAAAAAATATTCAAATAATGATGGCGATCATGGAAACACCTCATAGAAGAGTCCATTTTTTACAAACACCACTGACAAGAATTTACATACCTGATAAATTAACATGAAAGAACAATCGCCGAGGCAGTTGACTATAAGCAACTTTTATTAAGTTGATAGTTGGACTGGATGACACATGAGTATAATTTATTTTTTTCCAATAAAAATTGTGTCAAATGTGCCCACACGTATAAAATTCATGAAGCTGATTTTCAGTTTTACTTTCGTAATAATCGGGACTATGCAGGCGGTATTCAACCTTTTTTTTCTACATGCGTTCAAAGAATCCGCTTTGGATGTTTTAAATCTCAAATTACATGATCTTTCTATTGATATTCCATTTATGACACGCATGAGATTGACGTTGAGACCCATGTGGTCAAATTTGTTTGAATAATTTCTGATTCCTAAGATAAAATTTCAGATGATTCAACTTTCCACTTGATTTGGGTCTCAGTAATTTGAAGAATTTTAATCATAGTTGAACAATTTCTCGACATAACTAAGGAACTCTTATTTGATACAACTTTGTCGAGAATGATGGCAGGGTCCGTACAATCCAAATATCAAATTTAAAATTCCAAAAGTCACATGACTCGAGATATCAGAATTATTCAAATCCTATTAATTATAAATGACTAATTTTTAATAACAAATTTACATCACAATTAATTTCATCCAGATTCTGTCAATATAAAATTTCTAAGAATGAAATTAAAACAACCCAAAAAAACGTTTGGACATTGTGGAAATTATGAAGGAATTATTCTAACATGAACATGAGAAAAAAAAGACAGTGAGCGTATGTGTGACGCACAGAAGTATATGACTAGTATGCATTCAAAATTGTTCAGAAACGGCTGAGAACGAACGAAGAAAAAAAATCGATCACCTTTTTGAAACTGTAGACACAACTGTGTCTTTGTGTACCTCAGTGAAAGATAAATATTAATGTTTGGATAGATATTACAGGGGCAAAGAAAAAGTGTTCTCCGCATCAAAATGCCTCCGAGTTTTTCATACAGGAGAAACGAAATAAAAAAAAAATAAAGAATGGTCTTTAACAATTTCTTCTACTGTATTATTGAAGTTGAACACAAGTTTTTTCGCATATTTTAAAACCTCAAGAATTAAAATCGCTCAATTCGCGCGTTATAAACCATGCGCGCACGAGCTTGAAGAATGTGACTGCGAGGAAGACACGTTCGAAGTTGTGTAGCATCCTATTGAATCTTAATTAACTGCGATGGTTCAACGGCTGTAATCTCTGTCATTTTAAAGAATTCAAACTTGAAATTTCCATCACATGCTTTAAGAAAAACAATCTCCGAGGAAATGTCAGATATATTTTATTCTTAGACTTAACAAAGCAGAAATCTTTTCTTCAAAACCTTTTTTTCATAATATATAATTAATTTGACTTTTCAGATAATCTAAACTCCGAGTCTGACTAACATAAAAACTCATTACAATTCATCATTTGACCAACCACTGGATTTGTTAAAGAGCTCAGTGCGCGTTCAATCGCTTGTACAGACCATGAAGGGTCGCTCGGTGTAACAAAAGAACCACTGGACTTAGGCAGCCAAACTTCAACTGGCGCGGTGGTGTGTGCCAGCACTGGACCACTTTTAAGCAATACGTGAAAGCCAATTGTCTACATAGGACAGTTCAATGAGCATCCTGACCCTGCGGACTTATATTCAACATTCACCAATTGAAAAATTCTGTTGTCATTAAAGAATTTATTTCATTGGAAAGTAATTACATTAATTGTTTGATGGTAATGCATTTTATTAAGTATTCAACTTTTCAATGTCATATTGAGAAAAAAATCTTAATTTAGACAAACGAAGGATTTTTTTGTATCTAATCGAGTGATATTGAACGCACATAATATCGAATTGACAGAGTTGAATGTTTTATAACGTTTAGAAAATCCCATTTAGATTCATCATGTGGATCATTCGTGCATAAATACCAATTTATTCAAACTTCACACAACAACAGAATTTTTATAGTTCTAACTATAAAATGACCACGAATTTTTTATCATTATGTCCTTTATTAAAAAACACAACTTGTACATCTTTAATTTTTCATTCTTTCATTTGTCTTTGAAACACACTTTATCAATTATTCTATTACTGTAAATTACTCTACAAACGAAATTCCTTAACTAATACAAAATGTTCATTTAGTTCAATAAATGTCTGCCAATCAAATCCTACAAAAATTGTTTGAATAATATTTATATGAACTCAATGACAATTGAATATTTGATGACTGATATTGAGCTCACTTCAATTACTTTTTTTGTTGAATTATTATCCTGCAAATTTGATATAAAAAGTCACACAAAAGCTGTATACAGTTCATGTAAGCTTTCCGAAACTGATATGCCTGAAAGCACACGCAAAGCGTGTCCAGTAATGGCCTCGTCACTCTGAATAGTTCCCTCAAGGATTTTGAATTTTTCTGACCTGGCAATCGATTCACAAATTCGTGTCATAATCATCGAATACGATAAATTCTAGATAATGAATGTTGCATGCGACACATTACCCTCATTCTACACGTTTTTTTTTTTTCTAGAATTTCGCATGCAATTTACCCTCCAACAAAGTTTTTGCCCAAGACTACTCAGGAATAGAATCATAAGTTGGAGTAACATTTAATCACATCGCGCAGTTTCATGAGAACACTTTGTAGATCCATTGACGTACAATTTTCCCCCTGTCATTCGAATTTTTAATAATGAATGCACTCATGCAAGACAAAAGTTCGAAAAAAATTGTTATAAACCACTAAAAAACATTCACATCATTGTGATAATGACAGAATAAGTAGAAGCGGATAAAATGTGGTTCTTGATATTTGTCCAAGCACTTAAGAAAAAAATTAATGGATAATATTGAACATTCTTTTTTCAAGACACAACTCCAACTGCATCTGAGGAGACTCCAATGCTTCAAAATGAAGGAAAACTATTACATAATCTATATCTGTATGTGTTTTTATCACTAGCAGAATAAAATGCACATCGAAATATTGCAGCATTGAATTTTTCTAAATTTTCTTTTAACCCAAAGATTCTTTTGAAAAATACTCGAAACATTTTTTTCCTAACCTCATTAAATTTAATTAACATTTTTTCAATGTTTACAACTCGTCACGCAATACTGCAGCAGACAACTCAAGTGAAATCATCAAGAATATTGAAATGAATCAAACGAATGACATTCATGAGTGTATTTGAATGTATAAACAAGAGAAGAAAGGAAACTGAGTATTTCATACGTAACTCTGTGTATATTTTTGGCGGTCACCCATTTCATTATTGTCCAGACGCAACTGTGTTCGGCTTTGATGATCGGCACGTGTCCTCAAGTCTCTCAACGCCTGGACATTTTGCATGTGCGTGACGATTCATTCAATACATCAGCATAATGAGAACAGGATTTATTTGTGTATTCCAAATCTTGTGATTCATTCTGAATGTTCGAGTGGTTAAAATGATTTACCATGTAGCAATTTTAACCGAAGGGGATATTATTATTTATATAATAGCTTAATATCATTCGTTTATATTTATTAATGCATAATATAACAATGTTAATCACTGTTTCCTTCATTTGTAAAGAAACTTTACCCGTTGAGCTTATCATTACATGTCGCATTTAAACATCCAAACTTATACGAACCGGTTCAACGACTTCTTTAGTGTTAAATAAAATAATTGCAAATAACTATTTTTATCAACCATATAACCAACACACCAATCGATTGTCATTTGTCGAAAAGATGACGTAGATAACGAACAATTGATTGTTTCCAAGAAAGCTATTCTTACTGACAAACATTCATCAGTATACTAATTGCCTTAGCGTAACAGAAAAGAATTCAATTCACGTATGGCACAGAAGCGACCCCACTACTCGTTGTTTTTGTCAGTCTTGGAGACCTTTCACGAGCAACAGGGAGCAAGAAGAAAAATGAGATCATTTGTGAGTTGATGGCTTATTTAATCTCAACACCAAGTTATACCAACGAATTCGATCTCACCCAACTGTGGTCCAGAATGAAAATTTGGTTCAACATTCAATTAGAAAATACATTTTGCTACTCATCATAAAATTATGTTATAGACATTGCACAAAATTTCAGAGACTCTGATGGTATAAATGACAGAAAATAGAAATAAATCACCACAGAAAATTTACGTGGCGAAAAGACGTGAAAAGGTGACGAATAAAAATCTTAATATAACGCCAGAACAATTTGAAAGAGAAGAATTTCTTTCAGAGAAGCCTTCAAATCCTACACAAAGGTTTCATATCTTTCATCATGTTCTCCTTCTAATCCTTCACCAAATTCAATATCAACTTTCGTCTCATTGTCTTGTTACAATCCCCTCATCGTGAGTTGTAGAATAAATTTATCAAGTATGGAGGCATGAATACAAAAAGCAGCCATACTCTGACAGCTCATAATATATTATGTGGGCGAATGTGATGAAATAAAGTAGGGTATATCACACTGTTGTAAATTTCCAGTGAACATATTGCAAGATATAAACCAAAATCATGTCAAAATGTGCAAAATCATTGTTTATAGTTAACCAATATAAAGTAAGAAATATCCATGAATATTGTTCAATAGCGTAACAAATTAATTGAAATGAAGTCAATTAATTTGAGAAAGTGTTGAAGAAAAATTTTGCTAATAATTCAACTTCAGCAGTTCGGCACAATTTATGTGGCCATGAAATTGAAATCAAACTCAGAGTGATACACATAAATATTAAAATTGATAAGGGATTTGTTAATAATAATGTTTTATCTTGAGTATAAAAATAGTTTATAAAACTTGTGATTTGTCCAAGTGAAAAAAGTCGAAAAATCCGTCAAAAAATGATTTGCCAGAAAAAATTCCAAAACAAATTCGTAAACTCTAACATTTCATTCATTCGATTATTATTATTAACTATTCAACTGTCTTTATGCGTTATCAAGTGTTCTATCTTTAAATAGCTTTCCCTAAAATCGTCTCATTTATCAAAATATCTTTCATAATATACCGAACTTGACAAAGTCACCTACATCCTCTGTTAAACGAAGATTTATGCAAACTATTAAAAATCAATTTTACACTTTTCAATATGCCATTGAATATTCTCTCACATCGCCCTAGACGAAATTGAACGACACTCACAGTTGATCAATAATTTCCCCAACAAAGTTACCAAAAAAAAATGACACCCTAGACAACACAAAATTATTCGCGGTAACTTGTTGAGTATTGATCGTGGCGCTGCAAACTTCCACTCGATCACTAATTGATAAACACCTTCCTCACGTATAATTTCCAACAATATAAAAGTTTCCGACATGCTGAAAGTATAGGCGCACTAATCTCTTGCATCTGCCCCAATTCACCCTGAATAATAATTGCAAAACCTAACAAAACAATAAATATTCCAAAAATCCCAATGACCAAATCCATATTCCTCCTTGCCAAGTACCCATTGTCATCATCCTTTTTCCGATTATCAATTGACAATCAATAACATCATCGTAGAATGAAAATTAAATTCGTTCTAATTTCTCAAAGAATTGACCATCTCAACTTTCCAAAAAACAAACAAAAAAAAATAACAATTATTGGCGATGATCAGAATAATGAAAAATCTCTTGGATAAAACTTCCACATAACAGTACTCTTGTGAAATAAAAACCCCACTAGTATTATAATAAAAAATAAATAAAAAATAATAATAAACTCCTAGAGAACGGCACTGCAGTGCGATAAAATGTATAGATCGACTTTCAGCGGGTTTGCGTGCTTGTATATACCTATATATACCACTTGATCTCCGATAACGCGCAACTGGGTTACTCTTTACTAGCTGAACTGTTCGACTTTTTAATTGCTCAACGATAAACAGCTCAAGTGATGAGCACTGTGAATAATACTATGAAATAACGTCAAGCAAAATCAAATATCGAAGGAACAGCGAAAATTTTCACTCAGAATGTAGTGGATTATGATAATCTTCGACATGATAATAAGGGAAAAGCGAATACCTTTCATTTTACACTAATCCGAACACAAAGTCATTCCAGCTAAATATCATTACAATCACCACAAAAATATAAAAAATAAATGTGAACAAGTTATGGTTGATAATAAAAAATAATGAAAAATTCATTTCTTTACAAATTTATAAAATTCCCATCAGTATTTTCCTGATCATCCCCGTAATGTTGGTCGTTAAATAGGCTAAATACTTGACAGAGGGCCGGAAATTATCAGTATGATTATTAAAATTTACGAATTATAAATATAAACTGTTCAGTCAAATTCTCTATAAAGTTCTTCCAACTTTCAACATTAAATCCCTGAACCATTTCAGAATCAAATAAAACAATAATTCCTCCAAGTTTTCAGTGTGAATGTCATAGAAGTACGAACAAGAAATAATCTCAACTCAATATCTCGAAAATTGTCGTTGCATTTATCTTCCAACCGTTTTCTCTCTTTGATGAACATTCATTTTTATGAAATTCAAATCTGGGAATGAAATTTCTTTGAACTCTTCGTTGAATGTGTAAACTATCTAAAGAAAATTGTATTTTCCAAAATATAACATCGATAATCACAACAATGATGATGATAATACTAAAATTTCGTTATTGTTCCACATTTTGCTTAATAAATGTAAGAAATGCCAGTGAATCTAAATTTTTATCACCTTTCTAGCCTTCAACTAACTGATACGATTAATAAATACATCAGATATCGACTAATCACAATGAGAAAAAATGTTTAGTCCCTTTCAGCTTATTCATTTTGCTTAATTTTTGTGTTTAATTGTTTTCTAATTTTTTATACTTCACAAGATCATCATAATCAGCGTAGATATAAAGCTTTATCGTTTACTATTTATCACTATTACTTTTAGGGTGAAAATAATTACATTTGCTACCACAATTAGAGTTAGAACTCTAATCGTTATGATTATGCATCGCCAATTAACTCAATACACAGTTAAATTCCTATCAAATGAGATTTTGTAATTGCAATAGGATATTTATTTCTCCTAACGAGTTTTCGTCAAATAAAGAATTTTTAAGTTACTACATATGATTTAATATCAATGAAAATTTAATTGTTTGAAAACAGTTGTCATAAAAAAAATTCGTCCTAATGTCACTTTCACCCTGATTCAAAAATGTTCATAAATAATTATTAAATTTTTGGGGAACAACCGTAATTAAAAAACCGCCTAACATACCTCGTCTTAATTTATTTACTTCTACTTGGGCCAATGTCCAAATTTCACTTTGATCTGTATTTCTCATATATACATAAAAATAATAATTTTTACCTGTCGCAAATTTCAAAAGTACGGTAAGAGTACCTATAGATACACAAATACCTATATATTTCGCCACTTTATTCTAGTAACCATAAAATTGAACTATCCAAAATTTTTGGGTTTCCCTTTTTCACTAACAATAAAACTAACCAGTGTCATGCTGTTAAGATATGGAAAACGTCCCAAGGGCGGACGGTTATTCAAAGTACAATGACAAATTTCTGTTTTAATATTATTTTCTCTTACACATCTTTCACCTTGATGAAAAAAAAAAAAAAAAAAAGAAAAAAAAGATGATAGGAGTAGGGCTAAATTGATAATTGAAACTAAAGAAAAATAATCAGGTGTATGTCATGATAACTAGCACTAATGAGAGATTATAATTCGATATTGAATGAGTTGATGCTGGTCAATACATGTGACACACCAACAGAACATTTCGGCCAGTAGTTTCATATTTGTATATTTTGTTTTTTTTAAAGTTATCAGCACAGTCATGAAGATAAATTATTAAATTCGTTCAATTGATTGAATCAACTTATATTATAATAATAACAGTCAACAATATTTTTGTTGAATAAGAGAATTTAATTTCATTAGAATTCATATCAATAAATAGTTCATTGAATGTGGAATTGTAGAAAAATGTAGAATTGGAAGAAGTAGAAAGAAAAATGTTGTTAGAACGTTCCAATGATTAATTTGACATAACAATTTTTTCTTAAAAAAAAAAACTGAAATACGTATTCTCTAGCTACTAAGTCAGAAACAAACCCGGAAATTGAAGAGCAATTCAATCCCACATGATAAATAATTCTGAATTATCATTGAGAATTTTGCTATCAATAAAAACGTAGACAATAGGAACTATTCATTCAATCCAGATAAATCATCTATTTTTCATTGGAGCTATGAAAATAATATGAAAATTTTTTTTCATATTTCGTGTCCAGACGGTGCAATACAAGAGAAATTTATTTTAATCTTTGAAATATAATTGCAATAGCAGTCTCCTAAGTTTGAGATTCCGTTACATAATATTATCAACATAAAGTTGTAGATGAATACAAATGGATGAAAAATAATGATACAACGCACAGGACACTGTGAAACGAAAACTTGTGTCACCATCGATCACAATGGCATCCACTGCAGTATCATAATAATTAATTATTCAATGCAATAACTGTAATATTTGTTAACATTGCACATGCCTTGGCTATTCGAGTGGAGACCGAAGATACTTCACGTTCCTTCATCCGTCGTATCATAAAATACTTCACAAAAACATGTTTTTACATCTCACTTCAATCTCAACCAACAACTTTTTTTCGTCACCATATATGTATAAATAGCAATATATAAACAGCAAACTATAGTGTATAAACTATAAACATAACAAAGACTAAACAATAAGTGTGCCAAATATAATAATTCATGATTTCAGTTATTCATCATCACGCAAAACACATTGAATATTTATAATAAAAATACAACGCTCAAGAAATTCCAATGAAGATGAAGGAGTTTTTCCACAGCATCGTGTCAATCATCTATTTCACTTGATGATTCATATTTACGTACATTAATAATGCTACTATAGAAATAAGGGAGTGAGAGTGTGAGCGTGAGTGCAACTGAGCGGAGCAACGAGAAGAAGGAAAAGGGAATGAAAGGATAGAATGAGAGACGAAGGCAAAAAAGGGGGAAAAGTTTGTTGAAATAAAACGACTGAGAGAAGGGTCAGAGGAACGGTGCTACGAAATGGGGGTTAATCCGGGCCTCGTGGCGGGACAAGAAAACCGTCAGAGAGCTCAAGGAGAGTTGTATACCTAAAATGATCGACGATCCCAGCGATTGTTAGATCGTTCGCTCGTTTGGACGGTCGTTCCAGCAGAGAAGAGAAGAGAGAGGAATTGAGTGAGGAACGTAGTTGGAGTGGGAGAAAATGAGGGACGACTCTTGATAGTCACAACAGTGATTCTCAACTTATGTCCATTTACATACATTTCACATCTCAAATAATCTTATGGAACATTTCATTGAAATAAAAATAAATTGTCATGTAGACATTGGTGCTCAAACATAAATTACCATAAGTTGTATGAACGACTTAAACAACGAAAATTATATTAGGCCCAACGAATCTCCACAACCAATCGAAATGAGACTCGTTATTTTATTCTGACCAGTATGCAGATGAAATAGCATTGCTGTAGTATAATAATGACATGTATTGCTATGACACCACTGTCGGTTGTTATCAACCAAGAAAAAGAAATAAAACATTTCTATCTGAATACATCGCTATACGAAATTCAAAGCGTCCAAATGTCACTTTGAAATAGAAGTGAATATAATCAAGAGACGTTGCGATTATATAGAAAACATTTGATGAAAATTATACCACAAAAGAAAAAAAGGAAAACATAAGATATGATTCAATAATATATTTATCACCATGTGAAACATATTACTTCCACTAATGAGACATTTATATCAGGTAGCATTGAAAGAGGGGAAAATATCATATAGAATATTGTGGTCTGCTATAATCAGGCAAGCAGGGTATCTTTCATGAACTCATTAGCAAGAAACCATGAGAATTGTAAGTGGTAGCAATTTATCCATACAAAATGTACAATTTTTCTAATAAATAACTAAATTGTGTGTAGGAAATGAACATTTACTTGATTAGGTTCACATCAATAAGCAGAATTTGGAAACTAACGATTACATCTTGAAAATATTTGATGAATAGAGTAAGAGTCTTACACAACAACAGTTTTGTTAAAGACACTTCGACATGAATAGAAACAAAAAAAAAATAACGAACACTCACCATGGGGATTGATATTTCAGCGAAAATGACGAGGGTTAATCACGGACGAAAGGAAAGAGTATTTAGATACGTAATACCGGACAAAGTAAGAAACAAAACAGACTGTGGAGGATTGGTGGAATTTTTAGCGATGCTCACCAACGATTGGTTCAAACCGGTTCTCCTTGGCACAAAGGAAGCCACGAGTGGAACGGTCACCTTCTTCCTTGTCCAAGTTTAGTTGGTATTTCTTCGCAAAACGTATTTTCAAATTCTATACACCTGATCTCAGGTAAAACTATATACTTATTGAACAAAACAGTATAATAGGGTTGGATAAAGAGGAAAACCAACTTTTTGGTTCATCTTGTAATATCATCATTATACGCATATAACGTTTTGTATATAATAACGTTGTCTCATATACAATTCATTGCAATGAAGTAAACATGTTCCAGCGAATAATAACAACAAAAAAAAACCCAACACACTTTTAGATATAAAAAAAAACTCATGAGAATAAGATAAGTATATCAATTCGACTGAGTTCATTTTATAATATTTATACAACGATATTTCGAACATTGTTTGCTCAAAACTTAATATTTATCTGATGAAACGTCGTTTTTTCTTTCTTTTTCTTCATTATTTATAAACATTTCCGTACGATAAATATTTGTCTGTACGTATCCAATAACATCATTTATTAACTATATCAAATAGTAATTTTATAAATTACCAAAATCTCATGTTTATCATGATGTCTCGGATACTTTTTCATTTCTCCATAGATATAAATGTTTTTTTCAAATATATCATCATCACACACACACACACACACACACACACGATATATATAAGGAAACAAATGCATGATGCACAAATATCGCATTCAAAACGACAAGTACGTGCTTGCATTTCAATGTTATTTACGTACAAATGATACAAAAAAAAGCACATGCCTTTATGATTAATCTGCTGTAATTTATGAATAAACAAAATTTTAGTACTCACCAGTAAAAAGACAGAACTCCACTGTGATAATTAATCAACTGTGCCGTCGATGCAGGATATCATCCTGCAGCTCTTGCTTTCCAAGAGGAATATAAGTATTTTCCTCAATTGATCATTAAAAATATATAAAAGATGATCAAATTTATCCACAAATCACAGATCCACCACAATAACACTCACATGATATTTACATCAATGCAAACTATCTTTTTAACAATTGCAACAGCAATTACAAGTGAAAAAAAAAACACAACTTCAGGAGAGGATTCACAATTTACATATCATATACGTATATATATACATATATATACATATACACACACCACAATGACTGATTGCGCTTCAGTTTTTTCACTCGGGAAAAATTCCCGGCTATTAAATGTCCCACCCTTCAGCCTACATCTTTATCCCAATTCAAGTAACTGTATTTGATTGAACGTATTAAAACCTTACCACATACACTTAAATGCACAACTTATCAGACACATGTGAAATTGCATTATGTCAATAATTTACACCTGACGAAGTAGAATTTTTGTTTAAACATTCATTTGATAAAAGTAGTTGGAGTATGTTCGAGAACATCAACTACGCCGTCGCAGCTTTGGCTACATTCCCTTTAATTATGGGCGCCGGCCAGTCCTATCGCTTCAAGTGCTATCCATCTCGCTCATACACACATTTTTGGTGCAAACCACATTAAACTGATATTTTTTCTATACATACAAATACTCATTCAATTATGTATGTCTATCAGTTGTGAGGAGAATAATTTATTTGTTATTGGACAAATATAAATAATGAAGTGCACAGCAGATTTGAGATGTTTCCGACGGTACCGACGATCCACCACTTTCATTTCACAATTTTCATTCGAATTAATGCAATTTTTTTTTGTTTAATTACTGTTTAAATGCAAAATTCATTTCACTATCACTGAAAATGTATGTGATTGAGTATTTTATAGGGAGAAAAACTCTCAATTTAAACAGACACAATGACTCTCCGTGCAACAATACATGTTTATCATCCGACGGTTGGATTGTGACTGTGGTGAGTGTATTTTGCTGCCTGGCAGTGCTTGCTTCCCCTCTTCCGCTTTGCTTTCATATGATGTTAGAGAATTGAGGAAAATACACACCCCTCAGTGGGGCTTAAATGGTTAAACCACGCCCATGGCTGTTTCGCGATATTATCGTCATCCAACCACCTCTGCATCAAGCTCCGCCCAATTTACTTCACCATCGTTCACAGATACAAAAATTCTATGGTTATAACAAAATTTTGAAATGATGTTTGAATTATTTTTCAACATTTTTTGATCTTTGACTGATATGTAGTTTTTCATTCTCTTGTTTCAATATTTCGGACAAATTTTTTTTTAACACGACAAGACATTTGTTTATTTACCGTATTGCACTGCAATATGAAACAATGTAAAAGTAGACGTGAAATTGTATATTTTGCACAGAAATTGTATTGCTCAATTATTTTGTTTTCATTATTGTAAGTCAGTTCGATACTACGCATCAGTTTCTAAAATTCCGGGAAAATAGTCGTTATATTTTTCCAACAATCATTCAATCATTGAGTAAATATTGAAAGACAATACAGCAATCCAATTATGAGTAAAAGAAAAAAAAAACAAAGTTTTACTGATTCACGGTAATGCTAAGTTTGCAGAAGTGAATGTTCCTGTTCATTTCGTCAGAACTTGGGGGAGATGAATAGAAAGATCCAGGACTCTACAACGTTAATAACACATTTCGCGTTTCAGAATAACAAACTCATCTGTGCATAACTCGCAACTAGAAACAATAACGAGTGAGAATGTCAAAGAAGGTCAAGCGAAAATATCCGAATTGCTCAGACTTCGACACGGTTTGTTTTTGTATTCCCCTTTTTTTTTCACTCTGCTACTAACCTAAGTATGTTCCCAAACATCTTGATCCCCGTCTCGATCATTGTAAAAACATTTGACTCGTTTTCGAGTGTTCATTTTAAGAAATAAACAATCGATATGTTTGGAAACGAATCACAACTGTTTACAATGCTGCTCGTAGACAACTTCACGTTTGATAGAACACTTCGTTTCAAAATGTCGGATTCTTTATCATTATTGGCGGACAATATTAGACTGACCACCAATCATACTCGAATCAGCCTAATATTTATAAAACACATTCACTCGATACGCCAGAAGGAACCAATTAGTATTACGATAATTAATTCTTACACAAGATTCTCTTCTCCTTTTTTTTTACTTCGTTTTTGGATTTCTCTTTCATATTCTTTTATTCGATTTCCTATTTTAAACTCTTGAATGTTTATTCTTTTGTTCAGAGACAGATAGAAACAGAAAGATCGTCTGTTGTCTTTTGCCCTATGGTGAAGTAACAAGTTCCGAACAATTCACTCTGCCATCTAAGAAAATCGATTAATCGAGTTGCAGATTGTTGTGTTCATTTATCATTTAACCTCCAAGCGCAAATAATATGTGCACAAAAATTGACAAAAGACAGTCATTATTATAAAATCATCAATTTCTCTAAGTTAATTGGTTTTTATCTGTCTATTCTGTTAATCAGAAACGAAATATTAAATTGATAACAAGCAGCATTTTTGAGAAGTCATTGTGATGGCTGTTAATGAAATTCCATTACAATTATATCATAAGTATCACAGATGGCGCAATTTTATGTGGTTCGAATGTTTAACGGAAGTATAAAATTCTGTTAGTTAGTTGAAGTTAAAGTAAGTTACAAAACTGGTTTATATATTTCTGAACTGGTTGAAAGATTGAAAATGAAAAATTGGGAAAACGCAAACAAGTGTTTGACTGTATGATAAGTGATAACAACCAGAGTCGAAATTTTAAAGTTTCGACGCTACTTACTCGCCTTCCTTTCTTTTGTTTTCACTCGTGCTCATTCCAACTCTTGACTTAATTTAGGATTCTTCAACAAAGTACCTGAACTCGCGTGTGATTTTTTTCATGCGCTAAATAACAATGATTTCTACAATGCTTACACTAATAAAATTTATCGGTGTCAAATAATTAGTTCACAAATGTTTACCAACACATAGAGATATAACTGAATTTTTTTCTTCAGTTTATGGCCCCCGGCTTTCCTCCATAATTTTGGGTTAAGTGGAGGTTGGAAATAAAATAAAGATCGGAATGGTTATACCCTCAGTTGTGAATTGCAAATGCAAGGTAAACATGAAGGCGGGCAAATCCGCAATTGAAGTTTAACGCCCAAGGTAAATTGAGAAGGTTGAACTACGACATTTTTGAATGCTTTATGGCAAGGAACAAAAGAGATCAAGATCGGTGAGTTGAAAGTACGTTTGGAATTCAGACTTGTAATGGGGTGTCAATAACAGGAATATGAAGTGAAATTCAAAGACGCAAAAGCTATAACGATTAAACCAACTGCCACTCTCATAAACAGTTCGATTAATTGATTCTTGGTAAATTTCACTGAATACAGATCAGGTGCACCTTCATATTGCTTGAGGATTCTATAGCGCCACAATTATGGAGAGGAAATTCAATGAAAGAAGTTCGGTTCCACTCACTGTAATGAAGTTCGCATACAATCTACAAAAGTGTAGACCAAGTTTTAGTTAAGAACGTTGAGAAAGAAATTTTTTTTTAATGTTTACAGAGATATCAAGAGTGATTACAATACCTGACAAAACAAAATCTCGGCTTTTTTTGTTGCGTAATGCCAACGGTTTATTCACCTCTGTCCATTTCTTCTTAAAAGTTCTATTTATTTCCTCTCTATGGAGGCAACTCGATGTGATGCGCCACTATAAATATAACTTACTATATAGCAATTTGAGATAAAATTTCTCTGTGTACTCGACATACGCGTCACGCTAGTCTGCGATTATCTACCTATACTAATGTAGTTCTTATTAGTATAGGTGATAATACGTGCAGATATGCTGCACGTGCATGCTATGTGCGATGTGTATATGTTCACGTTCGTGCTGTAATTCGCGTGGTACACCACACCATATTTTTTTCAGCTCCATGAAAATTATCAATCGTGATTAATCTTTTTATACGATGTCTAATTCTGAATTTGATGTAACTTTGATGAGGTAACATCAAATTCGCTACTCGCGATCATTATGATGGTTCTTTATAGAAATATACTGAAAATTTCGGGACACTTTCATCATCTCTAAGAAGAATTCTCCGCCCATAATCGAACATTTGGTTTATGAACATCAATGAACATCACAAATGAGCAACTATAATGTAAAACCGAATTCTCACTTAGGAACATGTTCCATCTCGTTATAAATTTTGCTTTATTGACTGATTAAATTTCATTGGGATTGGTTGATCATTTGATCACTGACAGGGTTGATAAAACATTGAGTGAATTAACAGAATATATTTACTCATGGTTCATTCGTCAATAAATTTATCATTGACTGATCAGAATGAAGTCATTTGAGTTGTGCAATCTGTCACGTATTGAATAACTGATATTGTCACAAAATATAAAGTGAAGTAGGATAACTTATCAATCGTATTCTCGCTGAATTTTACACCAGTTCAGATCAATCCATTCACATCGAGTTTATTATCATTGATCAAGAAAATTTGGTTTCAGATACAGCCAGCATCAACACATCTATTTCACATATAGTCCCATGTGTTACTCTAATCTACCCCATGTAATGTGATGAATAGCCTCACTGCAGTGGACGTTGAAATTCATACGAACCGACGATTGGAAGCAAAGCCATCGCAGCAACGCTGAGATTGCCACATGTTATCATGCTCTCTATATCACGAGACAACTAGCGATACTGAAAGAGACAACAATACAACGATTCGAATACTGATATTCATCTACAACAGTGTAAAAGATTTGGTATGTATAGGAATAGAACTGTTAACATGACAATTGATATTCCAAGAGCAATTCAATACATCTATACATTAGTGTTGCTATAAACTTTTTCTATCTTTTAATAATATATTTTCTAGTATGTTAACAGTTATTTTTGTTGTGAAGTTAGGTCAGGGCATGATCGTGCTCTAACCTATCGTTGATAAAAATTATCAACCGAACATTTATATGTTGAATCAAGAACACCATGAACAATTACTTCAGGAAGTGACTTTTTATGCATAATCTCATTGGAAACAATCATTTGCTTTTTATTTTAATAGCTCGTGGATCAATTATTGAACACTGAATTAAATATAAGATAATTCAAGCATGTAGTGTCGTATTTCATGATGCATAACAAAAGCCGGTGTTGAACGGGAAATTTGTTAGTCTCCTCTTGTTAAATTGGCTACATCTCCGTGATTCCGGTTTGTTGCTGATGATCTCAGTTGAATTCACGTTGATAGAGCATCGCTTCGTATTCGCTTTTCCACAGCTGAATTAAATTGCGTGTGCTCTACAAAACGCCATCTTTGTAATTAGAGAAAAAATAACGAATCTACGAGCATATGATATTTTCACCACTTCATTTTTACATCAATTTTCCTTGTCTATTCAAATCGAAACCTGAAAATGTCTGGAGTCTCCACAGGATGATCAAGACTTGGAAATAATTAAAGGAAAGTTATTGAAGTAATTGCGATAGATCACGCCTGATCAAAACGCACATTATAATGTAAAAAGTAATGACAATTAATTAGAAATCTATGGAAATTTCAGTAATTCCAGTATACATACATGTAAACAGTGCATATATCTACGGACAATTTAAAGTCTCATGGATGAATGATTTTCAGGAATCTGAAAAAAAGGACAGAAGGAAAATAATCCAGTGAAACGAAAAAAAATTGGAAAATATAGTAAATTCTTGGAAGAACCTGCATCCATGCCCATCCTGTTGCTCCAGCTGGCCAACCAATCGCCATTGTCTTATTGTTAGCCTGACCTTTCGCTCAACGACACGGTTTAGTTCTTATGGTGCCACCGAAAGATGTGAACCGTCATAACGTTTGTTGGAAAGTTTGTCAGGTGTTGGACATGTCCAAAAACATCCTGCACTAATTTTCGCAATTTCATCATGATTCGCAATTGTGTTCACGTTGATACTTGCAAACACCTTGGGATGTATTAATGAATCATTGCGAATCATAAATGAATTCGTTGGAATTCTGTACTACTATTTTCCCCCTTTGATCAATTATTGTGATGATATAATGACTGCAATATAAGTGGAAGTTGTATTGTATTACGTGGCGGAGACAGATTGAGCATCCTCTTGCGAGGTTGAGCTGCTGGGTGGGGCTGAACTGACGTCGGATTTCAAATTATTCTAGAATAATTCCTAAAATTTGTCATTATTCTTTTTCAATTTTCTTCCAATTCCACAATGAAACGGTTTAGTTATTTTGTAAGTGATAAACACTCAGCTCGGTAGGATCAAAGTGCTAAAATTATTCTTTGGATTCATAATGGCCTGTACGCAACTTTTGACTATTGTCATCATACAAAAAGAATTCGTTCAAATATTTTATCTATAGAAACACCAAATTTTTTCAGGGCATCATGGTCAATAGTTCTCATCGACGAATATAAATATTTATGTGTATACACACGTGTTTTCCAATACTGGTGTTACCTATCAAACAGCAGCGCGTCGAATTTCTCGCTTTTGCTACAAATACAATTGTACAATTATATTTTAACTGTATTCACGTTGCAGTTGGTCGTGTCGGTCTCACCAGTTATGAAGCGGATTGTCTGTTCAAATTGGAATAACAATAGCAGGTTACTTTTTTACCTACTAACATATTGAGTGATCACGTAGCGACACGATGCCCATTCCAATTTCTGAATACAAAATTACATTCCTGTTCTGTTCTTCCACGTAAAATTAATGAATTGTTTCCAATGAATTAAATATTTTTTCCATATTACTGTATTGGACTCTTCCATAATGTCAAAATTAGTCCACCACCACTATTATTTATATTATTACTACTGTTATTAGTCTGTACTTGTCTTAATAATGATTTTAGTATATTTAGTATTTAAATACCCTAACTAGAAACTATCAGAGCTCTCTTTATGAGTACGAGGTAGAATAATTCTCAAGGTGAATAGTGGGATTGAAAATCGCGTTCCATCGGATCATAATGTAGACAATACATAAAATTGTGCTTCAATGACTCAGTTTTGAAATAAAAATTTATACAGGATATTTTCGAGTCCATCGTTCACGTCTGATATACTGTACAGGCATGATAATATATCATACAAAATTAACATCTTGTATGTTATTGAAATACGCGGCAAATACGTTATACAGTCAACTCTATGGGTAACTTACACACAGGACGATTCATATATAGGAGGGAATAAACGAAGAAATAATTTATGATAAGTTGTCATATATGAATGAAACCGTCATTGAATCAATGTATACATAAAATTCTAAGATGCAAAACATGAATAGGATATAAATTGCTTAGATAAATATCATGTTATATACAAAATATGCATATCTTATATGTTGATGTGATCCTATTCCTACATTTGAATCAAACACAAAGCTTCATTTGATTCTCTCTCTTCAACATGCAGCACCAATGGGAATTGTTTATAGGAACAAAAAATTGCCGAAACCCGGGATCGAACCGGGGACATTTAGATCTTCAGTCTAACGCTCTCCCAGCTGAGCTATTTCGGCAGATATGTGGGTGTGGGTATTAGCAACCCAAGAAAAAAAAGCTAATTACACAATCTTGATTACAATTTGTTCGGAAATATTTCATAAACGAGGACTTCTTCTGTGTTTTTTCACCAAATACTACGCCAATGAATTTGTAGATTTTTTTACAGACGAATCATCAGTGAAATGTATTTAACATCCAGTTGCTAACGTAATTTTGAAGTAATTCAAACACGTTCAGCCGTATTTCTTAGGTGTTTGATGTAGGCACAATTATTTCTTTGAGAAAGAGCCTTCCAGTTAATTATTATTGATGAAAAATTCTTGGTTCTATGCAATTTTTGGAACGGCCAATACAACTCTGGTAAATTATGATGAACTTCAATGCTTAGACAGATATTGACCAAGAATCTCATCAAGTTGTCTGATTCAAATCGTTCTTGGATTCCAAAACCACCTGTACAGCAAAGTTATCTTTTCACGGCATCACTTTGTCAAGTAATTTAGTTATAAACGGGATATAAAATATTTTGTCCATCATAATTTTGTAGACTATTTTAATATTCGAATGAAGTACACAAAAATTCGTGACTGTAAAATGTTTTGCAGATTGAAAATGAAAGTTACAGAAAACCACATCCATATGACATCCTAACCAGAATAAACTTCATGAATACCATCATGAAAAATGTTCACTACAAAGGCCATCATAATGGTAATGATAGAAGCAATAATTGTATAAAGATGATTCCATCTCGCATATGATAAAAGTTTGATCAATCAATTCCATTACTATATTACATGTTGAAAAGATCGCGTGTTGGTTCATTAATAAATCAACGCTTCTAAAAGGTTGCACTTACAATGCTTTCCTTCAAAAGCATTTAGCGCTCATGAAGATTCAAGAACGCAAGTCATGACGTTAACAGTGACGTCATATCTGCTTTTGTCAACGTTTAGAATGCAAAGAGTGAGCAGGATAAATAATGTTTCATGAGCCGCGTTCACATTGCATGAGCGTCTATCAAGAACCTCACGAATAAATCCGTAGCTTGATAACATGATGAGTCACTCCAGTGACGTATAAATATCGCAGGGCGCCAATATCTACATTAGATAAAAAGGAAAGATTATATTATGAATGAATGTGTTGTCTAATATCAAACAGAAATAACGTACATTCAATATATAATTTTCGAAAATGTATATAAGTAGTAGGTTATGTTAAGTTCATCAATGATCAAGTGATATTTTCATTGAAAAATGTTTGAGAATTCAACGTCGATTGAGTATGAATCATGTATATAAATTTTGCCTCACGATATGTGACTATAGATGAGTCCAATATTCAAACACACGTATGTTCTGTTACAGCTGGCAGTGAACTGGAAAAAAATTTCGACCCATAACATTCAATTATTATCAAGGTCTATAAAGATAATATTTGTTTAATATCAAATTTGGAATAGCAACGTTCAAATGTTGAATATTAATCAGTGAAATATTAGTTTCTTGAGATACAATCGATCACGCAATATTACTTTGGTGTATAAACATCAAACGGAACATTACAGCATTTGGTGTTTTAGGATGCAGCAGGCTATGCTTGAGATCAATGGAGTGCCGACTCATGTTGTAACCGCAGGACGATGGGTTGAAGAAGGCTTAGCATCGACGGGTCACAAAGACATAGTGCTTGTGATTCCAGGTAATCCTGGAATTCCCAGTTACTATGAAGGTTTCATCAACAGTTTGAAATCGAGATTACCTACGGAAACTCCGGTGTGGGCAGTAGGTCACGCTGGTCATGTTGTTCCATCGAAAAATACCTGTTTTTCTTTACCGGATAATCATTCTGATTGGCATCGGTATGATTTGAATGGACAGTTAGAACATAAGGTATAGTTTATTTGCTTTGACTCTCTATTTATTCTCGATTTTATTTTTCGTGTATTTGAGTCACAGCGACAATTGTTGTATGAGCAACTTTGAAGACTGTAAAGCAGAATAAGGAGAGTGGAGTCGAGATTAATTTTATCTTGGAGCAGGTCTGAGAGATCATAAACGCGATTACATGTTTAATATACAGTATGCAAATATTCAAATTGCCATTGAAAAGAATATATTGTAGAAATTAGAGCTGAATTATGTTCGATGAAGATCAGATTTTCCATGAACGCTTATGAAATTTAATAACAGTCAATATGGGCACAAACTAAGACAAACTTCCACGTGAGAAAAAAATGAATTCGATGAAGTGCCGACAAAATGCTGAAGAAAACATGGCATATTTCCGTCCAAAGCTTGTTAACGAGTGTCATTAAATTTCCTACAGAAATCATTTATAAAGCAGCACATCCCCAAAGATGCACGGCTGCACCTCGTAGGGCATTCCATAGGATGTTGGTTTATCCTTCAGCTACTAAAAGATAAAGAATTTGCTGATCGTGTAGTCAAATGTTACATGCTGTTTCCAACTATTGAACGTATGAGAGAAACCAAAAGTGGGAAATTTTTGTTAAATGTTGTGAGTACTCTTTGTTATAAACAAAATGATGCAAATCTCTCGTTCATATGCATTGATAATAGATCCTACTTTAATCGAATTTTTAACAGATATTAAGACTGGCTACGGTTATCATTTTCCTTTCCTGGATTTTTTCATTATTACCAACAATTCTGCAGAAAATTTTGATCCGAATATTTGGTGGATTTTTTGGTGTTACAAATAAAAGTGTAAAACCTACGTTGCAACTGTTAGATCCAGCTGTTCTAGAAAGAGTTTTGCGGTTGGCACAAAATGAGATGCGTTCAGTCCGTGAACTGGATCACGAAGTAATTTCAAACTATGAAGATAAACTGTGGCTTTATTATGGGAGTACGGATGGTTGGACTCCCAGGTTTTATTATGACGAGTTGAAAGCGAGATACCCAAACATAAACGCTCAAATTTGTAAACGAGGATTCCGTCATGCCTTTGTTTTGAGTCATGGTGAGCAGATGGGCAACATGATGGGAGACATAATCAATGAAACCATACAACAAACATAATGATCATTTTTGCTATGTCTCGTCATGCATTAAATGAGAAAATTAGAGATTGCTATGTTTTGTGAAGGTAAATTATAGGGTTGGTTTATGAATATCAAATAATATGTAACAAAGAACTGGAACAAATGAATGCAATAAAAATAATTGGGATGACAAATAGGAGTTACACTACGAAAATCGTAGTCTTCTCATTATTTAATAAATTTTATCGGCTTTGACATGAAAAAAAAGTGTTTGAATATACCATCTTAAGTTTATTTATATTGTGTTGGATTTTGAAGTTGATTCAGAACCAGTATTACTCTACAGCTTTTGTTTTTCCTTCTTGGCTTGTTCAGCCAATGCTTCTAATCGATCATGTTCTTTAATTAAAGCAGTTACCTCAGCTGCTGGTAAAATTCGCGTAATGGTTTTGCCATTTTCTCGTGTTAACGTTGCCATTTCGACTGCGAATCATGCAAATCATAAAGTTAAAATACTTCCAACTAATTAGACATATAATAATTACTTTACACAGCTAAATAATCATTTCTGTATAGTCGTACCTTTATCAGCAGTCAATTTAGTCATGTCGAGAGTTTTCGACAGAACTTTGATGGCAAGTGCTTGAGCATCCTTCAACGTCGTTTCACCTTCTTTGTACTCTTGTTTCAAAGAAGAAATGGCTGCAGCTGAATTGTTACCGATGCAAGTAGCTTTCCATCCTCCATAATTACCACTTGGATCAGATTGGTACAATTGATAGCCATAATGTTTGTCCCATCCCATATACAAAATTGAAACTCCAAATGGTCTTTTACCACCAAATTGAGTGTATGCTTGTTTTACATCGCACAACCATGAAACCAGTTGCTCACAAGGTATTGTCTCACCATATTGAAGTAAATAACGTTGACCAATTAATCTCAGTTCATTAGTCAAAACATTAGCATCAGACGTTATGCCAGCAACAGAACAAACCACGTCCTCATTCAATTTATATATTTTTTCCGAAAAAAATACTTCATCAAGCAGTTTGTTTGTATTTCGCCTTTCAGCTGCTAAAAGAACACCGTCATTGGCCAAAATTCCAAGACAAGTACCGGCATGACTTATAGCTTCCATTGCATATTCCACTTGATATAAACGTCCCTCAGGAGAAAATATTGTTGTTCGAGTATCATATCGACGAGCCTGTTAATAAATCATCAAAATATACCATTTGTAAATTCATTGTGAGACATCAATGACAGTGCAATTCTCACATAACCTCAATCTTCACAACATTCAATCATTAATCTGATCCATTTAATTATTATCATTCGTTATGTGGTGCCAAAGACAAAGAATTCAACACTTACCATTGTTATTGATTGTATATTTTACTAATTGCCAACTATCTCAGTAGCTATCTCAAATTATTTATTCGTTTTCAATTATCCAACACTGTTAAAACTCAAAATGCTTGAATTTGTCTCCAGAGTTTCATGTATATACACACACAAAGCATAAAATATCACCCAACAACCACAGATGATTGGGGCCTTTCATTTTGTAAAACTTTTAGGCGTAATGTACACGACAGTAGATGGCGCTGTAAATCGCGTCAGCGCGCGAAAACGTTTGCCACATGACGCCATTTTGATTGTGGACTTACTGCGAGCCATCTTTCTATCCCATTTTTTCACATAAGATGAATGTGAAAACAGCATATTATGCTATACACTTGAAAAAATTTAATATTTTGACAAAATTTTATATTCAAAATTATATTTATTATCAGATATATATAAACAGCTGCTTTCAGCCATTCTCAGATTTGAATTTTGCGGTCGATGTTGAGCAGTTTGATTGGTCGAAATACCCACTCGAAGAGATGTATTGGGGATTTTCATTATTGATATGAAGAATTCTGAGAATTTTTCTTCCCTATCGGAGCACCACTGCCGTGAGCCATTCGGATGCATTCGGACTGGTCGCGACTATGATGCTTTTACTGTAAATTTTTTTTCGACTTTGCAGTAGAGAAAAAATGTAACCCCAAATATGATGACGATTAAAAAGTAAACTTCTCTTCATCTTTAACTCATAGCATAAAATAATAATATATGAATAATAAATGATAATCCTAAGATAAGATTTGAAGAATTTATCATGGTTGAAGAGAAGTTAGTGTCAGTTAGTTTAGCTATCGAAACAAAAGTATTACCGGTGTCATACTCAGTAGGTTCAACAGCAGAAGATTTATGTATTAAGGTAAATTTAACTCATTAACTAATTTTTCCTCTGTATCATAAATAGTGGCAATTTATAAATGTTTATACTGGGACTTTAGGTGAGCAAACAAATTGGTATAGGCCCAGCAGCAAAACATCTATTTGCTTTGAGGAATAAAACTACTCGACTGTGGTTTGCACCTGGTTACAAACTGTCATCTAAAGACAAAATCAAATATGAGTTTCGATTACGATTTAAGCCTGCCAGCCTTCAACGACTAAAACATATAGATCCAAAGGCATATGATTATTATTTCCATCAAGCACGATGTGATGTGCTAGAGAACAAAGTGCCAGATATTGTCTATGAAATGCACAAACGTGAATTGATTGGACTTGGTGTTTGTGATATGTACAGGTAATGAAGGAGAAACAAATCAATTACAATAGACAATAAGGAATTTATGTATTTATTTACTTTTCTAGGGTAATGTTAGAAAAAAATGTACCAAGAGAAATTGTTGAAGCAGAATACAAGAAATATATACCTAAAGAGTGTATTAGAAGACATTCATTTTTTATAAAGAAACCAATTCACAATGCTTTAGCAAGAATATCAGGACACGATGCATCGTATGTAAAAGAACAATATCTCAACCAGTTTGCGAGCATGGTTCCTGATTATCCATATGAAGAATATAAAGCTTTGATGGATAAAGGAATCCCCAAACCACCTTCCCGCGTTCTACTTAGGGTGAATTCTTCGGAAGTCAAACACTGCGAAATGGATAATAATACACAATGGACAAGTTTATGTGCCATAGAGGATCTCTGTTTTGTCTCAATAAGGTAACACATGTTTTCATGAAAACGGGATGAAAACATTGTATTTTATTAAAGCAAACCTTTTTCATTGTTGCTTTAGGCAAGACAGCACAGTCGAAGTATCACGGAAGAGTGGGATACCTTCGTATCTCAAATTTTCAACAAACGCTCTTCTTATGTCTTTTGTATCAGCATTGGATGGCTATTATAGACTAGCAGTCAAGTGGACATTCAACTTGTGTCGAGATTTTGTTACACCTAGCTTAGAACAATTGCAGAAACAAAAGTGCCATGGGCCAGTTGGGTATTTTGAAAACAATTTATCTGTTCGTACGTTTACATATTTTACATAACAGAAGAGATATTCATAAATTTGTGTTGTGTAGGGGTGAATTTTCTTATGCTAAACTTGAGGCAAAGCGGTCTAATCGACCAGGGACTTATATATTACGAGAAAGTGAAACACAGTATAATGTTTTTTATCTTGACTTATGTGGAAAAGACGGTAAAGCTCGGACGCACAAGATTGAGCAGTGTGGACCAGAACATTTTTCTCTCTTGGATTCCGCACAAACATATAAATCGCTGGCACATTTAATCGCCTGTCATCAAGATCCTGAAGGATCTTTGTATTTATCTGAATGTTTACCACCGTCAGAATATGGTATGACTATCCATTTCACTACACTTCTTGGGCTGAACTTGTCAGTGTCAACTGATCAATATATTATTCAATTTTCAATTTAAGATAAATCTCCTTTGCTGCTCTGCGCTACCGAAGGTGTTGGCAGTGATGTTGCCGCTGATGAAGAATTACTTACTGCACTCTTGGAAGGTGGACCACGTTGCATTCCACCCCAACAATTACAAGTATATAAAGCGCAACCATTTCCTGAACATATAGATCCCACCGATAATCGCACATCGACAACAGTACTTTATCGTGCTATGTGGAGAGTTACTAAAGGTAAAAAATTAGAAGCTGCAATAAAAGTGCTGAGGGAAGAAGAAAGCAGATTTACACGTGAATTTCTCGAATTGATTGGAAAATGGGGGCAGTTACGTTCAGGAGCTCTAGTGAGGTGCGTTATAGAATGTCAGACACTCTTATTATTTATTCCAATCAATTGTTAATAACATTTATTCCTGAATTTAGATTGTATGGATTAACAGTAGCACCAGCAGTTGGAATGTTAATGGAGCTTGTTAAACTTGGTCCACTTGATGTTTATTTGCGTAATAATTCACCACAGACTGTGAAAACTGTGGATATGGTTGAAGCTGCGGCGTGTTTGGCAACTGCCCTTTGGCACTTGGTGACTTGCAAATCTATATGCATTGATAAAAGTATGTTTTTTTCATGATTTAATTGTTATGCAGTGTATTCATTTCATCAGGAAGAGAATGGAGTGGTCCACGGCAACATCAGATGTCGCAAGTTACTCGTCCATATACACACGGATAATAGTTTCATCGTGAAATTGGCAGATCCAGGTCTTTCCAGCTATACACCGGCTGAGTGAGTGAGCTCGACTGCTGGTATGCTTTTATCTTGCGTACTGGTGCTTATGTGAGCTATTCTCGTACGCACAATATTCACTTGAATGAATCTATATTTTTTATTTGTCTCCGCAGTATTCATTGGCTGCCTCCAGAGTGCTATTCATCTCCAGAATCCGCGCGTCGAAGCACTCGTGCTGATGTTTGGGCATTAGGAACTACTCTATGGCAAATTTTCTCTCGTGGCGCTTTACTTCCACTTCATCGAGACATTGACTCTGTGAAAAAGGTTGAAGACTCATTTGCAGCTTTTAAATGCACACAGCATCCCTTTTTTTTGTATCTACTACTTCTATTGGGTTTGCAGTTTTATACAAGTGGAAAACGTTTGCCAATACCAAACGCTTGTCCAATGGAAGTATACAAGTTGATGACTGAATGCTGGGGCGATTTCAATGGACCCCGAAAACAGCCGCAAGCAATAATGCGTGATATAAACCAAGTACTTTATCAGGTTTACAATTCACGTCGTACTCATGCATACGCAACGGCATTTCCAAAACTTTTTAATGATCACGCAAGAGTAGATGACGATGATACGGAAATGACGGATAACAATTCATCATCAGATTGTGAATCGCGAACTAGTAGTCTATTCACTGATCGTACCAGTCTACCATGGGACGATCCAGATGAGAGTGAGAATATAAACTTTACGTGATAATGATAAGAATAAGTTTAAATTGAAAGTAAATATTCATCCGAATTCCGTTTACATTTGCTCATAGGTAATGCAAGATTAATTCGATTGAGTGAGACTGATCATGATGCAGAGGAAGAGCTGTCTGCATATTTGGGATGGTTAGCAGAGAATGGGCGTGTTGACGATGGAAGTAACGTGCCCAGGAACAGTGAAGAACCACTTGTAGATAGAATAGTGGATGAATTAGATCGGAGTTGTGGCCGAACAGATGGTCCACTTGGGCAAATGCAGGGAATTTTCGAACTCGATGCCGAATGCAATGTGATACTGCAAGGAAGGATAGGACAGGGTTTTTATGGTGAAGTTTATCGAGGAACGTTGGAACGAGATAATGCAAAAGATAGTGAGCCACAACAAGTAGCTGTAAAAAAATTAAAAACTCGCGCCTTAGAGGCTGATTTGCGAGATTTTGAAAGAGAAATAGCAATAATGAAGGTGAGTGTTTTTTCACATTGACTGAGATAGGCATACGAGCAAAATGAACTACTTCGTCTGACTTGTTCCTAATTTTGGACAATTTGTTTCAATTATATCCAGACTCTGAAGCATCCAAACGTTGTGGAAATTTTGGGCGTAATTTCGGAACCAGAAGTATGTCTTGTGATGGAGTTTGTGAAACATGGCTCGCTACAGAGTTACTTGGCGATTCATCGCGAGAGCCTCACACATAAAGAACTTCTTGGGTTCTCCCTTGATATAGCTACCGGGATGGATTATCTTGGTCGAAAAAGTATAGTCCATAGAGACCTTGCAGCGCGAAATATTTTAGTTGCTGATGAAACCAAAGTGAAAATAAGTGATTTTGGCTTAGCGCAAGTCACAGGAAAAAATGATTATTATATTTTACAAACAAATCGTGATCTGCCGATAAAATGGTATGCACCAGAGAGTTTACGTGATGGACGATTTTCATCGAAATCTGATGTATGGTCGTTTGGTGTGACAATGTATGAAACTTTTGGATTGGGTGAAGATCCAAAACTGCCCGGTGTGGGCATCGGAGGAGAAGGTGGTGAAAACATAGACGAAGGAGGTGCAGAGTTACTGAGTGCGTTGGAAAGAGGTACTCGATTACCTTGTCCACCTAATTGTCCCCAAGTTGTGTACGTTAAGCTGATGCATCCATGTTGGCATTTACAAAGCCATCAGAGACCTGATTTCGCAACTCTCTGCAAAAGCATTCGTGAATTGATCACCAATTATTGAAGAAATTATATTTTTTTATGATCGAAATAAGCACGATTGGCACATGATATTACTATGTAATGTAAAAATAATAATTATTGATATCTTTCCATATGCTTTAGTGCCCAATTTGTCATTGTATTTTCACATAAAAAAACCCAAGCAGATATATATATATATACATATGCATACATGGTATACATATGCTATGATTTAAATTATTCTTTCAAGTATAACTGTATAGAAAGCACGAATCGATCCTATCCTGTGTAGGTAAAGGCATTGAACTGCGTAAATAATTACTCTGCTGATTCGTTCAGGGTTATCACAATCTTGAATGAACATGTTTTGGAGGCACTAAATGGTTGACGAAATAGTTGCGCATGTTGCCATGAAACATCGCCGTCACCTCCCTGTAATTCTGCCGTCACGTTTATTTTTCGTGCATTCTTCAATTCTGTCGTTTTGAAGGATTTACAGTCTAGTATCGTCAATACTGTATCGCTACTACCATCGCGATTGATGCCTCGAACTTTCCATTCTACAATTCCACTATGAAAAGTTGTACATGCTGTTTGCAGTTCGAATGACATAACATTTGTGGTATCATCACTCAGTTCAATGCTCCATGTTATTTTTCCAGTTTCATTGCCAGGTGATCGCACTAAATACATCATCTTCCAATCATTTTCAACTTTTCGGAATATTTCACCATCACAGCTGTCTACGCCTTCTTTCCAACCATCTTTCATCTCTAAGACTTTATCATTTTCATCACGAACATCATACAAATCTTCAATAATGTAATATCGCAGCTGAAAGGTACGAATACCGTTTGGTATTTTCCAAATGTGTGGTTGATGGACTTGCTGCAAAAATGATTGATTATAAAGATTAGACGAAAGAAGAGATTATGATCAAGTGATGGATGATATATGGAAATGAATCAAACCGATAATTCGCCGCGTGCTGATCGCCAGGCAGCACTGCCAGAAATACGACCACCATATTCATTGTCATCATTTTCAGACGGTTTTTGAAGTCCTGGTGGAGCTTGTAAAAATTCAGCAAGTTCCATTAATCGGCGTTTTACTACAAAGCGTTTTCTTGCACTACTGTATCCCAAAGAACTTTGTCGTTCATCATTAAGTTTTAGAATTAATGTCATCAAACTGTCCTCAGAGCATAAATTCCGTCGCTTCATGACAGCCATCTGATCTCTGGTGTAGCGCCAAGTAACATCTTGGATTTCATCTCTTGAATAAGCAATGATATATGTTAATTTTTTTTTCCAACCTTTCTCATACAATAGAGGACTGTCCATCACATTTTCACATGGGTCAGTGTGGATCCATCGTTGTGCAGCAACAGACCAAACTTCTGTCCATACATGATCGGTTTTATCATGTACGATTCTTGCATCATAACCAACGGCACGACACATTAAAGTAAAAACATTTGCCCATTCACCACATCGACCCTTTCTTGTGGTCAAAAGCATTTCTGGATTTGTATACCTTATGAATTTTTCTTCTCCACCGCATGTCGTACATCTAAATTCATTTTCGTACATTTAATAACTCAGAATAATATTAATTTCTGTATTTTCATGAATGCTTACGAAATTTATATACTTATGTATTTCTATTCTCGAAATATTGACGTCCCGGGTATATTCATTCCTTTCAAAGCGACATGGCTTAGAGCATAAACGACAACTTGGATTGTCTACCCAAAAGAAAAATTCATTCTTAAACCAATATAAAAGTTCCGCCAAAAATAAATCTTCCACCAATATTTCATCATGACCAGCACAACTTTTGAGTTTAATTTTTTTCTGCATCGCTCGAAGATTTTTTATTGCTTCCAATTGTAATTTGATAATCGGAATGAGACATTTAGCTTTCTTCTGTAATTTCTCATTCTCATATGCCAAAACACTCCCAAATGTCTGGACAACTGATTGAAAAAAACTTGGTATGGATAAATCCTCTTGTTTTGTGGCAGCGGATTGGACTTTTTTTATTGTCGTAGGCCGTGCTTCCTTATTATACCACAATTCACGAAGAGACTTTTCAATACTTTTCACTCGGCTCAATGATGCATTTGATGGCAGTGAAAAATATTCTCCATCCTGTAAATTTTTCATGGTTTAACCAATTTACACTATAAACAAATCAAATCATTATTTGTATAATATTCATTCTATACCTCATTAAAACCCAGTTCGAATAAACATTCGATACCTCCAGAGGCAGACAAAAGTTTATCAACGATTGCAGCGTTTGCCACACGAATCCGCCGATACTTTGACACATCTGGGTGCTTAATGATATTATCACAGATTCTTAACAAAACTTTTAATGCATCGTTACGAACTTCTTCACGATTCTCCGCCAACAAATTCAAACAACGAACTGAATCTTTATCCATTATTGATAATATTAATAATAGTCCAACCAAAATCTTCTACCTCTTTCTTTCTTTCTGAAAATCGCTGCCAGAAATGTATATTGTAATCACTTCGTTTATGCAGAGCTCATATCAGATACTGAGGCCAATGACGAATCATCAAACATGAACATATCAATCTTTGCGACACTGTGTACAGACTGATGAATGAAACCAGATGATACTATATATTATGTTGAATTATGCATGAAGAACGTAATAAGTGCAAGATAATAACTATAAATGTTGATTCATGAAAATATTGAAAGAGAAACATAAATGTTATACAATCGCATTTCGACTCTGCTAATTTATTGAATATGAATAAGTTGGATGTTTCTGATATATTCGTATAGGTTTTGATAGTGACTGTACATAATTCCTTCAACACGCATGTGCCACACGTGTACATATAATATACGTCAAAATTACCTGTCAATGCTGTCTTTGTCGGCTCAACTTGACAGTGAAAAATTAATGGGACAGCTATTTGATTTCTGTTATTATTGCATTACAAAATTTATGATACATTCATATCATATCTCATTTCTGCATTGAGTCACTCAGATGAGAAGGAAGAAACAGAGGGATTATTTAGAGCAATGAGTGCAAGCGTGCGCTGAATTCTGAATGTTTAAACTGTAGATATTAATTTCAAGAGTGATGGGAATTTCGTTTATATTATTGAGGAATAAATGAAAGTATTCGTTGGAAATTATTGTATTTGTACATGCAAAATATCACCATCTTATCAATCATTCACTTGCCGAACACTTTTAAAGTCTTGACAATTTACAAATCACAGTTTAATTCAATGAATAACAAAAATAACATATCGTGATTCAATTGTAAAGATTTTTGAATTTATCAATTGCCATGACGAAATATCAAACCCTTCTCTCTTCTGACTTGAAGTACCTTGATCATAGTAATTGATTCCATTCCCCAATTTCCATTAAAACATTGTGAACAATTAGATTGTCTTTTCTTTAGATTCACTAAAAAGTAATGGATAATGGTTTCAACTTCTCACTATTAATAATTAATGAAGAGCAAAAAAAAGTAGAACAATTATGCGGATAATGCGTTATTCAGAAATCATTTCTTGGTACAGCTCCAAGTGTTCTCTGCCACATTTACAAGTAGACGAACTCAACTCTGTCAAGCCACAAAAGTCTGCAAAACTTCTCATCAACTTGATGAGACTCCGTACATACATACAGAAATATGATGAGATCGAGATGAAACATGCAATAGAACTAATGAACAATTATGAATAATAAATTTCTTTATTTCAAAACAGCATTCTATTTCAAATCATTCAGAATGATTCACGCATTGAATCTCAAATGAATGCTATACTTGATTGTAAATTAACTTACAAAAGCATACTCATATCATACATTTTCTGAGTCACACGCGTGAAGTGTCAAAATTATAGTCTGATTTATAATTATATCCCAATATATATGCATATATATGTAGAATATAATTTGCATTGATGAATTGTAAAAAAAATGAAAAGTAACAAGCATCTATCTCCATCATATGTATATAAATATCATAAGTAGTTAAAATCGATGGGGATATTCAACGAATCAAAAAAATCGTACCTCACTTCATTTATTACAAACTCACATCGATTAATTTCTCTAGTTCATTAGCTTAACATAGTTACGTCAAAAACTATACATAATAGTAATCAATGGTGTTCTATTTACATTCTAATCTCATTTATTCCCTATGATTTGATAGAAAAAAAAACACATTGATTGTACATGTATTTTCACATGCGTGTCAAAATTGAACTTAAAAATGTATCGCATACCTCATCGTTCTAGAGCTTCGTCTCATAATATTGATATCTTAATAAGTGTGCTGAAAAACTGGTATAAATGTATTCTACTGGTAGGGAATAATATTATCGTAATAGTCATCATGGCTTAGACATAATTTGGAAGACCTGTAACGCTGGCTAACTGGAAATTATAAACTATTACATTGTTTGTTGATGATACTCGATAAGAAGTGCAACAATATCGCAATTATTTATGCCATCACCTAGGCAACTATTACGAGAGTATCAATAATTCCCATCCATATATTAATAGTAAAAATTTCTCATCGCATACCATTCATCGAGCACCATTGGTCTATCAAATTTGAAATAATTCGCAACTTCTTCTAAACAAATTTTGCCTAATTTTGTATATTTGATTATAAGAGGAATATTATCCATTGAATTACTCCATCATTTTGGTCCTGTGACTCGATATTTTAATTTCATTTTTAACGTGCCATAGTGGAAATTCGAATGGAATTATTTTTTCGTGAGTCAAGTTATTGAACTCGATATTGCCATATTATCAATTATGCATTACATGGTCACAGAAAATTGCACTTGCATCTATAGAAATATAATGGATTAATATAATAGTTAGAGATTTGTGTTTTAGCGCCACAGATCTTCCATACATTATTTAGAAATGTAGATAACTTCATTCCTCAATTTATAGTATTAACTCATTTTTAACACCCATTTACCTTTACTTTTTTGAGTAATTTTCGCGGCGAAAAGTGCACGCATTGGCATAATGAGTCTTGATTCATTTATTTTGATTGATTTCAGTCTACTATCTGGCGCGTGGACGAAGTGCGAGGATGGGTCGTGCATTTTTAAGTTTTCTATATGGAGCGTGCGAAGCTTTTGCATGTTTTTATCGCATTCCCCGATTATCTATATATGCTTATGATATTTTATTCATCCAGCCCACATTGTGAATTCGCTTAGTATTCCCGTTAATTCACAATGTTTGCTCAAAATTTGTTCTCTTATAATGCAAGTCATCACAAATACCAAACACATCTTTTTCTCTCAATCGAAAATGATTTGATGTGTCGATGAATTTATGTATCACTTCATATTGCTATCTCGATCATTGAAACTTCAGGAAACGAGAATAACTGAAGACGCAACTGATCGTTATACCGTGGATTCTCCGGAATTTTTCTATAAAATCAAAATTAAATTCGCACTCGCAATGAAATCTCATGCCAATTTTTAAAACCTACTATATATTGTTTGAATTTTCTGAAGTACGAAGAACTAGATTAGAACGATATAAACAATAGTACCGAGAAATGAAAGTGAACAGGCGTATAAACCAATGTCGGATACGTCCTCTTACATTTAAATTCCTGCTACATCATGAAAACCAATAATAAAAGGGCGTATTGACCAAAAACATTTTCTCCTGTGTATTATTTGCTATGGGATTTCACAACAGAATCACGGGGATATGAACCTCACGGAAAATGACGAAGCAACTAATTGCACGTACTAGCAGAAAGCAAATTCAATGATATTAAATAATGAGGACAAGTGAATCAAGATCTAAGAAGTAGGTTACAAGGGACATATTAAATAATATTTTATATACGCCGGTATGAATAAAAACTTTCTATGAATAACAAGACCGAATCATTTAAACATTACCTTTTTTTCTAAAAATGTTAATATTACCACGATTGTCTCGACTAGATTCAAGTCGTCGTTTTAGCAGTTAGTTCTCCGGTGAAAGAGAGGTCATCACCAGATGACTTCAAGTTCAATTCTGGGAAAATATTTTTACAATCGAATATCATTATCGTGTTTCAATTTGTTGTTTAATCAATTGAATTGAGAAATATATGGGCATAAATTAATAAAAAAAAGTGTCAACCATGTTGTGGTGCATGGTGGACGTCAGGTGTAGTATTACCTCCCAGCACGAAACATTGCCTGCCTGCTATGTTGTGAGAACAATTTTTAATCGATACACCCTTCAAAATTTAGTGGAAATGTTTCTGTTAAATTCAGTAGTGAGATGACGTATCTTTCAGAGAATATATGCCTTTCTCTTCTTGAATTTTTCTCTGCGTATTCATCCGTTTCAGAGAAAGTTCGAATGAATGAAGCGAAGAAGGAATTTGTACGTCGCTTTACTCCCAAAAAGGGAATTTTTATGCATATGATCTTAGTTTTTATCACATGATATGCAAATAGCATACATGAATACGTATATATTTGCTTACGAGATCGGCGCTAATTTTGTTGCATCAAAACTGACCGTGTGACGTTACAGTAAACAATATTTCATGTGAAGTTGGAGTTGCGTAGGAGTTGTTGACATATATTTGCAGTCAATCCATTCATTTCGCCGTCATTTTATTTCAATTATGACTTGAAATACCTCATCAGGTAAATTTCGTCCGAATTAATTACTCACTTGTAGTTCAACATTCACTATCACTACAATCATTCATGAAAATTATTAAGAATTTCTTGAATGATTTATACTCATGCTCAAGTCTTGAGTGCAGCATGACGCGCGTCCAAATACGTTTGTCGGGATTCAGTGAACAAATAAATACCCTCAACAGAGAAAATTGAAACTTCTGCGGAAAAAAGTAAAAGAATATTTCAATAATCATGATCGCAAAGTAATGCACACAGCCTAATAATCAATAACAAGAACTTGTTAAGGATCAAACACTCGAAGAACAGTACTCACCATCTGGCAATTCGTATAATTTTCTAGGAAGTGATGAAAAATAGGTGTGTCGTAGTGCTTCTTCTGCATCAATTCGATCGTCAGGATTAAGTTGAAGTAATGCTGATGCAACGTTATCACCATCAGTGACATCATATAGCTTCGGAAATGACAGACCGAGTTTTCGAATTGGATAAAACGCTAAACGATGTGGTTTATAGCCTGGTAACCGTGAAACACCTGGCCAACTTTCTTCTGTTGGAGTTCCCAATATTTTGAATATCTTATCAAGCTGATCGTAGGTACATCGTACACCTGGGAATGTTGGTACACCAGTCAGCATTTCGACAAAAATACAACCCACACCCCACATGTCGAGAGACGTGGAATATTCAGTGGAGCCAAGAAGAACATCGGGCGGCCTATACCACAGTGTTACAACTTCATGTGAGTATGTGTGTGACGGAACAGATTTGGCTCTCGCCAATCCAAAGTCAGCGAGCTTCAGTTCACCTAATTCACTTATTAGCAGATTTTGCGGTTTCACATCACGATGTAAGACTTTCCTGAAAATCATGAAAAAGAAAAAAAAACAGAAAAATTAACACGGTGCAATACATATGATTTGCGTGCAAGGTAAATTGCAATTCATGTGAACTCTTTCAGGGTTGCTGATATCTCAAAATATCTCGAGTTAAGTAGGTCCCACTCGAGATGTGTTTTGTAGCGGTACTGCTTTATACAATCAAGGTAGTTGCAACAAAATATATGTGAGTCAAGTGTGCCTTACCTGCGATGACAGTAGGCTAATCCACGCAATAACTGGAAAAGAAAGAGCTTGACATTTCGTGGATCCAAACCGCCACTGCCGTACTTCTCCATGTACTGTGACAAATCAGTATGAACAAATTCGAAAACAAAAGTAAGTGTTTCGCGTGTGTGAATAATATCGTGAAGTGTGACGATATTATTGTGTTTCAACTCTTTCAGCAAACTCGCTTCACGAATGGCAGTGAATGGAGCTCCTTCTTCTTCTTGCAGCCTTATTTCTTTTAGCGCCACAACCTGTTGAGCAAGATGACTGTAGCCCTTGAACACCGTCGCGTACGATCCTTCACCTAACTGCTCCAGCTTTATATATCCCTCGGATTTACCAAAAGGCGAATCACCCTGATCAACAATAAATCGAATTATGTCGTGGATAAATTAATTCTGTATTAGAATTATGAATGAATCTTATGCTAAAAGCTGCGCACCCCAAACGCTGAGAATCGCTTCGTTCGCCGTGGCGCTGAATCAGGGCCCAGGAAAACCTCGGACTTTGGTCGTGGAGGCCGACGAGGTCGTAAAATTACTCGTGCTTCCTCTCGTATATCCTCATCTAACAGTTTGGAATCACTGGAGACGGATAGCTGCCGATGAACTCTATCACGATCGCCCACTCCTGCCCATTCTGACACATGCGATATAGACGTTGAAGTAATTGACTTTGCTGGACAAATCACATATAATTTATAAAATATGAAGGGTTAAATGGCAAATATACAATTGCAACAAACTGCAGAAAAGGGAAAATACTCTTGCCTTCTTCTTCTTCTTCTCAGCATTATCATTTAATATATGTTAATATCATAATAAAAATGATGTTTCACATCACGATAAATGATCATGAGAACTTTATTTCTATATCAACTCACCATATCGGTGATCCTTGTCCCCAGAAATATTTCCATTCCTTTCTAATCGATCCAGAAACTCTTCCGAAAATCCATTATAAGGTAGCGGACCTCTGTTGGCAACATCTTCTGCCTCTTCTTTCGATATTGCTGAAAATTAATTGTCTTTGATGATGAATATTGATTGGAATTTTATTTTTGTTTCGTATAAAACTTACATAGTCTCCCAAAACTGTGGCTGAGACGTTTTTTTAATTTCTGTACTCTGCTGAGGGCACCTCCTTTCTTTTCTCTCATTGTCACAGGACCTATTAATTTATACCAAAATTTATTCATAACATTTTTGATTCGTTCGACCTATATCGTCTATATTATTCGATTTATCAAAAGTAGAATTTCATGATTTCCTCATTCATGTCAAAGACAAGAATATAAAATATTATACAAGAAACACAAAGACGATGATCGCAATCAACTGAAATAAGACTACGGAGAATTTATTAGTTGTACATAAGGAAAATCAAGAATCTGAATCAGAAAGTAAATAGTGGTATGCGTAAACATATGAATATAGATAAACAAAAATACAAGATGATGTCCGTTATTTTTTCAATTAGGGTGCGATAACTTCATTAATAGGATTATTTTGTAACGCTCTGACAAAATAATATCCCTCCCTCTTTCCTATAGTTTCATATAAAATTGCAATTCATCTGATTCTTCTACCTTTATCTAACAATAAATTGTATCAAAGGTAGATTACTCTGTTTTTATCTTATTGTATCAGAATATTCAATTGAATTAGATTCAATAATAATGAAAGAATAAATGTTGATATATAGAAGAGGTACGACAATAAGTTAATACTCACCACCCTCTTTACTTCTAGATGCTGCCGATCCCTTGTCCTGACAGTACATGATTACTCATTCACTCAGACACATGACATATGGGCGGTGACGCGGGCAAATCCGCGTATTAATATTTCCCCTCAGTGTAGCTTAACGTTTAATCTTGTGTATTCTAACACTTCTGAATATATACGACTATACTTTTTCCAATGATCTGACTGAAAAACAATAACAAAGCTTCGCTCCCTCATTTTTTATTCCATCGATCGCCATTGGATATACAAGAGATAAACTTTTTTTTCTGGAAAAAAATTAACTATTCAACAGTAGTACAAAGTTGCAACTCTCAAATTCACATGTATGAAATCATCATATATCTCACTTTGACCAACCTACTTCAATATATGAATGTATATCATTTTTTCACCATTCAAAGAAATATATTTTCACTCTGCCGACAATTTAGATCAACTTTTCATCATTGATATTGAGTAAGAATGACTTCCACACGGAAGAAAAAAAAAAGAATACAATTCAAGTATGCTGATTATACGTATGGTAAAAATTACAAGGATATTTGAACGACACTATCGAATATTCCGAGCATTTGCATTATTAGTACGAAGTGTATACATAGAGTAGTTCAATGCCATCAACACTGTCGTAAACTTCATCGAGGTATAGTACAGAACATTTCATCTATTCGTAAAATGTGCGTAAATGTACACAGATACATACATCTCGCTCTCGCACACACGCCTATACACACACACAATTGGCATAATATACACCTACCAATGTTCATATATTATTATCTACTGTGCACGCTCATACATCCCATCTTTGATTCACGTCATATCGAAATTTCCAATTGTGTTATAGTTTTTTATACAGTTCAACTCTATGGATGCCCTCTCCAGTCCTAATCAGTCCTATTCTACCCTACTCGGCGCTCATTTCCACTGGATATTTCATACTATGAATTGCTATGAATGTGAATAATTTGTTATCTTCCCCGGAAAATTATCTCAAACCATTGGGAAAACAATTTAGAAGATGGCTGTATGGTCTGTAGATAACTTCAGAGTTCATTCATCAGCAGTTCGTTGAACGGCTACTTCAGTATTATCTGCGATTGGTTCATTTTCATCGTCCGTTGTGTTTAACCTCAAACTTCCAGCTTTGTGGATGTGACGAATGTGTAACCAATCACCAATCAGGATTCGAACCGTTACAAAAGTTCGGATTGGTGCCTCAACTTCAACATGTACTGATGTACACGTCTGACTCGCTGCTATCACATAATAAGTAATATTTAAGCTTCTACATACAAGAATACAAGCGCATAGGCGAGGTATTTGGATTGATTGGGTAATTAATGGTATTCGTAGAGTTATTCCTTCGTATCGCAGGCCGCAGGGGAGAAAGTAATGTCAAGTACGACAGATTTAAATATACCGCCAGAACACGCCAAAATGCGCGAGTGGAGTTGTTGCCAACTAAAACAAATCGACGGTGCCGCCGTCTGTTAACTGGATGAAGAAAATTTGCACAAGAAAAGAGTTCAATTCGATTTAGACAATTTGAAGATGAAAACTAAGAAACAAATGAAGAATATTCGTAATATTATGGTTGAGAAATCGATGAAAAATGACGCGAGTGGCCAAGGTGCATTAACGTTCATCATGAACCCGCCCATTAAAATATTAAACGTCGATTTTGTGGAATGAATCTATTGGATGAATCACGATGGCAGCGCCACTCGCATTCAAATATCCACAAAGAGCCAATATATATATATACCATCAATCAATGAATACGTATATACACAAATGCATGAGTCGTATGCGCGTCAGCTGTAGCAAGCTTTGCCTTTATATATATGAACTGAAGCATAACTTTCGGTAGAACTAGAGTAGAGGTGACTTCATGAGGATATTAAATTGTCAATCGTTTGAAACATTTCGTCGAATTTTTGTCAATAAAACTGTGCCAATTCATCGAAAATATTATTCTTCACTAGTAGCAGAACCCAAATATCAAGTGAATATGGCTACAACCGACAAAAAACCGTTTCAACGGCTTCCAACTGATATTCGTCCTCGTCATTATGAAATAACTCTAATTCCAGATATGAAAAATTTCATATTTGAAGGAACTCAAAATGTTGATATCGAGGTAATGAATATTGTGCTGTCCATTTGCTAATCTGTCAACAGTCTCATCGACTTATTGATTATATTTTTACACACATATATGCGTGTCATATTATGATGATGACGTTGTTGTTACTGTAAACATAACCAATAAATTTTCAGGTGGAGAATTCAACTGATACGATTGTATTGAACTCGCTAGACATTGCTATAAAAAGTGCTACATTCAAGAGTGATGCTGGGAATAAGATTGCAGCTGAAAAAATTGATATATCTCTTGCCGACGAGACAGCGACTCTAACCTTCCCCGAAAAACTGCCAGTCAGCAAGAATGGCGTGCTCTATTTCGACTTTGTTGGCGAAATTAATGATAAAATGAAGGGGTTGTATCGCAGCAAGTATCAGGGGTAACAATGGACACATCATCTATTTCTGAAAATAATTCTCAATATATTGTGTATATGTTTACACATGTGTGCACATCCGCTGTCCCACACATATAGGAAAAGGACTACAAATATACTTAAACCGATATGCTATCAGTTCCCGTCCCTGCTTTTATAAATGCACAAATAGATAATTGTGAAATAATATTTTTAGTCTGACAGGACGAGAAACTGATACGGAAGCAGTAGCAATTACTTTTTTATGTCCCACATCTGCACGTAGAGTTTTTCCCTGTTGGGATGAACCAAACATTAAAGCTACATTTAGTTTGACACTTATCTTACAATCTGCTGATAAATTGATCGGATTGCATAATATGGTAAGAAGGAATCGTGATGAAATTAATTAAAACAACAAAAACGTATGTTACAGAGTTGACGGGAATGTTAAATATGCGGCGGTGACACAGTTTGAACCGACAGATGCGAGACGTTGCTTTCCGTGCTGGGATGAGCCGTCAATCAAAGCCACGTTTGGTATTACCCTAAAAGTACAAACGGGTTACACGGCTCTTTCGAACATGGTAAGGCAACGCGTCGCTCTGTGAAATTATAACAATAACTGAGGCACAAATTTGAATTAAATTTTGTAATAATTTGTTACAGCCCGTGATGCATTCTGAGACAAAAGGTGACATCGAAATTCTCAAATTCGAAAAGACACCCATCATGTCCACGTATTTGGTTGCCGTAGTAGTTGGTGAATTCGATTATGTGGAAGATAAAACCAGCGATGGAACTGTTGTGCGAGTATATACTCCAAAAATGAAACGTGAACAGGGTCGATTCGCTCTAGAAGTAGCGACCAAGGTTTTACCGTATTACAACAAATATTTTGGCATTTCTTATCCACTACCAAAGATGGATCTCATTGCCATTGCTGATTTCGCTGCTGGTGCAATGGAAAACTGGGGATTGGTGACATACCGAGAAACATGTCTTCTTGTTGATCCTGAAAATACATCAGCTGCATCGAAACAGTGGATTGCATTAGTAGTTGGTCATGAGTTGGCACATCAATGGTTTGGTAATTTAGTCACAATGGAATGGTGGACGCATTTATGGTTAAATGAAGGTTACGCATCTTTTGTCGAATTTCTATGTGTGGCGCATCTATTTCCTGAATATGATATTTGGACCCAATTCGTTACTGACACGTACATAAAAGCACTTGAACTCGACGGTTTGAAAAATAGTCATCCTATCGAAGTACCAGTGGGCCATCCTACGGAAATAGATGAAATATTCGATGATATATCGTATAATAAAGGTGCAAGTGTCATAAGAATGTTGCACTCGTATATTGGCGATAGTGATTTCCGTAAAGGAATGAATTTGTATTTGAAACGACACAGTTATGCTAATGCAGAAACAGAAGATCTTTGGGCTGCATTGGAAGAAACCAGTAATAAACCAATTGGTGCTGTTATGTCAACATGGACAAAGCAACAAGGTTTTCCCGTCATTAATGTCAAACAACGTCAAGACGGTAACAACAGAATCCTTTCATTATCTCAAGAGAGATTCTTAGCTGATGGTTCCCATCATGAGAGTCAAAATCTCTGGATGATTCCGGTGAGTGTGAGCACTTCATCGGCCCCGACTGAAATAGCTTTCAGTACAGTCATGGAAGAGAAGACAAAGGAAGTAGTAATCAATAATGTACCTGCAGATGCATGGCTAAAAATAAATCCAGGCACAATCGGCTTTTACCGTACTCGTTATGATTCTGATGCTCTAGCTCTGCTCATGCCAGCAGTTAAAAACCGTACATTGCCACCCCTAGACAGACTTGGTCTTCTTGATGATCTCTTCGCAATGGTTCAAGCTGGACACGTTTCTACGGTGGAAGCACTGAAATTCATGCAAGCTTATCAGTATGAAGATAATTATACAGTATGGTCAAGTATTGTGAGCAGTCTTGGTAAAATTGGTATTCTCCTCGGTCATGATGACGATCTTGATCAACGATTCAAGGCTTTTGGGCGGTCATTGCTGAAAGACATTACCAAGAAACTTGGTTGGGAACCGAAAAGTAATGAAACTCATTTGGATAATCTTTTAAGATCATTGGTACTTGGAAGAATGGCAGCATTGAATGATACTGAAACCATTGAGGAAGCCAAAAGACGCTTTGAACTTCATATAACTGGAAAATGTATGTTACCTGCTGATTTAAGGAGCCCTGTTTATCGTGCTGTCCTCTCAGTCTGTGATGTCAATACTTATGAAGCTATGCTGAAATTATATGATGACGCTGATTTGCACGAGGAGAAAGACAGAATACTTCGAGCATTGGGGGCCATTCGAGATCAATCGTTATTAGCAAAGGTTCTTGACTTTGCTATGAGCGATAAAGTACGTGCACAAGATACTGTCTTCGCTATCATGTCAGTTGCTCTGAATTCTAAAGGACGTGACATTGCATGGAACTTCCTAAAATCTAATTGGCAAACTTTAACCAATCGTTATGGTGCATTCTTGCTCCCACGTCTGGTTAAACATACGACGGAAAACTTTGTGTCTGAACAACATGCTATTGAAATAGAAGAATTTTTCAAGAAGAATCCAACACCAGGGACAGAAAGAACTGTCCAACAAAGTGTTGAAAGCATTAGATTGAATGTTGCATGGCTTGCCAGAGATCAAGCTGCAATTGAACAGTTTTTGAAATAATAACCACAGCATTTAGATTCATTGCTCAAAAAATCTTTTAAATACGCTGATTATTATTGATTAATACATGAATAAAGGGCCAATGAATTTTTTTATCATTTTCTAAATATATCTGTATTGTCATTAACTGTATTGCAATATATATATATTAGTAAAAAATATTTGAATACCATAAAAATATTAAATATACATGTATTGACATACTTTATTTTTCCATGAAATTATTTTGTAGTGATGTATCAGTACAAATTTAATGCAGGATTTGTACTTCAAAGATCTATTGATCAAGGCTCACCATCTCGGTACGCGTGCGCAAATACATTCAGAACTCTTGAAAGTCTCTTGATTTTGGCCATAGAAATGTATCCAGAAAGTGAGGCAGTCATTCCAAGAATTATGACAGTGAAAATTTGTAATTATTCAAGAGGTAGTTGCTTTCAATTACTTTTTAATGACAAAATTGGGTATAGATGTGAAATAATATTCCACACAATATGAGTTATGTTTAAACTTTTATTCTTTCTTTCATAAATAAATTTTCAACGTAATGCTTTACACCCACTTGTCGATGTATTTACAGCAGTTCAGTCTTTGCAAATATACAATATTTGCGAACTCAATTGTCTCCATTAAAATAATATTGCCAAATTAGTAACAATGATTATAGTCATAATTCTAAATCATATGATCGTAATATCTTTATGATCTTGATTGTTCCGTTTGAGTGTCCTCATCGAACTATCGGAGAATGAAGACCTTACTGGCCGTCTATACAATGATTGTTAATAATGATAATAATAATTATTATGATAGCAATAATGATAATAGTAATAATGAATTTCTTACAAATATAGAAAATTATTTCCCAATATTTCATACAGCTGTTATAATCTGTCAACAGTATCGCAGGAAGCAAATACTTTCTGAAGGAATTCAGAATTTGGGAAAAAAAAATATGAGAAGATGAGGATGTTGAATGGCAGAGAAGGGGAAGGAGGACAATTTAATCGGGATGTTAGTACATTTTTCACACATTGCGTGTGCGTGTGTGAAAAATATTGCGAGTTATATGTTTGTCCACTGATATATGTTTATAGTATTTACAGAATTTTTTTTTGGGAAACGTTATCTATAGACAGAGATAATTCTGAGATAATTGTAAGCCATTTTTGTTCAAATGAGGTGTCAATTCACCTCAAGAATAAATAGTGTAGGTACAATGAGACTGAACAGCGATCATTGCGACGAATGTACGGCTGTTGGAAGACGTCGTATATTTATTTATCGCATGGGCTATCTGACACAGAAGAATATTCATCTAATCGTCTATTGCTCCACGATAAATAGTAATCCAATGAACGTTTGTCTAGCCGCAATTCTTCTCAGTTGAAGTTTTGGAACAACACTAAAGTCTGGTTGTTTATTTGTTACAAAACATAATAAACACATACAGATTGAACGTTACTTTTCATGAGTATTATCGATAAAGCTTTCTTGGTCACCGTTCAGTAACTGCAGCAATTGGAGTTGAAACACTTGTACTACCAGTAGCAGCATTGAGAAGAGGTTGAAGCGGTTGTCGAGTTGGTGTCTTTGACGTAGGCGTTTCTGAACTGTGAATATTTGTTTCTTCCAGTGTTGTCTGTAAATCACAAATATATTCAATAACTCTCTGAATAACTTCCAATTTTGAGAGCTTTCGTTTTCGCGGCATATCAGGCACAAGCGATCGCAATTTTGTGAGATAGGCCGCGACCTCTTCTGCCTCCAAATCACGTCTCGTTCCATTGATTTCCAAACTATTGTGAATAACTCCACGCGTTGGTGGTACCCGTCCGCCCACTGGACTCACTACCATCGCCTTCATTATGCAATTGTCCAATGTTCAATGTATCCAACACTTCTATATATCTATATATATATATATATGTATGCTTGAGATTTTTCAATGCCTATTAAGTGTACTGATGATTGTGGTAGGAATTGTCGCGCACTACGCTCACAATGGCGTTGATATTGGCGCACGTCTGTACATTCGTAACTCAGCTGTATTGATTTTCTGACAAGAGGCTTTTGCGCCAACACTTTTCTCCCACACTCCACCAAACCAACTCAAACGCCACAATTTTTGTTACTGCGTTATCATTGATATTCGCCTTTATCTCCTTTTATTTTCTTCACCTTCAATCACCTTATTGTTCCTCAATGTTTCTACAAATGACAATTTGTAATATTCCATTCACTGAATTTCTTCAAACTAATCAAACAACGTTTTTACTTCACAACACAGCTCGTCAATTACGTTGCCATTTATTTCATCAAATAAATGTGTCAAATATTTGATATTTCAATGACATTCATAACTCGATTGTTAAAAAATTGGTTGGTAAATTTGTGCTTTAAACGAATGTTGTAATTTATAATGTGAGGATGGTAAAAGTGTAGTAAATATGAGTACAACTTTATTCTCAAGACATCCAAGTAAACTGGCATCCGCCCCTCACCTGCAAACTCTTATACTCGATCTCCCTCTCTTTCACCCAGTGCTCACCACTCCTTACCAACGGACATGAATGCGCACCAACGCACATCAACGGACACCACCGGCAAACACTGGGGACCGGCGCATTTTCCATTTCCCCTTCTCTACTTCTTTATGCTGCGCTTCGGCGAACGTAATCGCACGATGAAAGTCAATGATACTGATTACTTCAAGTGGCGTAAGTTTTATTTTTTCTATTTGTATTTATTTATAATAATTATTGGAGTTTATGTTAAATTTTGGGTTTATTTGTATGTTTGTTATGAGGTTTAGGATAATTTTATGGGTATACAAAGGAAGTTAACGAAAATATTGCAATGTTGATAGGTAAGATGAGATATGGGGACACAGAATGTTGGATATTTCTTCGGTACCTATTATGGAGGAGAGTAATAGTGAAGAATTAATTTTCGACAACGTCACTGACGCAATGTCGTGTTTTTACAGTGATGGATATTACGTATCTCTTCACTACGCTTCAACTATCAGTCGGAACGTGTTTGTTTCAAACTAGATGTGTTCTTTTATTATTTGTTTTTCTTTTCTTCTCTCCAGTTTCACGTCCAATCGTGTTCTCCTACCTGATGTCTCAATACGTATGGCTACATTCAATATTCTGATCTTGACTACAGAAATCTTTGGTTGAAAAGAAATTTTGCGAATGGAATAGAATTTTCTGATTACAAAGTAGGATTCAGGAGAATTTGGAATTTACCATTCGTTCTTGATGTTTGCTGGAAATGTCGCATGACAATTTTTCTGTTCAGGCCATTTGCTTTCCTGTTTTTAATTTAATTGGTTGCGAATATTCTTTGTGTCATACAATGTTTATTGTATAATTAGCAATAGCACATGGTCCACTTCATTCTTTACCAACTTTATTGGACTAGAGTTTTTCTTGGTTTCGTATAATTTTATTTACTATGTACTTTCGATTATCGCACAAAGTCTTCAAGTGTCTGTTATGTGTCGCAATGGGAGTTTCTTTTTCTCTTCATCATCATTCCCCACATTGGTTCTGATTTTATCGTTTGTTGTTGCACGAGCAAATCCCAACATTCATTCATCCAACATATGTAGATGAATTTAGCTGGATTAGTTTAACAAAAAAATTAAACGATTCCGATTTTTAGAATGAATTGCAACTTTTTTGTGTGCTGAAAGCCAAGACGACAAAATGTACACTTTCATATATAATGTTAATCACATCGCATATACTGTGAATATATGAATTGTTAAAATATTAAAATGGCTCTTCCGTTTTATTAATGTAAAATACATAAGCATTATTACAGAATTCTGTTAATCATGTTGAATAAAAGTAAGGCTGTGAGCAACAAAAATTTTTTGCTTGAGTGTATCGAGGCATCCAATCATTGCGTGCCGCAGGCTAGATTGGAGAGTGCACGTGCGGGTTGCACGTGTGAGTCGTTGGTTCGACTCTCTCGATTCTGATTCTTCAGTGAACACCAAGGAGATACATGTATAAATATATCTCTCAATATATTTTTACATACATACATGTTGGGTTGAGGGAAAATTGCGTTAATAGTGGCAACAAAATGCTGTAAATCTTTACGTTGATAATATAATGAAAAAAAATATTGTTTATCGTTATTTTTTAATTGGTATGAATGCACAATCACGACACATTGAATTAAAATTCAAATATAATTAACTGTTTGAAAGAGTAGAGTTGTTCCATTACGTGATGATATGCATACTATTTAGATACTTTTCGCTATGAAGCGTGTCTGTTGGTAAATTCCCATTATATTACTCCAACCCCGTGGGAACGCGTTGGTCACCAGCTGCAATGATTGCTGTGAGGACGTGACGTATTTGAGCTACAGTGCTTGTATAGTAGAATAGTATATACAGCTATATGATATGGACTGGTCAACATTTTTATTTGCATTTGTTATATTAAATAGAGGGCGTGAGTTTTGCCACAGATTTTCATGTTATACATGAAAATAATTTATATATTTATGTGTTTAAATTGGAATATTTTACAATGTACGCCATCGCCCATCATGAAATCCATGTGAGGTATGATTGGGTGATGAAAATGCTGTTCCAATGCGGTGTATTGCATGTATAGTTGGATATTATATAGGCGCAAGAAAGGTGGACTTTAGGTTTGTAGCCGCCAAGTCCAAGGAGTTGCAGCATAACAAGAGACGGGGACAGGACGAGTATGCATTCCAGAGAGGCGCCGGCAAGTCTACGGCACACCTGCGCGTTCAGCTGAATCACGGCGCCGCCGGCACAACCGGATTGGCCCTCCCTCACTCCGTTCCTCCGCGTCACGAGTTGACAAACAAGAGAGAAAGAGTAAGCCAACATTATACTGTATATCCAGTTCTCAATATTTCTCACTGTGCATGTACACACGTGTGAATAAAGCAGTTGTGCTCAATGGATTTTTTTAATGTCATATCAGTTTTCACATTGATATAAATCTGATTAGTATTTAATATTTACCTGTTTATCGTTGTTTATTACTTGGGCTATTAGAATTTGTTGCTTTTTGATGCGTACGTGTAATCCACACAGTGATAGATCCAATGTTGTTATGATGCATCATATTAATTTTTGAACAACTTTTTATGCTCTGCTCAAATTCACCTGATGATGTAATTCAATTTTTTTCAGTTACCAACGTGACCCGCATTATTTACTTAATTAAAATATGGATAATGTAACAGATACATAGCAGGAGTATTTTTCAATACAAATCATGGTCGAATGTATTCATGTTCTCTGCAAATTGTCTGTTCATCTTGTGGCGAATGTTATTTCCAAATATTTTATGTTTCCAAGTTTGTGACGGCAATTCTGGGAGGTTCGAATAAGGGAGTTGTCAATGTTCCTTTGGTATTCATCAATAGGAAATTCTTGTACATGGGATCGCCAATAGAAAGGTGGGTTTTCTTGAGAATGACCCTAACTATTGTCTACTATTTTATTTGTTAGCCAAAGTGCATCAGGCAATGAGGATGAATGCAAAAATATTCATATTGTTATCCATAAATAAAATCATAGAATTCCAAGAATAAAAATAAAAACGTCCCTGTGATTTTTTACAATTTGCACAGTGAAATTTAAATTTACAAATGTCAAAGGTTTTCAAAATACAAAATTTTTTCGTAACATTCAAGTGTTGAATATAAAATTAATTTGATATCACGACGTCGACACCTGTGCATGACATTGAAGATTACTACGCGCAGGTGGTAGTCAGTAAAGCGATGAAGCCATAATGCAGAGGTGCACGGTCATGCAAGTGCGATCGCACTCATCACGAGTTTACTTACAACGCTGACATTTGGATTTTAAAAATATATTTATATATATTCATGATTGTAATTTCTCCTTGCGTTCTTTTCATGGGGGAGCAGGAGTTCAAAACAAGATTGCAGCTCACATTCGCAAGATAATGATGTTGATGAATCCAGTAATAAAACCCATCAACAAATCCGATCAAAAATATATTTATAAACTATATTTAAAAGCAGTTTAAATAGGTTTGGACTCTGAGAGTTTATAGCAAGTCAATAAACACAAATATGCAGAGTCAAAAGAAATGTCTGACAGAGGTGATATCTCTTGTGATACCACGGGTCGCAAGCAAATATAGATATATGAAAGTAGGTGTGCATTGGCAAGTGTAAATGTAGTAGAGAGGCGTTGCGAAAGAAAGAGAGAAGAGAAGAGAGAAAGAGCGAAATCACCAGTTAAAAGTGGGTAGCGGCGCGATTTGTTACATGGGACTGTGTGGGACTTGGTTGTGACTCGACGAGTCAGAAGCAACCACTTCTCAGAGATCTTTGGGAGGGGCCAGGGGAAACGAGTCTGGCGACAGACTGGCGGGCGCGCACCTGCACTCGTTCAAGCTTTGCGACGCTACGAACAGTCAGGGACGCACCTAGCTATAACTCACTAACAATACCACCTTATTTATTCACTATTGTCTCATACAACTATCACATTCATCATCATGTTCATCTCGTATCCAGCTTCATTGACCCTTGAAATTTATATAAATATTTTATTTTCTAACATGACATTTTTTCTTGTTGCTAAAATCATAATTGTCGTTGGTGGAGTAAATTCCTTTGATTTCGTACGTGATCTCAATGAAATGATTATATTAGTGGTTCGATTATATTCAATGGAGAAAATAAGAAATCTATATTATGAGCAGGATCAGACTTCAAGAGATAGGCTTGATACATTAAGGTGAAGCTGAGTTATGCCAACCGCATATTTAGTCATGACAGCATTGGGCAAATTCCTCATGAGTCCAATACTGAGTGAGCGCTCGTAGCGGATAGGGTTTTGCTTCTAGTTTGCAATGTTTGTTAGTAGAATGGTGATACAACGCTTTTTTGAATCTATCACAGACAATATCTGTGGATGATAGTCTTCAGTCTCTCCTAGACTTAAAATTGTGAGGTTGAAAGATTAATAGACACTTCATTATCGAATGCATGAATAATCAATTGTCCAAATTTTATGCATTGATGAATAATTGTTTACCAAGAGATTAATGTTGTCGTTGAAATTTCAGGTATCCAAGTCGAAATACATCAGGGAATTATTCCATTTGGAAGATAAGTTGACATCAGTTGCGCTTGTAGGTAGCTGCTACATTCGAGACTGAAATATCAGGTCTCCATGATTTTACTCTATGAGTCTACTAAATACTTATAACAGGTGAATTCATTTTCAATATCTCAATAGGAGTTAATTTCCAAATAACAAAATCATATTCTCAAATATTTCCAAATGATTCCCAAATGATCAGACATAGTTTCGATCGAAAATGAATTTTTCTTCTGCTAACTGTATAGCAATGGATCACATGTATTGTGGAATCATGAGTCATGACCATCATGACCACGAGCGCTGTCGGTGTCGCATCTCCCTGTTATATTGACGATAGTCAATATATTGTATGACGCTCCATTCTCTGACACTCTCAACTCGCAAATAGACACAGATTGTTTGCAAAGTACAACACTTGTGAGATCAGTGTGTTTGAGGCTCAACGTGTTATACAAGGTGCTGTAACTCGTTGACAATAACAATTGTGGAAATCACTATTGTTCGCTCAAATTCAACTGACAAACGGAATAATCCTATAGTATTTTTCTCTACTTTTAGAAACGTGAGTGAATTATTTGATGTTTGACGTCTCTATTTTTATATGTTGGCAGTTAAATGTGATTATTTAGTAAATAAAAAACAAATCATCAGTCTTATATGTCTTTGTCGGTTCTATTTTAGTTGATAAAATGAGCAAATAGCGATACATATATTATTAAGTTATTATTCCAATTGTTTTGTTCCACCTCAGTTTTATCTTATACGAGTTTACTGTTTGCTTCAACATACGTTAAACGGATCGATAAATATTAGCAGTTGCGCAACATGCGATGTTCGGCTTCCGTTTTATGATAATAAATGAACTCACACTCATTTTTGCTATGTCATGTTCATTCCATTGAAGTTTTTATATATTGGCGATATGAAAGCTATAATTGTTCAATTTCTTTTATTCACAGATGAAAGAAGGAGTTCAATTGCTGGAAGTCCTGTTGAAGGCATCTGAGAAAGCTGCAAATATTGCCAGAGTCTGTAGACAAAATGATGCTCTATTCCAGTTGTTGATACAGGAGAAAAAAGATGATGAAAAGAATCCTAGATTCTTTCAAGATTTTAAAACTCTTGCCGATGTTCTTATCCAAGAGAGTATATGACATGAGATAAAGCGAGAGGTAACTATTGGCTTCAGATGTATGTCTAAGCAGTTGGGAAATCCACATATTTCTTTCAGATTTTTTTATGACCTTTGTCTGAGTTTGTTGAATCTAAGCAGAATAATTATTGGCAATGTGTATTCAACTGAATCACCTTTGACCATCATCTAAAGATAGAACACTATTAACACGCGTTATTGAATATCGTAGGAAATTCAAATCCAAATTATTTGTAATGTCGGTAACTTTTGATGTTATCTTTCTCATAATTATTTTTGTCATGCTGGGAAAATTAATTTGTCACACTTCAGCAAAGTTGAAGACGATTGCTGCAATATCATGAACGGTTTCTTATTTTCATTATTCTCAAGAGATTTAAGATTTATGAATTCCCCAATCTATTCAATATAGATCCATAGATAGTTGATGTTTTTACGCTCTATGATATAAAACAGATAACAAATAGTTTCCAGAGTTGGCGAAGATGGTGAAAGGCGAGGAAACAAATATATTCAGCAATACATTGGGCAAAACTGTTGTTGTGGAAGTTTGTTCGTCTTGCATTGAGACAACTGAATTATTGTTAGAGGTTTTGGACAATGATATGGAAGCTGCTGAATTGCTCGCTACAGAAATTCATCGCGATATAACTCTTACACAAGTACCAATTGATGGAACATTAGATAACTGTGATATTGATATTGATATAAATGATCTGGGAATTTGGATCGATCCAATAGGTAAGCCAAAACAGTTTGCTCAAATATTCTTACAGTAAAAATTCCATAATATAATGAGCTCTTTCAAATCTTGAAAAATTACGAGAAATTCTGACTGGGAATTAACAAAAGAGTAACAATTCTCGCCATTTTTTTTAATAACCTTAACCCAAATATTTGTATAGATTCAACAGCGGATTATATAAATGGAAAAACATTAGTGGACGAGGCGACAGGTTTGCACTTGAGCGGCCTGAGATGTGTTACTGTACTTATTGGTGTATATTCAAGGAGTACTGGTCATGCAGTATTAGGTGTTGTCAATCAACCCTTTTACTCAATTGAAGACTCTCAGTAAGTTCCAATTTCATTCTGCAATGGCAAAATATGTATTAAGTATGATCATTCTCGATATATGTCTATGATGAAATCTTACATTTGTAGTTGGAGAGGACAATGTTACTGGGGATTCGCATGCGGCGAGAAGCGTCAATATTCTTTTCCAGCTCCTAATTCCATGAATAAAATTGCAATCTTGAGTCGTGCTGAAAACCCAAATGTCAAAGAAAAAATCGAAAATAGTGGATATAATATTGTAGAGGTTGCTGGTGCAGGCTACAAAATTCTTAGTGTAGCAATAGGTCTAGCAGATATTTATGTTTTATCCAAACCTTCGACTTTCCGATGGGATACATGCGGACCCCAAGCATTGTTACGTTCTCTTGGGGGTGGCATAATTGATTTTGCTAAATTCACATGTAATAATAAACCAGACGAGTTGGATATCAAATATTCTGAACATGAAAATGTATTCGCAAATGCTGGTGGATTAATTGCATATCGTAATCCAGCATCACTAGAAAATCTACGTGAATCTCTGGTTCTCTATACAAAACTTTGAATTGTGAAATATTTATAATACTGGTTAATTATTGTTGGTGTTGGTGGTTGTTTAGAAATGTTAAATATTTCAGAATTGTTTATTCAAATTATTGTATCCAAAATCATGGTATAATTGCCATATTAGCTCTCATTATATTTTATAATCTTAATTAATATAAATAAATCAACAATTCAGATTTAGGCATGAAGTAAACTTAACATCGACATATTTCTATCATGTGACTAAAACCAAAGCCGTATTTACGTTCGCTTTCAATACGTATTCAGGCGTTGGGAATCTCTAAGAGGTGTATTATATAACTTTTGGTGTAGACTGTGGGGATTAAAGCGACTGAGGTAGAACTACCGAAATAATCTACAATGAATTATTTTTAATATTGTGAAAAGTAATGTCACAAAAGTGTATCTCGGCTCATTAAATATGATACAAAGAGATTCAAAGGATTGAATGAATTGCGGTATACACCTCATGATGACATTTCAAAGTAATATGTACACCTCTTCACTCTTAAACTTTCTGACTTTCATTTCCTGTCTATGATTTGGCTACAAATAAGTCTGAAATAATAGTAGGAAAAAAATGATTAATTTCTTAATCTTCCAACGAAGACAGCGAAGTTAACAGTTTACATGGATTCAGCATCGGGTTGTAATAACGCGATATGTAACATTTTGACATCATTTCTTATGTAAATACATATGAGTTCGGATGTTTCTTTATTTCGTTAACCGGTGTTAAGGGACGTCAATACATTTCTCGATGATAGTTGGCATTTGAAGTAAATGCCAAATATAATTTTGTGACTTATTATTGTACGAAAATTCATATTGACCATGTTCAACGTTCATACATATATATAATGTGAATTATCTTCGAGATTCTTCATTCTTCATGAAGAACTCTACACAACGAGAAATAAAATATACAAATATATGTATGCACATTCATTTATAATTGTCTTCATGACCTTACTATCAGAAATTGACATATCGATGTATTTGTTTATGAGCATTGAATTTTTAATGCTATTACATCTGCTCTTCCTCTTGACGCTCCAGATGGATAAATCGTCGTTGTTGCAGTTGAGTTGGCCGCAGAGATTCGCATCGACGTAGACTAGCACTTCTGACTGGTGTCCAATGACAAGTGTCTTTATTACGACGTACGCTCACATATGTTGTGCATGTATTAGTTCGCTTCAATATCGAATGATTTGCGCCGTCGACACCTGTAAAATTAATTAATCATATTATTATCATTGAAATATGCAAGTTGTGGTATTATCTATGATTGAAATGAATGCAAAGAGGATTTACTTTAACAGTCGACACAAATTGTCTTTTTGGTGATATCCCAGACATTTCTTTTAAAAACTTGGTAATATTTTGAATTACTAATTGATTTATTCTTTACCTGTCAGTGCAATACCTGCGATACTTGTATTGTAAGATTGCTGACAATGGTTTCGAAAGACACGACCAAGTCCTGGTACACTTCCAATAGCGGTGACGAAACCTGCACGAAATCTCGCGTTCATCCAGCAATATATCACGGGGTTGTAACATGAGTGTGACATTGAGAGCCAATGAAGTGCTGTCCAAACATATGGCAATCCTGTCCAACTGTTTATTCCCTCATGATTGTCAAGTATCAGCTGGAATATGAAAATAATTCACTGGTTCAACTTCAAGACCGGAGAGTGTTCATTCAATCTTTCGTGGAAAATATTGAGAGAAGATATACAAAAATAGAAAATTTATTGAACATCCCAATCACATCTCATGTCAAATAACAGACTAACATTTTTGGAATTCATCAAATTTCGTGTTCATCCAACCAACATCACTCGACTGCTTTGAATATCTCTTGCTATTGTTACCATAGGTCAATAATTCAACAAAATATTTTGACATTAAATAAAATAACCGTCAATTTTAAAAAGACAATGAAATACATAATGAGACGAATTGTCCCATCATTTATATATTTCACAAATCTCGTCGCGAAAATGTTTCAATAAAATTATATTATTGTTTACTCAATTATATAATCCATGCATTTCTTTTCACATTTTCTGTACGCGAATGGAATGGAACGCAACAATGGATCGGCAGACAATTTCAATGAGCTCTTAATCATGCGGTTTATGATGTGAGCCACGATTGCAATGTTATTAGAGGTATATTTAGTAGTAGAATATCCGCTGTTGGAGTGATACAGTCATGCTAGTCTTTTTGGCAGAAATACATTCAAAATTGATCCACTCCTCATGACAATGTAATACTGTTCCAATTGATCTAAATTGCGGCTTTGTTACGTATTCAATGACTGGGTACGTAATAGTCATATGTATATACACCTATAGGGTATGGATGCACTTATGCATATGGATGATGGTTGGCGATGATGGAATTAACTTGAATTAAATTTTTATTCGATTACTGATGCATATATTTTTTTGTATCTATTTCATGATGTTCTTGGACATGCTGTCATTTACGTAATTACAAAATGTAAAGTTTGAAATAGAGGAAAATTACGAACCACGCACCGTGAGAATATTGAAGGGGAGCCAACAGACTGTAAATGCGATCACTACGGTCATCATCATTTTGACCATCTGAAATGACAAAAGATTAAATTTTGAAAAGTATTGAGACAGTTAGAAATGATCAATCAAATGTTAAATGAATAATTACAGTGATTGGGATAAACGATGAAAAGTTTTGTTTTACATGAAAAAAGCTGAAGACCAGTTCAAGGAGTTTGAGGATCAAGGACGTGAATGTCCAAGTCAATACAGTGTGTTACATCAATTTACGTAGTAATGTATGGAAAAAGAAGCGCTGGGGGAAATGAAGGTTCTGGAAAAAATGATGCTGAAAAAATGCCACCAAGCAAAAAAAAGTTGCTGTCTCGGGTATCATAATGAAAATACACTATCGCCGAATCCTCAAATTATACAAAAGACCTCAGGATAATTTGGGGTTTGTCCCTAAAGTACCGCAATTTCTCCCAAGAATGAAATGTAATCTATAAATCTTCTCAAACTTTCAGCTTTAATAATAACATTTATCGCAAAGAACAATTTCTCTCTGGCATTATTTTTTTCCGCTAATGTTTTCTTTCTTACACAAACACTAGAATAGTTTTACACAGCATGAAATCATTCGCAGTTTGGGAAGAATAATCAGAATAATAAAATTCGTGTGTGATATTGATGAATGCCGAGTAATCAAATGTTTCTTGTACAAATTGAATTGAGAAACATTTTGATTATTTTGTGTTATTCAACATAATGTAACAGCTTGATTCTTGTGACAGGATAATCGTCTATGGGGATTAGTCCAACCCACTGGATTTCATACAAAGGGTCAAACTATGCAACGTGAGTTGGAGTTATGCATTAATTGATAAATGACCAAATTGTGATATATGTTGCCCCTATGTCAAAGCAACGAGTACAATGTGAGGTATAAAAGTGAGATGAAAAGAAAATTAGAGGTGAAAAATTGTTTCGTCGATTACAGAGTGAATATTCCAGAGGAGCAACTGACGTTGAATTATTGATAATAGTCGATTCACTCTTCATTGAATTTAACAGCTTAATGTTGCCACTTCATCGCTTTTCTTTTATATAAAGAGCTTTTTTATCGATGATTTAATGTTTGCTTATAGATTCTTTTATTATACATTCAACTCTATCAGTAACGTCTCACATAATGTTAGCTATAAAACATAGTTCAATAATGACTTAACATCGACTAATGAGGATGAAATGAGCAATTTGGAAAATGTTCACCATAGTCGAATGAGATGAGTTTGAGATTAAAATTGAATGCTACGTATTGAGAAATAAAAATTCATACAGGCCTGTTATTGATGTGATATTTTCAGTTACTTAATATTTAAATTAACTAGGGCAAGAGAATTCAATAAAAGCAGAATTATTGGTAGAGAGAATGGACGATACATTATGGAACTTTGGATGAATGAGTATTTATAATACTTTGGAAAATTGTTCTACTGCTTAAACTATCATATATGTGAATATAGTTATTTTCACATCAGTATCCAAAATGTTTTGTTAACTAAAAGTATATTTGTGAAGAAAAACATGAAAATCTGATTAAATGTCCCTTGCGAATTTAACTTACTTCCCAGTGTGATATCAGAAATTTCATACTGGGCGTTCAGCTTGAATATTTATACAACTGTCGCGTTATAAAGCAAATTATCATCCAAATATTTTTCTTCATTAAAGTAAATGAATATATATATATATAAAAGGTATATTAACGGTCGAGAAAACAATGTAACCTTGATGGTATTAGTGTAAATAAAAATATATAAGAATTGGATAGTTTATTTTCCGGGCATTATTTCGATAAGGCACGTAGTCAGAGGGGGAAAAAGTATCCAAGAGAATAGAGGGAATGTCAAGTTTTCTTTTTTTTATGTATCAAATTTTTCAGGTGTTATTGAGGAATTGAAATAAATTTTTTATTGATATTTTCGATCAAGGCGAGGGGGTTTATTGATTGATTTTAATAATTTTCCACTGTATTTTCTATTTCCTGGTTAGTGATTTAAACTCACATAAATATTTAAGTTCAGTATTTTATTTCTTGAGTTGGAGAAAATCGGAAGAATATCTTTTGCTTAAAGCTTCATTTCGTTTTCATACTTTGGTGATTTTCATACCGTTAGCCATCAATTGATTTAATGTGAATTGCCAGACGGCTGACATTTCCCCAATTAAGGAAAGGTTGTTGTCTAATGGGTTTTTCTATTTCTATTATCCCTTTGTATGCCAATAGAATGTATGATATTGGACACAATGGCTCATTTTTCCATTCTCTGTAATCGAGAATCTTCGTAAGTATTCGAGCCCAACGTATTTCTTAATGAGTTATTCGATTTGCACAGAACATTCGGCAACGTAATTGTCAGAGTGGCGTCAGTGTGGCGCACAAAATTTTGGAGGTAGGGACGGTCCGCACTTTTGGGTCTGATAGCTTTTCCAAGTGTGGTTGCCGACAGATGTTCTTGAATTTCCTTAGAGAAGAAAACTTCAGTGAGTGAATTTGTGTTTCACATCAAAATTTCTTCCAATATTCGGATAGAATAACAGTTCACATCGGTTATATCTCATTGGTTTTTTCTCTGAATTTTGTGCTTTATTCAAATTTTATTTCAATTATTAATTGAAGAAGAACAAAAGGCCATTCAATTAAGATGGATAAATTAAACTTTGATTCGGAAAATGGTGGTTGTTCATCATCAGCCAATGATTCAAATTCACAAGAATCGGGAAAAATGATTGTTCAAAAGTGCATGCGTTTACTAATTCATGCATCACGGTGCCGTACTGAAAATTGTCCAGTACCAAGGTGCCGACAAATAAAGAAAGTTCTCGCGCATTATAAAAGATGTACCCGCAAGAGGAGTAAATGTCAAATCTGTAAACATATCGTAGGATTGTGCTATTTTCATGCGAAGTTTTGTGATGAGAGTAAATGTTCTTTCTCATTTTGCCATAAATTCAAAAACAAATTGCGAGAAAAAGAAATGATGCAGACGATGACACAAAAAATATTTTCAAAGTGAGTTTTACATTTTTTACGTTCATAAAATTATAGTGTTGTTAATTTTGTTCTCAAATTCAAAATTTCTTTCATTAATTTCTGGTTATTCAGATTATCGTCGCAATATCTTTCATTGATTGTATGTGAAAATTTACATTTCATTAAACAAGAAAAATTTCTTTGTGTTTATAGGGGGACACTGGCATCGCTAAATTTAGCACCATGCCGAAAGTAGTAAACATCAAGCAGATTGAAGTGGAACATTGCTCAATGTGGGCCGAAAAATAAAGTTCTTTTCTAAAATAGATTTCGATAATTCTCTATACTCAAACTTATTACAGCAAACGTAATTTGCTTAAGAAATGCCTTCATAAACTCATTGTCAATATTTGATAGGAAAATTCCTGTGCAATTTAGTCCAACTTTGTATTGTATTTGTGGGATTTTGTGTGATTAAAATGGCGAAATTTTCGTCATTTTCTCTGACTGAAAACAAGAGCGGAATATAAATGCAAAGAAAATTAAACATAAATTATAGACATAGTAGATTAATATATGGCATTGGTCCTGTCCAATCAAGAGATATTTCGAACTAGAGTTTTGAAATCCCTAGCTCGATAAATGGAATGCCAGGAAAGCTAGGGTATCCATGAATCCTATCGTTGCTTGCCTTCTGCAATGCAACCTAGTGGTACTTTAACGGAATTACGCTCTTCTCAATGACTGTTCATTGGATTGAAATGGCATCAGGTCAAAGCATTGACGACTTATGGCATTGCTATAGATGCAAGAGACAATCTCGATTCAAATGCGGATAAATTCCAAATAATATTCAACTCTAACGGACCAATGTCCGACCAGTCATCAAGCAAATGCTTTGATGCAACGAAATGTCTTTATGAAAACTAATGTTAGTTTGTATATTAATTATGTTCGACTATTGTTGGATTTGCAAATATGACATTTTTATAATATTGTTTTATTAATTTTGTAACAACAAAGATGATGAGATGAACAAAATATAAATATTTAATTGTAATTATTGGTTCTTAGGTTGTTTGTTTGTTGAAGACCTTCCAATTTCTGATATCCAATTTTGTAACATTATAGATGTGAGTGAAACTAAATTGAACATTTCAGTTGGGAAATGAAGAATGACGATAAATTGATTCATAATTGCAGTCAGCCATTAATTTTCATGGCGAATATAACATGATCCAAGGGTAGTACGCGTTTTCCATCTAACAATTAGACCAACTAAATACGCAACTTCAGTAATATTCAATGCAGCTATTGGATTACAACAGCTCAGATGAAACAGTTTGGATCTTGATTAAGTTTAAGATTTGTTACGTGATATTTCGTACTGGAAGAAATTGTATTTAATTAATGACTAGCCAACCATAAAACAGATCACGTCTGCAACTTTCTTCAGAAAAACTCTTACGATTTCTATTGTTAAAATTGTCACGACAGTGAAAAAAAACTCGTCGGGTAAAATCCTTCGAATGGATCTGCGTTTGGCATACGGTTTTTATTCTATATGTTCTTGAACAGCCCTGATGACTCGAACTTTCACATAAAACAGTAAAAGTTTACTGTTTTTTCTAGCTTCTCTCCCTCAATAATTTACACATTCAAATGTATGTTGAAAGAAAATATGAATTCCACAATTCGCAAATATTTATACTGTCAACAAACTCAACTACTGCTAAGAATAATAATCTACATGAATAATCACTGAATAAAAACTTATAAAATATTATAATTCACCAATTATTGTGATTTATAGCTGTATATTTTGAGTAGGACTTTTTCAAAATGAGTGATTCGTGCAAATGCAGGAGTGCGAGATATTTGCACGACATATCGATAAAAACATGAAAGCAAACATAATGATCACATGTCATGAGTCCGTGTCATCGTTTGACATCTATTCCTTTTCAATATTAAATTGAATACAAGTATAAAGATATTGCGTAACATGTTGACATCACGAGGTGATTTCCGTTTCAATAACTTCTTGAGGACATGCTTGCCAATGCAATATCAACGTGTCCACTTTTTTTTTCGCGCTTATTTATCTTTCGTCTGAACTGTGTGCGATTCAACTTTTTTTCTCCTTCATGTTTCATAGTACAAACACAACCACGTCAGTAGGATAATAAACCATGAAATGGTGAAAGGATTTTCTATTTCACATAGATGGAAGCTATGCAGGACTTCAATGTAATATATTGATTTGTCACACAAGTAATTGCATAAATGATTTTTGCTCGGTTGTAATTTTATATATGAAACAAAAAAAAGTACGAAGTGAATTTAGAGATATCTTTTTGTTTTGATGTGTTTGTGCTTTCAAGCTACCTCGAGACAATTGTCTTGTTATTTGCTCACGTTCGAGCAATCTTATTGATGAAAGTTCATGTTGAGGGTATTATGATGATCATTAGATGAACTGTGAAGTCAACAAATAAAATCCACAGGAGTTCTTTCACGTCAGTTGATGATTTTTGAGCAAATTGGTTCATCTGCAATGTAATTCATCAAATTCGACGTCGAATCTATGTTGGATTATTGGATTTTATCAGCCGTTGCAGGATTACATTAATATTTTATTAATTGTCGTAACAAATTTCATCAACTGTCAGATAATTCTATAAAGTCTACCTCCGTGGAAGACCTAAGCAATCATCTTTTTAGTAATTCTAGTTGAGTCGTTGGAGTTGCGATTGTGTATAATATTATTCTTGAAGAAAATTGTGTCTGATATTTGTGTACATTTAATAATTCTCGCAATTACGTAAAAGACGTCTTGGGTTTGGTGATGTTCTAAGACCTTCACCTTTTTATTTGTTCAGAGTGGTTAAAGATCACAACTTCCTTCAGATAATCAAATTTATTAATGACAAGAGCTAGAAGCTGAGGTTGCAAGTATAATAATTATAAAGCATAAAATTATGGTGGAGATGTTTCTTGCATTATCCCTCAACTTCTTCACATTGTAAGTAATAGGAAACTTTTTTTTTCTATTATTCATGATACTATTGAGACTGCATCGTCATATCATTTTTCTTCATATTCTCTAACCAATCTTCAAGATGCAATATAAATCTGAATATAATGGGAGGATTTGTCTCAAGTCCCTTGGGTGAAATTTCAGAAGGATTTTTGTTTGTTTCTACCTTTCTTTCATTCTAACATCTTTTTGTGCAAGTCAATAATAATTGAATCATCGACTGTATCCTCTTGGCACATTACACTTATGTCAGATATTATTATTTCAAAAATCTCTTACACTTCACGAGCATCAATTTGATTTAGTTTGTGAGAGTTTCACTTTTGTGTCCAGCCAATTTTTGATTTATAATTACAGGGCAGATGAGAATCAATCCACATTTAATCGCCTATAAACTTTATAATTTGGAATATTTTGGAGACAAATTTTAATCAATCAGCATAAAATTCAGAATGATATGATGGCAATAAATTTTTTCAGACATTCAGAATTAGGACAATTCCAATATCTTCCTTTTCACGATTGATAATCCAAAATGGAAATTATAAAGAATTCCTGTTTTGTGCAAATTCGGTGGTATCGAATCATTTGTAATATCATAATGAGCGTGACAAATAGTGCATAAAGCTGGGTGAATGGTAATTTTTGTATTTTTCTAGGCAATTGGGATAGATACAAAAGTCCATGTTCAGATACACATCATTAAAGTAGACGATAGTGCAATATCGCATATAAATTATGTCCATGTGTTGCATAAATGGGCTCGAACAAATGATTATATCCTAAGAAAGATGATTCTCTGGGGAAGAAACATTTTATCTGCATTGCAAGAGAAAAAAGAAAAAAAGTGACTGATGTTTGTGTCTACTTGAGATTGAGAAAAATAACGTGATATTAAGAAGAATAATGCAGAGAGTCAAACGTCTGATAGAGCACGTTTATTTCTCCTTTTCTACTATTTTTTCTATCACTGTCAAGCAAGGAGTAGGATTGCACTGGCCGTCTTGTCAACGCGGATAAGAATAAACACGCCATAAATTTTTGTGCGTCTGATATGGATAATTTTAAAGCCGTGATAAGATGTAGGGGTCGAGCGGGGGAATTATATTTACCGTGACCATTTCACTTTATAAGTGCGGCTCTATTATTACCTGCAGGTGAGATTCGACAGTTCAACAATGTCGATCAGTTGTACCAGTAAAATCAAATATTTTCTCTACTTTTTCATTTATTTTATATTGTTCAAAAGTGAATGTAAGTATCCACAATTATTGTCTATTAAAAAATAAAACTCAAATGAGATGAATTCTAAAGAATAATTAGCGTTGCTATAATTGATAATAACGATAATAGTTAATGAAAAAAAAAAAAAAAAAAAGTAAAATAATTGATTCAGCTCATTTCACGGTTTATGCATCAACTGAAGAGCTACTCAGCACAATTTTTCTCCGGCTATATAGGCAAGTATATTAATAAAAAATTTTAATTTAATATTCCAATAATATTTTTTTATTTGTACATATTAATGTTTGTAAATTATCTTTGATTACATTTTCTATCAGACCTGATGGAACAAAATTAAGGGATGTGCATGTGAGTGATGCTGGAGATCTGGTTGATGACATTGATGAAACGAAGGAAACTGTTCTGTATATTCATGGATATACAGAAAGTGTTGATAGCAAAAGCCTAAAGACTATTGTGGAAGGTATAAAAACCTATTTGTAATTATGAATGTATTTGAATAGATGAAAAAAATTTCATGGTAGATAAATTCAAATTACGAAACAGTTGGCTAAATATCGAAAGAAATGACAACCAATTCGGAATAACAATGACGAGAACAATCAACATAAAATAAATTCTGCTATTCCCGAGCTTTTATTCTTTTACTCTGAGCTTCTTATTCATTCCAATCGTTTTTGTGAGTGCTTTTTCATGTTGTTTATTCTGAACGCTTTGCAATTTCTTTTGAATGCAGAATTTTTATTTGTTTGTACGAGTTTGAGCTGACGTAAATTCCACTTACAAAAAATTTAATATTTCACGTGTTTTGGTTTCATTCATGATGCTCGAATTTTTTTGTTCTACATTTTCTTTCATTTTTCAATTTGTTTTTTGATAAATCAGGGTAGGAAGTGTTGTTTATAAATACTCCAAATCTTCGTGTTTTATTTTGTGATGATTTTTGAAGAGTTTCAAAATATTTTATAATCATTTACTGATCGGTAACATTTATAAATAAAACGTTTAGGAATGTTTTGAAAATTATGCCAAAGTTAATAATGATAGTAACGAGGTAAAAAATGTCTTCAGTGTGCAATTGTTCTTGATAATTTCCTTCTTTCTTCAACTGAGAAAATTTAGATCTGATGACGAACACTGAAGAAAATAAATACTGATGACAATTTAATCAAACATTATTATTTTTCATGAGAATTAACTAAAAATTTTGAATATTATACAATGACTTAAATACGATAAAAACTTTACCGACTCATAAAACTGAAAAAGAATTTCAGTTCTACATATTTTATGTCAAGTAGAGTCAGTAATTAATCAAATCATGTTGAGAATATTTCATGTATGTTCAAAAATGACTTTGTATAGTTGATCAAGAGGGAAATCAATATAAATAGAGAATTAGAAATCGAGTTTTTCTTTCTATTTTGTGCCACTTCCTCATAAAAAGTTAATCAGCTAATTTCAATAATACATGATGCCACGCGAAAATAAATATACAAACGTTCCCAAACGTGTGTTGTTTATAGCAATTGATATTATTGCATGAAAAGTATTCTTGATTCGAGATTGGTTATATTGCTCGACGTTATATACAGGTATTTTTTATGTATCATAACTATAATTATTTCAAGGAGCTCGAATTGAGAATTTCATAATCTTAAATGAAGTTTCAAAATGAGCAATTAAATTGAGTACACAATTTATGTTTGTTTCAAATATAAAAATAGATTTTGAATCAAGAATTGAATCAATAATTTGTTTTTCTATTGTTGCATTGCTGATGCATTCCCAAATGTTACCTTCCATGCATGATAAAGTGGAACATTCATTGGAATCAATTAATTTCATCTACTTCTTCCCCCATTTCACATAAATAAATAAAATATTGAATCAGTAAATGAATCAAATTGATTAAATGTTGACAGCATATTGTGAGCGCTCTGATCACAATATGATAGCAGTGGATTGGAGTGTGTTGGCTACGCGTAATTATTTTGAGGTAGCAACAAGCGTTGGTGATGTTGGTAAATACGTTGCCAGAGCTATCAAAAACATGTTGAATGCAGGAATGCCATTCGACACTTTTTATATTGTTGCACATTCAATGGGTTGTCATGTTGCTGGTGAAGTTGGTAGGAACTTGGATCCAATAACACGAATTGTTGGTAAGTGGTAATCAACTTATACCAATAATTATAGAATCAAAATAGTCGTTGGATGTTCCACTATTACAACAACACTATTGCATTGTTATATTGAAAGAATTTCGTTCACTGATAAATCAGAACAAATTGATTGGAATTCTTTTGTGTGAATGTGAACTTTTTACTTTGAATAATTAATTTGGAATATTTTTTACCATTTCTGTTATCAAGGATTAGATCCTGCGGGTCCACTTTTTGATCTCATCGTCATAAGGAATCCTCTAGGACCAGCAGACGCTCAAGTTGTCCAAATTATTCATACTGATGCCGGGTTCTATGGGATGAGAACTGTAACGGGCACAGTGGATTTTTGGCCAAATAACGGTGAAAGAATTCAACCTGGCTGTCCTTTGATTTCTATGCCTCTCAGCAAAGAGGGTAATACAACTGTTCCATTCAATGCTGACATTGTCTTTTTGATTGAAGTTGTCACTTTCATTAGACTTCATACTTTGTAAATGTTGTTAATGTTTAAACAGACTTTTGCAGTCATCACCGATCTTGGATATATTATGCAGAGTCACTGAGAAATGAATCAGCTTTTTCAGCAGTTCGATGCCCGTTAAAAAGACAACGTTATGAAGCTCCAGTTATGATGGGCTATGCTACACCGTTGGACATGTACGTATTTTCAATGAAGATTTGATTTTCTATATTTCCATGTTTTTACTCATGTGTTATTCTTTAATTCATCATTTTATCGATCACAGTAAAGGGAATTACTATTTAAAAACTGCGCCAATCCTGCCGCATGGATTAGGATTAGCTGGAGAGATATGTCCACCGCAAAACACAAAGTAAATTCAGAGAATATCTAATAATTTAAGGACGTTCATACGTGTGGTTTATTCGGTAAAAATTCAAACTTTTGATGTCTGGCAAGAATCATTTCATCATGATCATTCCTAAAAATTTTGTTATCTGTTCATCTACTGTTTGTTTCAATATTTCATCTTTCACACACTGACTGGTCCATATTTGAACTAATTCGGGAAGCCAAACGCATAATTTTCGAGTTATTTATATATTTTTCGTAATTTAACAAATTGTGGATGAAATTCGTGATTAGTTACGACTGGCGTATGGATGTTCTCAATGTATTTATCAATAATCAATGATAAAGTGGGATTATTGTGATAGAAAATAATGTGATACTATATATTTGATTGAAGGTCGCCCTCACAATGGATCTCGAAAAGTGCGTAGTACCTGACGTAATGATGAAGAATGTCCAGTTGGCAATATGGAAAAAACTACATCCAACAAGTTTCATAACAGAGTGTTATGTTGTTATTTATCTGTTAACAAATACTATGAGCGAAGATCAACGAAATGAAAGATCACCGAGTGAATATTAAACTTTCAATTTCATCTTTCCCTTTCGTTCTACCAGAAAGTTCAACATAGGGATCAGTGTTCGGGGAGAATAAATTAGAGTGAAAGTTATCAATGGAATTTTCAAATGCAAAGAAGAATCGTTTGATAACGTTAATTAATTTCATTTGTTTGAATATTAATGTATTTTTGTTTATATACTCCAATAATATGGATTTATGACACTCAGTTTGATCTGGTGTGTAAGAAGCAGGAGTTTGCTGAAATGTGGGGTGTGCGAACAATTAATTGCTTTCGATTGTATCTATATTATAGCTGTTGGAAATAATCTTTCTGTTGAATATATATTAACATCGTGATCCCTATGTATGATACGATAATACGAAAGAATACGATAAATAATATAAATTATGAACACACAATGGTAAATCGAAAATGCGAAATAACAAAGTGATTTTCAATTCAAAAATGCTTAAGATGCAAATCATCAATTGAGTGTGGATTTTATTTTTCTTCTCATTTTTTCATCAAAAGTTTTGTGGTTCTTCTGACAACAGAATATGTAGGGATCTTTTGATGATATGGACCTGATAATGCGAGCTTTAGAAATACTGAAATAAAATGAAGTAGTTGCAAATATTCTTGAGCAACTACTTGTCTGTCTTACTGATACATAGCTACTAAAATAATTGGCTGACATTCGTTACAAAGATACGAAGACACTGACAGGCAGATAGACGAAGCGACTCTGTCATGCGTATGAACGTGTCTTGATATACAAACATGAATTTATTATTATATCTATGAAATGAGTGTCATTGTGGTGAACAACAAAAGATACTGCGATATTACGAATGATTGAGATGAACATTGGCCTGGATGTACCATTTGCGACCAGGTCCAATTAAAATATACGACGAAATTTAGTTGGCTTGACAGTGCACCAATACAGAATTTTCTATTGACGTATTTTGATTTCCATTAATCAAACTTTTCTAGACATGTATTGAGTGCTCATTTGTCAAGTTTAGTAGGCTCTGTTGGACAGAAAAAAAAAGGTATTGATGAATTGAAGAATTGAGCATCAACCGCTATGAAGTCATTGATTTGTTGTACATTTGCGATCCATTTCACTTTAATCAAAAAAGAAAATGCCACATGACTAAGAAGCTTATGAAAATATAACAAAAATGAATGTTGAAAGAGAGGGAGGAAAAAAAAGCTAATGATAATACATAGTAGGGGAATATATTTCTCTTCTCGAAGGGAGAATGTCATGCGTAGAAAAGTTGATAATTCGGAAGTTCTACTGTAAATCAATTTTGTTTTTCATACAATTCAATAATGTCAATGAATGCAATATAATCAGGATATGTGATATTCAATTTCCAATGGTAATAACAATTTTCTATCTATCGAATTTATGTAAAAGTAACACAGAGATTTTTGTTTGTAACGTCGCTTCAACATATTTTGAATTCAACACGTCATCCTGTTTCTTGATATTTCAACGCTCACTTTTGATGTCGTAACAGAAAGAATTACATCACCGACACAGTTTCGGGGTTGTAAGGGTTCACAGAAGGGATGTACGAAACATGTAAATTTTCACAAGGCACGTGGCAAGGAAATTGCGCAACCTCTATTTGAAAACTAAAAAAAAACTGGGAAATGAGATTTGATATGAAGAAATTCTGCATATACACTGAATATTTCGTGCAATGGCACCATCAAAAAGTAAGGGTTTGTATAACCCTTATCTCTCTGGATAATGGATAGTCTTTGGGGAAATTAGAAATGCCAACAGCCATTACTCTTGACACTACAACGACATCAGGGACTATAGATTGTGACAACAGAAGCTGAACCAATTGTTGAATGTACATTCTCATGATGATTCCATGTATTATCAGCATTATGCTAGGACTATGACTATTGAATTTCATTAAACAAATAATGCATACCTTTCTCTTTGATCTCGCCATTCTCTGATCTCGAGTATTCTCAGCCTCACCCGGTGGTCGTTTACCCCAAACTCTAATTCCAATACTCGTATAGGTGAACGACAGGACAACTATTGGCACAAGATATTGTAGTACCAGCAATGCGATTGAATAATTGTATCTGTAGAAATTGATTCAAATATAATATTTTTTTACTTAATTGCTAATAAAATTTCAATTAAAAAAAAACGATACCATAGGTATAATAAATAATTTGTGTTACGAGACAATTCGACTGATCGTTACTTTTCGAATTGAAAAATATTTGCATATTACGAAAAGGAAATGAAGATTAGATGATCGCCTGAGTGATAAGTTTGTACGTAGCATCGGATGGTAGAGATCTCAAATAACGATCACATCTATTTGATGACATTTGGGTAGAGGTGCAGGAGATGTGGATGTGTGTTTGAAATCTTCATGAGTATCAAATGAAACTTGCCTTTGGTGCAATGTTGGCCAATGTTCTTGACAGATGTAATGACCACACTTTGTGTACAGTTCGTCAGGCTGCGATATACGTGAGACAATAGCAATAGGTGATGAAACTGTGAATGCTACGAGCCAAACACCTAAAATTAACAGCTTTGCTTGTGTCTTGCTCATCCGTGGCTTTAATGGCCACATTATTGCTACGTAACGATCAATGCTGATTATAATGAGTGTGTATGCACTGACGAGCACTGACACTGCCTGCAAACAATCAAACAATTTACCATGAATTGAAATTCAATACATGGCATTAATTGGTGACAATTGCTTCTTTATTCACCTGTGAATAATTAACAGTAGGACACATTTCTGCACCAAAAGGCCAGTATTGGAGTATCAAAGTACTGACAAAGCTCGTAGGTACGCAGAATAAAGTCATCAGAATATCACCAACAGCAAGATTGACAATGAAAAAGTTCGTTACTGTTTTCATACGTGGACTATTGCAAACTACATAACAAACAAGACCATTGCCCAGTAATGCAATCACAAAAATAGTGCAGTACAGGAAATAAATCGCTGTTTGGAACCACATAGTTGCCAAAACACTACCAGGTGATAAAAAATTATCACAAGCGATGCCATCATTATCAGTTATATCCCCAAATGTTACTGTCGAGTAGCTTGTCCCATTGACTAATACATTCAATGTTATATTTCCATCGCATTTTTCAATTGATGATGTATTGTTAGTCATTACTTCAGGAAGTGTATTGATGCATTCATTCATAATGATGTTTCATTTTGATACAGCAGCTTTGTTTTCGAATCATTGTCTTCCTGCTTGTAGACTTCCGATGAATCTGTAATCTGTAAACAAATGATTGCATTATATTTGTGATTGATATGTGATTAAAAATTATTTTGTATTCATAATATTGATACATAAACATAGTAAATGCGTAGACGTATTGGATAATTAATGCCAAGAGGTCGAGCGCGCAAATTTATGCTCTTTTGGTGTTGAAAACATTGAGGGAGAGCAGAATGTGGTGATGACCCGGAAAATTGGACGATTTTCTGTTCATCCCTTGAATTTGTTGGGGAAAAACGACATCAGTTGGTGAGGAAACTTTTGTCAAGTTTTAATTCAAAGTATTAAAAGTTATAGAAGAGGATAAAACAAGAGTGGATCAATTATGCATGAATGATAATGACTTCTTCAGAATGCGAATAAACTTGGTCGTGTTCGAATTGCACAAATATAATGTTTGTCAATGGAAGACTGAAAATATAATCAATCAGCAAATTTCCAATTATGAAACATCCATTCACTTTGTAGTGTTGAATAACAAATTTCAATAGAGTTGATTTTTCTGGCTGTATCGTTTGTGTATCCTGAATTGTTCTGAAAACAATAGAAGAGTTCAAATTTGTTTGTTCTATTTCATTCATTGCAATCAGTTCCAAGCCAATTTTTTCCTCACGAATTAAATTGTTGAATTGGTATTCAAACTTTCAGATGACAAATAATTTTATTAAATATCAGCATTGATATACATTTGACAAAGAATAATCAACGGAATTTGATTGAGTATCCAGACAATCCAATCTAATTTTGAGATAGATAATGGTGAATTTTTGTTTGAATGATTGGAGTGAAGTATTTGTTGTTTGATGAAGATAGTTTGAGCGACGTGTGTTGAATGTCAAATACTGAATGAATTAAATACATCCTGTTCAAGTTTATGAAACTTATTTTGTATTGTGTTGTCAAGAGGTATTTTCACATATGTGTGACAATAGTTTATTGTTTCACCATAGACAGAGTTTCAAGAAGTATAGAAAGAGACTACACCAAGATCTTTGGAAAGCAATTCCATAAATATAGCACATTTGTGTTCATTTCAAGTAATCAACGTCTCCCAACCACAATACAAGATGTGTCAAAGAAACTTGCTAACTCGTGCATTTGCTTCCATTATAAACAAACTTCTTTAAAGAATTCTTGGAACGATTGTTGCTTAATGGATTAAATGTGTAAAACTTTGTAGTTTGGTGAGCTAGTTCGTTCAGGTATATCATATCAGAGAAGACAGAGCTATTTCATGACATCGACAACTTTCTTGTTACACTGGAAACATTCAAGAGTAATTGCGGCAAATTTCAAAGGATGCATTTATATCCCACGGAAATTTATGCAGCTACTGGCAAAAAGTAGTTCAAGGTTAGAATGAATAGTTAATGTGCTTTACACTAAGCAGAGAGTTATTTGCATGAGATGAAATATGTTTGTACCCTATAAATCACTTATTTGTTTGAAAGCCATTTATTTGTTTTTCATTTATATTGCTCAGTATAAATGAACTGCTTGATCAGTTTATATAAATTTCGCTCGTCCTTCTGTTGTGAACCGATAAAATTCTGGATTTGTGAACAATTAATATGAAAATAAATTGTGCCATCATTGTATGATCGATAGGGTTATAACTGTCGAATGAAATCTGTCTCTCTGATACTTTTTTTCCTGGATTTTTTTTTCTGGTGATTCGGTTGCGGTTATATAAATATGAATATGTTTGTGGGATATTTTCATTTTGATTTCTCTTTCGTTCGAGTTATTTCAACGTGTAGTTATTCCCATGTGTAGCTCATACAACAATTCCCCTTCTGGTGAATCCCCAACAGTACTTTACTGTTTGATTGTGAAATTGAATTGTCCCTTTACTGTTATCGAAAAATTGTGAAGTCGTATACATAATGATGATATTTCTGTTGTCAGCTATTATTCATATAAAATTAATGAATATTTATATGAAAACAGATTGACGTCTATACAGAATTCAATGGGAATTTTTTTGAATTGTTCATTGTAATTTCAGTTCATAATGAGGATATTCATTATATTTTGGCTTCGCATGATAACGTTTGGGTCTTGTCCAACATTTCACCGCTACCGCATTGTTGATTGAGTGTACATGGTTGCTGCAGAATACCTTGATGTGATGGGGGATATTGGTATATTTGATTGCCCTTTGAATGAATAGAATAATAGAGGTCATCAGAGGATATTTATGAGATTTCGGGGTCACATGCTGTTGGTAATCGATTAGGGGAATCGATTATTTGAGAAATAATGAACATCGTTAGCACATTTAGTTGATGATTTTTTCATTTGAATTCTAACATGAAGTTTGTGGAAGTAACTTAATTTTATTAAGTACTGCTAGTGCATTAGTTTTGTATAACAATCTTTGCAATTGATATCAGAAACATCTCAGGTATTGATCGACCAATTCCAAAGGGAATTTTCTGAGAATATTTTCAAAGTTTTCATTCTGTATTCACGGCAGGAATTTTAAAGTGATAATTCTTAATTCATTATCACAAATTTATAGTTTTGGTCTCTTAAAAATTTTTTTTTTCATAATTAGCTTTGAAAATTTTGTATACTCGTGAATATTTTTGTGGTAAGGGAAAATTGCTACGTCGGTAGAGATATAATTGATCGATTTGCCAATAAAAAAAAAACCACACTAAATACAAGTTCTTGCAAGCAGAAATAGGGAATAAACTTTTGCGGTTAGGAAGGGTAAAGTGACCTGTCGTTAAACTTCCAAGGGATGTGCTAACAAGTTTGCTGTTACTTACAGGGTTAGACATGACACTGATCGTCAGTTTGGAGGCTTTTATGGAGTCAAAGATTGTCAGGTCATCTCATAGTAAGCTAAAGTGTGAGCCACAGTATTTTGCTCCAAAAATGAGATCTTGTGCTACAAATTTGATGTTTTTCCTTATTGACTGTTTTCCATGAATATCATCTATTGATTCTATGGTGAGTATTTGAATAATAATAGAATTATAATTCTTTTATCGATAACTGAACCCTACACACAATATCGTTACAAATTTGTTCGATATATTGGCAGCTGATTCTACATGCAAGCACAATTGTTATGAATATTGTCAATAGTGCGTATTATGTTCCATATATATATTTATTTGTTATTATTATTTGGGAGTGTTGCCATGGAGGATTGATATGAAAAATTGATTCCGGATGAAGGCTGATGATGTTACACCTGAAGGGTGTACATTGAAGGGTGGCTTTGTAGACCGCGGCTGCCATGGCTACATGTTTCCATATCACCCATGAAAATTTCACTAAAATGCCAGACTGAGAGCAAGTATTGTTGGATATTAATGAATGGCTTCATTGAAAAGTTTTCTGACGGATTTATTGGCAGTTGTTGGTTTTTGCCAATTTAAAGAATAAATTTCATTATAAATACTTGACGGTAATGATGTTTTCAATACTTTCGTTAGTCATATTGATAATTTTGAAAAGTATCTTAATTGAAATTCGTTCACCATCATTGTCTTCATACGATTCAATATCGATTAACGAAATTAATATTGATTTATCAATAAGAATAATTGACTTATTATTGAGGACATTTTCATTATACCAATTTGTCTGTATTTGTGATGGAATTTAAATATTTCTGTACAACAAAATAAGAATTTTATTTCTTTCAACATGGAAAAGCGTTCAGACATCTCACCAGCACAGATTTCACAAATGAAAATAATCCCAAGTCGTCACAGCGACAATTAAAGGGGAATTGTTCAGTCGATGGGAGTTCCCTAGTCGACAGTCTGTATCATAAGAAAAAGTAATAAAGGACTCTAGAAGATTGTAGAAAAATCTCATGGTCAAATCTGGTCGTTAACGAACCTTTATTTCTCTTACGGGATGTGGAATATGCTGGTTGAAGTTGGGAGATTCTCGGAAACACGGAGAGATTATCAAGGAAATGTTGGAAGATGCTGGCACATTTTTATCTCACAACACATTGTGATTGAGGTGGAAGGAAATGAGCTCCCTTTATTGTTGCCCTCTGAGGAAACAGATATTGATGTCTGTAACGGAGTCAAAAGGCTTTGGCGTTTGTTGAAACAAAATTTTTATGAAACCACCGAATTTCGCTTCTGAATTTGCCTGGCGATTCGCCAGAGCTCATCTCAATTGGAATGCATGGGCTGTTGGGAACATCTAAAAACTCCCTTGAAAGTATACCAAATCGGCTGGAAGATTTAATTACGTAAAAAGGTGGATTAACAAAACATTAAATATACGTTCATCATTTTTCAATGATTTTCTTTAATGCTCTTATTTTCTTTAATGTAGGTATTTTCATATGTCCGACTTATTAATTTACTATTTGCACGATAAACATCACCAATTAACAAATAGAAATAAATGAGTTTATTCCTGATCTAGAAAAAATTACTGTATTTATGTAAATTTCATGATATTTACTTTTAATGTGATGCCACAATTTAAATGACATCATTGAGCCATCAAAATGTTTGCATACATTAATTATTACTTTATACTGTTAAAATTCTGACCCAAAATAAGTTATCATTTAATGAATACATTTTGTGCGATCACTTTGACATGTTATCAGGAATATGATGATCAAAAATAGGAAAAAAAAATGTTCCATATTTTCTGAGGTAGATTTAAGTGAAATTATTATTCCATTGCAGTCTGAAATTGACAAAGAACTTCACCATTAGGCGATAATATATAATTTTATATTTTCAGAGCTCGTCGATATTCATTATACGTCGAATTCAAATCGAATTCAATATATAAATAAAATGAATGTAATTCACAAAACAACTGAAGAAAGAAGAATAATTGAATACACTGATGAAAAGATCTACTCTCTCGATCTGAATACATTCGAGCACAGTTGCACGTGAGAACACTCAATTATTCGTAGTAAGTAAATAAATTAGTGCAGCGATGCTGAAGTAAATGGAAACTGTTGAAAAAGGATGATCTAGGAATGAGAAGGATGTTTTTTACAGTACTGTACTGTAAATAACTACACTGTATGCATTGATAAATTGTGGATCATGTTGACTATGAAAGAAGCCTGAAAGAATGAGAGCAGTTATTTTTATTTCGTGAAGAAGTACAATACAATGGAAACGCTTGAAATAGAACGAAAAAAAGAAAAGGAAATAATATTTCCACGTATAAACATTCACAAGGATATGGTTAAAAGAGCTGTGAAAAAGTTTACACACTTTATCGTTGTTCATCTTCTTAAAACAATATTCTTTTAATGACTTTATGATTCCAGTGCTATGAGTTAGACATGTACAACTGTCGAAATTGCGATCTTAAAAGCGCAGAAGTTAGCAAGTGGATATTGTTTATTTCTTGTCAAACTGTTATAAATTGAAAACATCTTTTTATGGAATGACTTTACACATTATGAAGATAAAAGCATTAGAGTAAACAAAACTTTTTTATATCAAATGAATTTCTGATTTTTCTATAGCTGAATGAAGATTTTATTGATCACTGATGAATTGAAAATGTTAAACAAAATTCATTCTACAGAGAAAGTTTTATTTATACATTATAAGGATTGTAAAAGTGATTAATAAATTTGTATTTCATCGTCTTATTATCGCCTTAATAACTCGAAAACTTTACAATATCTCTTCCTGATTATTTTTCCATTTCGTTCCAAAGAATTTCATAGGAATTTTAATAAAATTCTCGTTTCCTTGCACAACTTTGTTTTCTCAATTGTTTGTAATATTTTTTCCAACTTTGTCAGGCCAAACTCGCAGTATTCATCACAAAACAGATTTGCTCACTGTGAACATGTTTATGCTTGAGTGAATGCAATCAGTAATTCTTTCTCAATGTTCACATACATTCTTTCGTATATCCCATCTTTGAAAAGTATCTGAATTTTACAGCAGTAGATAAATCGATGGAGTATACAATTTTGTTGCCCCAGATGCTTCTCAAGAGAGAATATCATTGATCCAATTTGAAAAGTACTTTGCGATTTGTGAACCTATTTGGGATGAAGAACATTCCTCAAAAAGTAGTAAATTTCGTTGAAAAATAGTAGATCAACCAATTTCTACAAGATCAACACAATTTCTGGCATCATATGTCAACCTGATGGGATTTACATAAAATTGCTCCTGGCAATAGAGTGTAAAAGCAACTACAAACTATTCCCTATTGTCGACTATAATGATGAATAATGTATAAGGAAATGTGGAAACCGGAAATGTCGAGTGATTGTATCGAGGCAGGACTTTTTATACTCCGGCATATATATTTATTACGCATGTAAGATATATCAAGGAGAGGGATCGACGTCACTTGACATGGAATCAATGAATATTCGGGATATTCTAATGTACCTATTGAACTAAACCAGTATATTCACAGTATACTGTGAGGATGAATTAGGAAATAAATCTCCGGCGCAGCTCAATGTTCTTTATGAATGTCAATCGATGGCTATGGAAATTTTTCGATCTACGTGCAAATTGAAATGATGGTAAGTTGAGCGATGTAATTGAATAAAAAAAACATTTGGAATAATCGACGCAAATAAAAACACAGAAATTTCGCATATGCATTCGGTTTTGAAACTTGAACGAATTTATTTTTTACACAAATTGATTATCGTCTTTTTGAATTTTATTTATCTGTTTGGAATGTGATGAATGAAATTTCATGTTATATTTCATTATTGGAATGGTGTAACTGAATTGGAGGCGGAAATGTTATGGCATGACCTCTTCAAAGTGATTTGCAGAAGTTTTCGTTTACTGCAGTAGGAAAAATTGTTTTTCCAATAATCGGAAATCGCTGAGTGAATTTTTTCCTTTTATAAGGTTGAAAATTTTAAATGTTTGAAGATTAGTTTGAATTCTATATCCCCTTTAAATCACACGAGCTAGAAGTTAAGATTCTATCCTTTGTCAACCGTTTGTTCACATTTCGTCAGCTGACATGAAGTGTTATGAATGTCCCTGTAGAGCCGGCTTTGATCGGACAATTAAATGTGAAATATGTCACGAGAGTGAGGAAAATTTCTACCATTCTGTGAGCAATCAATTGTTCATTTCAGAAACACGCTGTAAAGGTATGTTTTTGTTACTAATAAATAGCAATTTATTGATTGTTCTTTTATGTTTCGTCATTGGACTTGATTTGTATTTAATTGAAATTATTAATTTTCTTTACATAGAAAAGACTGCGATGATTCTTTACACTTCAATTGTGATTTTTCTGTTGATTACTCCTAAATCACTGAGAACAAAATCTTTAGATATTCGAACAACAAATTGAGCGATACTTTATTAATATTATTGACAACAACATGAAATAATTGCGAAAATGTAAAAAGAATATAAACTCCTCGATTAATATTTATCAATAAATCATTCAGTGTTGTTGATCAATTTATGTCAAAGGTACTAAGCCATATCGAAGCTCTGAATTATTTCTGTTTTCAACTGATAACAATAATGATGATGGATTAGTTTCAATTTGAAAGGCTTATAAAATGATCGATATACCAAAAATGGTATGATGAATCGTAACTGATTGTCTAAATTTAAAAGTAGAAGTGAAATGTGATAACACTGACATGTAAATCAGTAAACAAGAAGATAATTATTCTGTCTTTGATCGTCTTTTGTTCAAATGAGATAGGAGTGATATTCCTATTTAAGATCAGAGAAAATTTTCCATTTTTTTTCTGTGGGTCTCTTCTACACTTGGTGTACCATACAAATTGAAACTCAAGTGTGCATCCACGTGCAAAAGTCACTTCCAACTACAAATACGGTCGATATCAACATAGAAAAATCGTGGACATAAAATGTTGAAGAATTTTTATGCACGAACAGACTTCTTTTATATTGAAGGTGTAAAAAAATATTTCTCTGTGAAAAACTTTCAATTAATATGAACATTTTTCGTATTGAAACACGAAGAATCTTATAAGATACTGAGAAATTTTGTCAAAGTCGAACAAGATAATGTACGAAGTGTTCATTGAATTTTTTCTATGAATTTCAATTTCTGTTTAGACGTTGCTATTTCTGCAACATTCGAAAACGTCTGCAATATTAAGTAATTCTTCCAATTCCCCATCAGATATTTATAAACATTGAAACATATGCAGAAAAAATTTTTTCGCCATTATTCAATATGGTAAATGTAGAAAATTTGATGGTAGACCTGTTTTGGTCTTTTATGTTAACAATTTCCGCCATGAATTTGTAATATTCCCTTTTTTAAATGAATACTGGGAAGGTTGAAGAATAATCGATTCTTTCCGTCCCAATTTTCAGTTCCTGATAATATGAAATATTAAATTTTCCATATCACGCCTGTTATTGACAGATTGCAAAAGGTTTATCTTTTGATATTGTTCATTGGAGATTTGTTGCGGAAAAATTCTCGGTGCTACACCGTTGCAATTCCAACCGAATGGAATATATCAGGCGTATTGATGGACATATTTTTACGCTTTATGCAGGCACACGTTGGAGAATTTTTATATACATTTATATAAATAAATTGTTTTACGATGGAAGAAGTTGGCATTCTATCGAAATGGTTATTCAACAACAAACGTGTTCGATCCCATATTTTTTATTTTATTTTTCAAATTCAATCGGCTAAACGAATTGGATTCTTCCATACATATTTATTCATTTTTTTCATAGTGTGCCAAATTTGAATACTCTAATAATTATGTTCATATCCAGTTGGTTTCATAATTTACCAAAATAAATTTTCTACTTTTCCCTTGTTGGTGATATAGAAACATGACATGAAAAAAATGGAGTCGATCTTCTATAATTCTTCATAATAGAATTCTAGATATTACCCAACAATTATTCTCTTTTAATTCCAATCTTTGATTGATTCACATTGACGTTGAAACAATTATTTATAACAAAGACAACTGCAACATTTGCATCCATCACAATTTTTAACTTATTTTATTTTGTGAATGACCCAAGGCCAAAATAACATCCGGCTGAAATAAAGTAGCACATGATCATTTTGCTTCCTTGAACGTACACATTTCTAACATTTTCAGTAACTCATGGGAAACAAAAGGAAATAATTGGGAACATAATTCTTATGCCACCGTTAACGACGATAAAAGAAGAACATATTTATATACATGGCATGGAACTCATACAATTATAATAACCATAGGTATAACCATTGTATTTAATCACAGAACATGTCAATGAACCTATTCATTCTCTACTCATAAACATTTTCTTATTAAATATCTCAATTTATCCTGTTCCTATTTTCATCGTTATCAAAAATCCAATATGATTCCAATAAATCCTACTGACTCATGTTCTAAAATGGGAGGAGGTTGTTCAATTTTACTGGATATCATGTTAAAATTAGATGTTTCACATGTAATGTTCGAAGACATGCTTGATGTGGCTAATTCGGTATTTACATAAATGCAAATGTGTATATATTATCTATCTACATCCTTGACATTTGAAATATCAACGCCAATTGAACTTGCAAATATGGTTCATATAATTAAATATTCATATGCTCATATATAAATAATAATATATACATATATATATATATATATATATTATCTGGTTCAAACATGTTTTAACTACAAATACAATTAAATTTATTTCGTATAATCAGAATGACTTAAGTCCTATGATGTAGGTACATGGACAATCGAATGAATTCAATAAATAAAGTTTGATGAGTTCCAACTGGTGCTTCAATTTAGTTAACTCCGATACAATTTGCCTGATAAAGGAGATGTTGGCTGTACTATGGAGTTAAGTCGCTATAATGTAGGATTCTCAACTGACAGATCAACAATGGATCTATGATGTTAAAAAAAAATATATATTTTTGAAAATCTATTATATAATTTTTTAAACAACAGTAGAATAAGTGACAGCATTTCCGGGTGTTTGCGTAGCGTGAGATTTGCCATGTTCCACCTCTATCGGATATATCAACAGCACGACATGAGAAAATTTACGAAGTGAATCTTTATGCCGAGAAAGAAATTTTGGAGTGAAAGATGTTAATGGTCATTGGAGTTTATCACGAATGTTTAGAAGCCCATTCGTTGTTTTTATGCTTCTTGTGGAAAAATGTGAAGTTTTTTTCTTTATGTAATGATTAGTAATGATTGGCTACAAGAAAACCAAAAGAATAGAAATTTAGTTCTTCGTAGAGATATGATTTAAATTATTGAATGATTAAAGTCCAACAATTGCACTCTATGCTTTCAAGGATTTCTGATGAAAACAATTTAAGAACATTTTATTTAGCTTTGACATGTTTCTCATTAGCTAAGTTCATGACTGAATATTAACAAGGACCTTATATCAAGTAGTTTACTTTGCGCTATTGTGATTCCAAGGACAATTGCCTAAGAATTTTCCAAGTCACGACACAAGTGTTATTGTGCATTTGGTTGGAACATAACTGGGAAGTGTTAACGATCCGCTTCAGTTAATTCATCCAGCTCCTCAAATAACCATTGCAGAAGTCATAGGGAAATTGAATTTGTGAAATCTGGATCTTGATTAATAATATCACTTGTGTCGTTTCTATATAATAAAACTGTATTGTACGGCGAATGTTGACATTTGAGTAATGAAATTTTCTAAAATATTTATTCATTGATTTGTTCTTTGATGAATCATGAAGATTAAAATTAAACAATGCGGTAGTTGTGTGTCGTCATTACATGACAGTATTTAATGCTTTTAAAGTAGAATACCAAGCAGAAAATGAATATCCGAAAAGCTTAGTGGTCGAACCATCAGAAAGGATTTCAACCCTAGATTGGTCACTGTATGATTGCGGCATTGTACCCCTTCCTTCTCATCGTATTATAACGAATTTGATCAGTGAAATAATTGAATAAAACTCTGTACTTTAATCTTCATAGATTCAAAGGAATATTGAAAATTTTTTAAGAGTCTTCTGAGCCTTAATTAGTTCAGGAAAAGAAATATTAAACAAATTCATTTGTAAGGAGCAGTTGATCAGTTTGATGTCTTTTTCCGTCTTTGTATTCATTCCTCAGCGATGAATCAATTGAGAAATTATATCGACTCGTTAACATTACTAACACATTTTATTTTTTTTTGTACTATTTAATGTAAAAAAAAAGGAAAAGGGAAAATATTGCAGTCGTAGTGAAAAAGCTCCACGATGCAACGATTTACGTTCATTGGAAATATTATAGAGCATGGTGACGTTTGTACAGCAAATACATTAGTAATCCTGGATATGTGATCCACAAACAGAGTCTCTTATATTGCGTTCGAAGCTAGACTGCAATTCAACGCTCGCAGCTCTGTATCTTTTAATGAAATACGATGAATTAACTCGCAATATACTGATATCAGGATTGGATTTTGTGATATTTACTTTGAACGTGCTTCATATTGATGAAACTCTTGAATTTATTTCATGCAGGGTTAGACATGCAGGAACGCTTACAAATTTCTTTTATATTCAAATGTGAGTCTCTGGTGGAGAAGAAAATTACAATTTAGACTACTCTTCATCAGGGATGAAAAGTATCTCCAACACTTGATCAATCGATCACTTTTTTCATCAATTAAACGGCAATTGGTGTAAAACATTATTGGAATAGAGTAAATATTATCGACATATTATTAAAATATAATCTGAGAATGTCCAAATAGATCCGAGAATTTTTTGCAAAATGACAGATTTGTCACTGATTACCTGAAGTTAGAGAAGATTTATCACAATCAAACAAACTGTCTCAAAAAACGCAAGAAGAAGACATGCATGAACCTCCCCATTGACCTATATAGTAAACCACAAGTTGGTTTGCCCGGTGGGATTTGACATCACCAGTTGTCTGCTAGCGGCAAGTGGTCATGGAAAAAAAGTGCATTAATATTCCTTCGCTTACATAGATTTTGTCTCATACATGTAACATCTTGATAACTGTCAAGTGTATAATTTGTGATATTTGTTAAACTCCCTGACATGAACACATTCTAAAAATTCCAATCTATGTGAAAATGTAAATAACAAAAATCAATTTATCGAGTTTGTCACATACCAGACTGGCAAAAAGTATGACCATTGGAATTGTCTATATTGTTGAGGGTCGACAGTTCAGATAAGACTATGTGTTGCATTACCAATACGTCGTGATTATCATAACTGTCACGATTACCATTGTGAAAAAAATGTATGGTTAACCCTACAGATAAATAATGACAGCAGAATTTCGCAATGTTTATGCAAATATGTACGTGGGCAACTATGACAGCAATCTAGATTACTGTTACAGATATGCTGCTACAACTGTTTGTTGTCAGATGAAACCCACGCGACATCAACAGTGCGTGAGTTGTATGAGTAGTACGTCATCATGCAGACTTGCGTCAACGTCAGAATAATAACAAATGTTACAAAGAAAAATAATCTTAAAATCACAATTTGCAATAGGTATTTTTTTTTAGTAACAATTTCACTACAATCATGTGGAGGGTTTATTTTTATCAATATTTCTAGATGATAACGAACACAAGTCTGACCATTTTATCTCCACAAACTCTTTGTGATGTACAAGAAGTAGAAAAAAGAAAATTCTTTCAATGGAATCAAATTATTGTTGTCGTCATACATCGATGTGTTAAAATGTACAAACAACTATTTTTCAAATCGTAAAAGTTCACTGTTTAGTTAATACAACAATTTAAACTTCAATGGAGCAAATGTTATTATGCAGTAGATACATAAAATATTATTGCCAATTAGACAGTTATAATAGTATCGATCGTGTAACAATTCTCTATTGTCGGTAGCTTAATACAAAGTACCCCATGAGTAGTTTCCACCCACATTATGTGTGTGTGAGTTGTGTGGATGATACACATACCTGTAATTGCATGTATCTTGTAGAACAATATAGTCAAACGAAGATAGAACCTGTTTCCAATGCCAAAGGACGAATCCCTATTCCACTTTCCCTTTTCAATATGTTGTCAGTTGAATTCCTTTGTAATTCATAGCCTTTAACCATCAAACCATCATAAATATATTTCCATATTCTCATTGCTAGAAAGAATTTGTCGAAGTCATTACATAGAATGCATATAAACCATATGATGTTTTATTTTTTGTTCAGGTTTGAAAAAGTTGACGATTACAACATTTCTTACGAAATTGTTCATACAAATCGCTGTCAAATTGTCATCTTTTAACTCTAAAATAATAAAAATTGTCTAATTTTTTATTCGATACCAGTGAAGTACATTTTCAATTCCAAAAATAAAACGACAATTTCACGTCAATATGATGGGAAGTGTTTGAATAAATTCGCCACGATATACATCATCAATGAGCTTATTCCTATGGGAAGTTGTTATTATGATGGTTACATGTTGGCTTATGGACAATGCGTAGATACCCTATAGAGAATTCCCTTCTATGTTCATAAAGCAATACTGTTCGGATCCTCACTAGAGACAATATATCAGATGCTGCTATAGGTACGTTGAGCATCCGACCGTTCGATGTATCATGCACAAACTTTGCATAAGTAAACTCAAAGTCGTGTCATATTACGCCTTCGTGAGATGGAACTACTACTGGTCCCTGGCTGGTAGCGATATGGCCTATCTTTATGTAATATCACATGTAAATAATTGTATATCAACACACTTGGGGATTAAATAACCCAATAATTATTAGGATTTGATTTGATAATCATCGTAGATGTCATCAAAATTGGTATGGATTTTTTTAAAGACTATAAACTGAATATGGAAGATTATATCGGTGGGTATATTGTCTGTGATTACATATCATTATAGATGATGATGTGGTAAGAACTTGAATTGTATGGTATGGATGTGAATTATCATGTGTTGACGTTGTCCATGTGAATAAAATCTGAGGGGTAGAATCAAATGGAAAATAAACCGGTTTATTGAGTTTTCACTAAATCATTTGAAGTCCTGTCGTGGGTCAGTAATGATTACCCAATTCTCCTAAATTACAATTGGAACGATGATTAATTGCAGTCTAAATCTAATTCATCTATTTAATGGTATACATGGAACCATAAAATGATTCAACATTACAGATAATAGTCCTCTAGATTGTTTTTTTCACCCTTGTATTATTCGTTCAGATAGTGCTTTTGCTTCTCTATACATTGGTATGAATTCAATGCTAAATTGAAGCAATTGAGAATAACGAGTGATATTGAACAAAAGTGTTTGTTGTCAATCGACTTGAAACATCAGATACAAATCACAAAATCAAAAATTGGTATTGTTGCACTGAAGTTAAAATTTTAAGGATCGAACCACAAATATTGGGATGATCAAATAAACTCGATTATTATCAGATGTATTTTCAGGAAAATGGCACTTGAATTATGTTGATATGGAAATGAGGATAAAAAACTTTTTCATTGATGTTCCAAGTTGCGAAAGTGAAAATATTGTAATTAAGAGAAATGTAATTTTTTTCATCAGAAAGTTTCTTTTGATCTTCAATAACATTTCTCCAAGGTACATTTTTTACATCTGTTGAATTGAGAAAGGTGATATACATGGGTTTACCATCATACCGTGTTTTCACCCATGCATAATGGTAGTAGCAAGTGGAAACCTACTGGGCATTATACATATTGCATTTACATATATATATATATATATATATATAAATGTATATCTGTTTCTGTTGAACTAGCGCAATTAAACGGTCTCTTTATACTTTTTACTCTGCTTATTTCCAGTTTATTATTTCATGGCTTTCTAGAGTGTTTCGAGTTATCTTGATATTCATGCTGTAATTTGAAACTTCTTTCTTGATGACTCCAAGAAGCTACGCAAAATATGGTTTAATGATGTTACAATAAATTTATTAATGATGTGGTTTTGAGTATTCGTTATTATAAAATTTGTGGTAGAGTTTCTTTCAATAGATGTGACAATATTTAATTAATTCCAACATCCCTCCTGATATTCCTTGAATACAATGTGTGAACCATTGATGCGATTATTTCGAAATTGTTTGATGAGAACATTTATTGACTGTGCACTTGGTATTGATTGCAAACAGAAAAGTGACTCATCTCATCCAAAGTTGTTTGGATAGTATTTCTGTACGGTTGCATTCATTATCAGAAATGTCTTCCATCTCTATAGCAGTTTGCTAAACAAAAGTTGTTTCAAATATTGTTCATGATAAAATAATAATTGTATGAAGTTTATAATTAATGAATAATTGACAACGAGTATTTTTAGAAATGGATTCAAATGTGTTGATGTAAAAGAAAAAGAACTGAAAAAAATTTAAATTATATGTTTTAAAAGGAAATTTTCTCGTATTAGTTTTTTTTTTTGTAAATGTCTGCCTTATACATAATCTTGGAGCGAAAAGTGTTGCTGACATATCACTCTGTTATTTTCACAATGAATCTCAAGAATTTCTTGAACTTGAAGGCTCAACCAAGACAAATTCCATAAATTGTAAAAAGAACTGTTTCTAAAAAACTGAACGTTTCTCTTTGTTTTTGCCATGTTCCTTTCATCTTAATTTTTTTTTCATAGAGTCTTGTTAAGCTTCTCTAAGTTTCTCTGCTTATGAAGTTCACTATTGCTATATAATATTGAACTCCTCAACACTTCCCAAGGTATTACTTTTCTCTTTTGTGTTTATTCGTAAATTGACGCTTTGTGTTGTGCTTCATATTTCGAAAACACCTTTAACCTTCAGTAGTTATACAAAGTGGACCATTGCCGATGAAACCAACCGGTAGAACCAACAAAGTGCGACAGTAGAATGATTTCAAAGAGAGGAGGAAAGTAAAAAAAAAAATAAATAGAGTCAAACATCGGAGTGACATAAAATATATTTGAGGACAATGAATATTTTGTGAACAAATTTGCGATTTTGTTTCTTTTAAATATATTTCATTTGATATAAATAATTCTTATTGAAATGAAAATTTTCAAAGGATATCCGTTCAAATTGATGCGAGTTAAGTGAAAATTTTCAATTATTGTCGTCATACTGAATATGGTAAAGGAGAGCACTGATGTCATCACCGACAATAGGGACATTTTACTACGATGTTCAGCTCATAATTGAATGCTGTGTAAAAATCCATTTCCAATATCACAATAAATTTTACTGACATCACAATATTCACATCTTCTTGCTTGACAGTTTCATGAATAATAAATCATCATTTCCAATAGTGTGAATCACCATAAAAGTATGATTAATTTTCCATTTTTGCTGCATAAAATTTTTGTTGTATTCAATATACATATGACAGTTTGACCAGATTATATTCGGGAATATATTCGAATATTAAATACAAGAGAACTCGTTCACAAATGAAAACCTGATATAAACAAATTTTAGGCAGAACTGGAAATATTCTTTTGTGACTGTATATTCCATTGTTCAAAGCTTTTTATGATTTGACTATCTAAAAATTTTTCACTTCACTGTGTTCAACTTCACATATGAAAATATTTATAATAGAATGTTATAATTGCTGTGTGACAGGGAAAAATGTAGAGTACCAGAGCTTTCGTTGACGAACGTACTTTGAGGTGAAGCGTGGAAAATGATAGAATGAAGGAAGTCGACGAGAGGGATTATGAACGTTGGCCAAAATAATAAAATGAAATAGTCTCAAGGGAGAGATAAAAGAGGTGGTCATTATCTGAGTAAAAGAAAAATATTATACATTTTTTTCTTTTCATCAATGGCTTTTTCAATTTTAATAACTGCAAGAGTTGAGAGATTACTCAAATTAATTCTATTGTTTTACTTATCATTATAATTAATTTGAAATATTGAACTGGAAATAAGGATTAAAAATTGTCAAATAGAGATTGGAAAATTGAGTTTTGTTTAATCATAAATTCATATATTGCTAGAATTATTGTATGAGATTGCTTAAGTTGATTTGAATAATTTAAAGTGATGAAAAGAAAACTTAATTCTTACTTTATACTGATCTACCTCTTGTATTCATTCTCCCTTCGACAGTGGTGATTCCCATGAGATTTTTTTTTATTTATACAAAACATGTGAGAGAAAAAAAATTGTTAATAAAAATTCGACGTTAGAGAGTAATTCAATGTTCCATTTGTAATATTTGGCGGTGACTCGGCCATCGTGTCTCTTTACAAGTAGATACTGCCATCATGGTCAGACATTCCTGTTCAAATAAAATTATGAAGGTAACTCCGTCAGCACTCGCAAGTTTGGTCGATATCTGACTATAGCTTGTTATATATTTAGATAATTATCGTAGCGCAAAGTGGTATTATTTTGGTTAACGATGAATCATCGAATCAAACATTTTTGTATATAAAATCAAGAACAAAATCATTTATACATTTTCATTTCTTTAGAGGTGAGCACATTTTCACTTTAGAATTGTTTTTGCACATGACGTTGAAAAAATGATATATAAACAGTAAATATATGAGATTTTCGTAGAATAATTGAATTAGTGGTAGAGACATTATAGTGCACACAAGTGAAAATCAAATTATTCAATCGATTGAACAATTGAAGAATTCAATAAACCAGGCCAAGCCATGATATCGTTGATATATTATACATTAACAAAAAACTCATATTTAAACTCAATCATATTTAATAATTCAACAATCAAACAGAACAGCACAAATAGACTCCACATTAATATTTATGAAAGAAAATTAGTTTCTAATGGATTGTGGACTTGAATAAATATCAAACATTTTAACTTAATGTTCATCAATATTTAAAAAGTCTCAAGAATTTATGATAAATTTAGTATTAACACGAATTGTAAAAATAACAGATTGAAAATCTGCACTCAATAACTATTTATTCAACCGTAATAAATCTTAATTCAATATTCTTCAAATTATGTTTATTAAAATCAGTCGCCATGAAATTCACGATGTCCTCATTTTAAAACAATCATAAAAATGTCTGTGAATTTCGTAATTTCAAATTCAGTTTTTTCACTTGTACTTTATACTATCAAATGTAATTACGAAATCCTATTATAGAGATGAAACCAAAACGATATTTTATTTAATTCAGATAAAGTTAATTAAAAGTTGATAAATTTTTGATTTTTTACAATAATTAAAATTTAAAGGTTAGTGAGTAGATTCATTCACAACATTCTTTCGTCAATGACTTTTTCAATATATTTTCAATTTATGGATGAATTAAAAATAACACAGTTTAATTTTCATCTTCATTTATGAAGGGACGATAGAGATAGAGAAAGAGAGAATCGAGCTGAATTTTGTATGACAGGAATTTCTTTCAGAACAAATATGATCTCATATGATCTATATCGAAATAATCGTGTGTGATACAACATAATTTTTGCCAAGAGCCCTGTTCAATTCGACACATTGGTGCGCGTTAGAAGTGGCATATCGTGATAGTTTTAATGGGTCTTTGAATGGGGGGGAAAAAAACACATAAAGTAGGGTAAATGTGATGGAATCCCGACCCTCGTTCCATTTATGAATGTCTGTATACATATTAGGGTGCGTCGGATTGAATGACAACTGGTGTTGTTTTTTTCTTTTTTTTTGTCTTCACATTATAGTGTCAAAGTGCAAAAAAATTGGTAAAAATACGTTTGAGAAATGCGGGTCCGTCTATGTCAATGTGTCATTTTTATATATATGAAATAAAAAACGATATCGAAAAAAGTAAATACTTTTACTTCAACCTTTGCGAAATATTGACCAATAACTGGCGTCTATTTATATACGACGTCTATAATTTTTATTTAACTAACGATTTCTTGCTCCCTATATTTAATTACATTTCGAAGACCCTACAAAAGTTACTGAAAGAAAACACGTGAAAATAAATTTAGACTATTAAAATGAAACGTCATTTCCTTGGGAAGCAAATTTTGAATTATATATTTTCTATTCTGATTTTTTTTTGTATTTGAAGAATTCCATGATTAAATAATATCAGATTAAATAATTCACGTTTGAATCAATTAATTGACAACTTTGTCAGAGAAAAATAACATTCACATTATTTGCCGTTCTTTCTTTTTATTCCAATTTTTCTTAATTCGATATGATTTACATTTATTAATAAATTTTTTTTAGATTTTTCGTGACGATCAAATTCCAATTGTCGATTATATTTTATCTGAATGACCATCAGAAACTATGTGAGAGCTTTAAAAATGTTGATTATGTAATTATTACGTTGACAGAAATTGATGAATTTAACGAAAATGGAACTTGGATTTATACATTTAATTAGTCAGTCAACACAATTAGATTGATCATTTTTTACTGAAATTACAATTATCCTCATGAAACAATATAATTGTTCTTCAAGTTCTGAATTGAGTTACTATTACTTTATGTATATGTCATATAATTACATTCATCAGTTCTGAAACTCCATTTTGGGCAAATGACGCGAAACTTGAGGTGGATAACCATCAACATGATTACCAAGTTAGAACAATCGCACATGAAATTAATGTGGTACCGTGTGTGGTTGAAGAAATTGTATGTTCGTGGTGTTGAACAGTACATTAGTGAGACGAGCTTTCAGCAGTATGGGAAGGTCGCGTCCCCAAATGATTTTTATTTGAACACACACGCAACTATCATAACTAAATTTTATTCTTCACACGCATACACAATTAAATCAACAGAATTTTGATACTAAATCAGCACAATTTGAATATGAACTGATTTTACTGTGCTCAATGGAATAATAATCGAATCGAAAATTTTGTTGGTTCTACTTGACATCAAGACTGAGTTAATTCTATCGCAATTGTTTATCACTGTTCGTATCATTGTGGAAATAGTCCACAAGAATATTTTATACAATACATCGTTGACAGACTTGACTGGATCTTCTACTACTATCAAAACATGAAATGCTTAAAGAGTCATGAAAAATATTCCCTTCATTAAATAAATATGATACAATGAATCATTACAAAAAACAATTGATTATGTTCGAAATATTTTATATAATCCATTCATTATATTCGAAAAATATGAAAAGTTTATTCCTGATGTGAAAATTAACGTAACACATAAGTTTTCTTGAGTAAGGAATAATTTCACGCGTCTGAGATTTTCAAGGTATGGTAAAGCCAGTCTTTATGTTCACAAAAAAATACTTTATTATGAGATTTACAACGACTATGAGAGATTCAATCAGAAAAATACAGAAATAAATTGATGTATTCTTCGGTAATACTCACGTACAAGTGGAATCAGACTGTAGATGTTTCGCACAAAATTAAATTCGTGCCGTGATGAGACCTTATTTATCTAAGTTCGACATTAACCGCAGACGCAACTTGTCCAACCATTACGTGCAAGTTCTCGAGTGATCAGCCACACTCTTGATTTTGGACCTTTAGCTAGCTATATTTTTATTACACGTTGGTAAGAATCGATTGAGGTTCCATACACTTCGAAATGGTATTTTAGGATCAATTATGTAAACCTTGACCATCATTTTTGTGCTATATATTGCACAGTTTGTAATTAATTCATCGGTAATGGATGAAATATTGTCATGTGATTGGAAAAAAAAGAACAAATAAGCATCACACTAAAATGTTAAATCAAGTGTGGATTAATAATTATTTGAGCAATTTGATATATATGATAAATAATTGACTTTTTCAAATAATTCTAAAGTTTCATATCATTTTTTACCGCTCTTTAAATGGATTGAATGAACTTCCTTGAGAAACATTTAATTTTACTTTGTATTTCTAGAATGAATGACATCATTTGTTTGAAGTTACATAATTGTTACAATTCCTTTCTATTTGATTTCTCATCAAGTTCATGAACAGCAAAATTTCGTGAAATTTTTAAACTTGCCTTAATTTTCTTTTAGATGAGAAGGATTTTGTTAATGAATTTTTGGACGGTTAAAATGATCTCATAAAGAGACAGTGGGATTGTACATTGAATTGATGTTAAATTTATTATGGTATAACGTAGCAATTATTTCGTGACGTTTAAATGTGTAATAATTATTCTTTGAAGTTTGGGACAAATACAAGTTACGTTGGAGTTAGATAAAGCCTATAAAGCCACTTATATTCAGACGGTGTAAAATAAGCTTCATCAGATGTATCAACTCGAGTGCAATAATTGATGATGATGAGCTGGTGAAATAAAATTCAACAACATTTTATTCTATTATAAAAGACTTCATAAATGAGCAAGTTTAAATTGTGAGCTGAAATATAAATAGAAACAAAATATGAACAAATCGAGTTGTAAACTTTTGTTCATATGCAACATAGTGGATGATGTCTAGGCAGATGTGTTGTATTTTGTTTAGTTTATGCGCATATTTTCGTATGGATGAAATGTGTAAAATATGAAGGTAGATATAACAAAGTAGAACAGAATGCAAATTAGAATTGAATTGAAATAATAAACAAGAACTTTGTGAGCATACCTCATGTTGAATTCCCATTTCATTTACATGACCAAAGATGTTGGGTATCAAAAACTCTTCTGACGTTATAATACAGCAGATATGTCCATTGAAATATCACTCGCAAGTAATAAATGTTTTCAACTTTCATCGGAAAAAAATTGTTTCACTGTAGTTACTGTTCGACCATAAAGAAATCATTGCACAGTAGTAATATGAAGACTTTACTTTCACAATGTCATCATTGAACACTTTTCATTTGTCTATTATTCATAATAGACAAATTCATTATTGAAATTGTCCGTTATTCTTGTAAATGATAAATGATAATATTAACAATATTAATTATAAGAACTACTACTGTATATTGCCGATTGGCGTTTTTTGAATAAATAAATAAATAAATAATCAAAAGGTACTTCGATTTTTTATTTCCATTGATTGCAACAACTATTCCACTTAGAAAAATAACAGCAAAAAAACCCCACAAATTTCGATATAAAAAAAAAGGATAAGCAAATATTTTAATATGATTAATTTTCAGTATAATTTTCACATCACCCCGATCTATATATTTGACGATAGAATCTGTCCACGTGCTTTCAACGAAAGCAGTGCGAGCATGACTGAATGGTGGTTGGCTTCAAATGCGTCGATTCATTCGCTCCACTACCGCGCCTTGTATGAAGAAGCTCGCACAGACGCAGTTTGATTTAGTTCACAATCATCCCCCACATTATTCAAAATTTTACGACTTTAAAGATGCAAGATGATTCGTGATTTAGAATAGTTTTAACAGACTTGTTGCATCTTTTCCATTCAATATTAACGCTCAATAATCAAAATAAAATCTTATTGATTCAACTGCCACAATATTTCAATTGCCCTATGTCATTTTATCAACGTTTATGACATTGATAATTTCTGTAATTTATTTTTCTATAATTATTTCATCTTAAATGTATAATGCTTGATAAACGAATTTGACCAAGACTTTGTGGCCAGCGTGGCGATGATTTGGATATTTTCACACGCTGACGATGGGCAGACGATAATCTCTAACAGAATATCAACATCCGTTGCATGAGCGCACTGTTTTTCACTTAGAAATCTGAAGTTAAATACAAACGAATTCCTTCATGCACAACCTGTACTTCATGGCAATGTGTGCATTTACATGAAAGAATATTATAAACTCATTTCATTTTTAATGTTGTTCCTTCAATTTTTTTTATTTTTAGCATTAGTTTTTTTATCTGATCCATTATATGAGATTGGAAATGAAATTCGTATGGGAAGTGTTGCAAATTATCTCACGTTTTGCGTAGGAAGGTCAATATTCGTAAAAACTTTTCTAATAAATCTAATGTAGTTGTGTCGTAAATAAAAAAATCTCATTTTCATCAACTCAATATTTCATATCAATTCTATTTCTTATATCAACTATTCTATATATTGAATGAATAGGAAACCAGACAATGTAAACATTATGAAAACAACTACTTTCGTAATGGACTACCCTACTACGTTCGGGAATATTCGCAGTTTCTTTTTCAATATTTTTCTGTTTATTATTCTGTTGCGTAGGATATTCCATTTGGATATTCGATACACGTCCAGTGCTTATCATCATGTGGAGGGAATAATAATAAATGCAAATGAACATGAGATGTTGAAGAAACAAATATCTCTCGAAAAGAATTAATGGAGTTGTTGAAATAAATAGTTGATTTACTCTTTTCTGCTGCAATTGAAGGAGTGAAGTAGAAGGCTCGTGTGAAAACTTTGTTTATGCAGTTGAATTTTCATTATTGAAATCGTTTTGATAAGATTTTGATAAGATCATGAAGAACATTCGGAAATTTCATTATATCTTTGAATTCTATTCGCCAAAGTTTTGTTGACGATTATTTCTTATTGTCAAAGTCCAAAATTTTGAGAATTTAGAATTCTTAATAGCATTCAAAAGCATTAAAGAAATTCATTACAAATAGTTTTGAATGCTACTCATCAATTCATTAAATTGATTCTTAATCGGAATCTGATGCCAACATAACTGAAACAAGAAAATAATTTCATTATATTATACCAGAATTTTTAATTAGAAAATATTTATTGTCAGTACATAGATGTGATTACCCATATCGCTGTTATGCCATAGCATAATTGTTATCTTTGATTAAACTTATGCATAATTGTACTTTCATGAAAATTAAATTAATTTCTTTATGACTATAAAATTGTAATATAATTTTCCCCCTACTGTAAAATATTATAGCGACTTTCTTTATCTTTTATATTCTAATCATGACAGACCGAGATGAGTAGGGTGTCGGGCATTTATGTCCACGTATAATTTCATCTAAATATATTTCCAACGAATAAAAACATAATTTAATATAACGAAATAGTAAATTGGCTCACGAATAAACTCTGGATGAACTTAGAATTACTGATGTATTTCATCGTGTTCTGGACCCAACTGGTCTTCATCTGGCTACACGAAAGTTTTCGCAAGATGATTTTTGCCACTCAAATTATTTTCAAGGTTACAATTTTATCCCATCTGGTGTTGACTTGGTCCATATAATTATTTGATATTTCCCTATTCATTCCTCATTCCGTAACACATTGACGGTATATTTCACAATTTTTTAAAAATATCAGAGTGCATCATGAAAATAATAACAGTTTTTTTGGTTAATCGTTTATGTGATTAATAATTAATTGAATTGATTCAATTATATTAAAATAACTTTTATATTTATTCTGAGATAAAGGTTTCTTATATTCACCTCAAAACTTCTGATATCAGATATTCATTATTCTTTATGTGTGAATCTATAACTTCAGCGCACGCGCTCACTTCAAAGTTGATCGATAATGCAATGAGAAAATGATGTTCATATATTAGGATATCAATTGCTAGGGAAATAATTCAGAAGAGAAATTCAACGTGGCTAAAATAGAATTATTAAAACAGTATTAAAATACGTTTGAATATGCTGTTATAAACTGGAGATAAAAACGGATGCGAAATAAGTTCGTCTCATATATTTCTACAGAATTTCAACAATTGTTTGAGGAACTAACACTGTTTGACCAAGATCAACATAAGTATTTGCAAAAATTGTAAAAGGTTGATCTGGGATTAAATAATGAATAGAGAGTTTACATTGTTGGGAAGCTTAACAATCACCAGAGTTGGATTTTATCTTTGAGTTGCCTGAAATTTGCTTCATATATCATCAAATTGGACAAATGAAAATTGAGAATTTTAATATAACTCTGTAGAGTTGTTATGAATTAATCAACAATAATCAGTAACTCATTGACTGCTGATGAATACTTAAAAGATTTTTCAATCATACTTGATAAAATTACTATTCATGAGAGCAAGTGAACAACTAAATGTCAATATCTTTTAATCAAATGTGAATAAATGATTTATTTTAGTTTTGATTGAAATAGTGATTTGAATGTCTGTGAATTTTTTCAATCTTGGATGGACCCTTGTGCTGTGTGGTCAACAGTTAAAAGACAGATAATAGATGAAAAAGAAAGCGATACTTATTGATTGTTAACACGTTCATTTATCATCTTTCATTTTATTTGATCTTTGAGTCTAATTTATGCTAATTGAATAAATAATAATAAATATAGTTATCATCCGTACACAACCAGAATATGAAATTTTATGACCGTTTGATTTCTAAAGATTTCTAAATTGGAAATTCTTCTTCGTATAAACTAGATTTTGTTATAACCTTGTGAACTCAGTTCTTTATCAGCCAAATATTGTGCATCACCCTTCACAAATTTGTACTGTGTCTATAAAATATCTTGGCATGAACTCTCTCATATTTGTGATGTATTTATTTCTTGGTGGATATAAAGAGCTGATGTTTCCATGCATAAATCACAGGTTGTGAATCGCAACTCTTGTGATTTCAATAATGAAACAAAGACAAAGTACAAGTAATGACATGAACGTGTGTTTTTTGTGATGAAAGTATAAATTTGTATCTTTAGTAACAGATATAATGAGAATAATAAGATAATACATAGGAACGTGACTGTTTTACAAACAGATATTCACCTGCCTGCATTTAAATAACATTCACATAAAATTGTTTTGAATTCACTCGAATTGATTTTGATAAATGGGAGAATTATCGTCAGTGGAATGAAAGTTTGTGTGCAAAGAGCAGTCACCATGCGATTGAGATATTATTCGGAACAGCGCCGATAAAATTGATCAATGTTGTTATAGTTGCACAGTACAAATTGTTATCAGCAAAAAAAAAATATCCAGAATGATATTGCTCAGAGCATCACGGTATTAATGATCGAGGAGGAAAAGATCACATGAATTATTTAATATTCAACGAACATTATTCTACTGACGAGTGGGCAATTCATTGTAGCCAGTGACTGGAATTTTGGTACAATTGTGTTTATTTATGGCGTATCATTTTGTATTGTATTAAGATGAGTAGTTTTGTCGTGAGTATCTAAATATACACATAAACGAATATTAATCAATGAACAGGATTTATACAGTGCTGTTGATATTGTTGATATTTGTCTATTAATTGTCAATACATTAATACCTTGCAGATATATATTTTCAAAATAAACAAATCCTTCTCCGATGAGTTTGAACAAATCATCACGAAAATATATATTACATAACGATACATACAACCGAATATCGCAAGTCCATATCTTATATTTAAAAAATATTACAACATGAATTTTAGTTTTAAATAAAAGAACTAGTCAAATGAACGAAGAAAAAAAATAAATGTAAAGAGAAATAAAGTTTAATAAAGAGGAATGTAATGGTAGCGGTTCGAATTTCTATTTAGATGGTCACAGGATCGTGCCAACCGTAAGTCAACTTTTCATTGATCAAAATATAGTCTAACAAATACATAAAACAATGCAATACGATATGACGCATCATTTAAATTCACAATGTGTCATTTATTTTTAAATTTTCATATATTATGGAAGAAAATTGAACAGAATCTGATGAAATCTGACAGGAAATTTTATGGCCATTTCTATCATAATATGTTGAGTAGCCGAAAACGCTGGAGAAAATTTAATTGTTCCATACATATAAACACATATTTTACCCCGTTTACACATCTCCTGTGATGCCGTTCTAGTCGCCAGAGCCCTCACTGTCGCTATCGTCGTAATAACTCGAATTAAAGATGGGAGGGCTCAATGTCGTAATGGGCGAAATGTCGTCAGTGTCGGCACTTGAAGGTATTGAAGCTTCACATTTGGTGTCATGAAACTTTTCATCAAACTGTTTAAATAATAGAACATGCAAGAAAAGTTGAAGATTAGTATAAATTCTCGAAATATAGATGAATCATTATTAATAGAGTTCACTTACAGTTGTACAGTTGTCGTCACATGCCTCGTATGTGCACCTGATATTCAATGAATTATGACCAGGGTATCTCATTGGCACTATAGATGCATAAATGACATTTTTTCCTCGGTAATGTATTATATTTTCAATGTATTCGCGTGTGTCTCCGCATTCATGTATGGTCTCCCACTTATTATCTGCAGTATTACCAGGCGATACTTCACATGACACAATCGTCGCTTTTATATAATTGGAGGGAAGGGTTAAGGATAAATTATTCTTCTCGACAAAATTGAAATTTTTCGGAAACAAATCAAGCGAAGCTTGACCCATACTTGGTGTGTTTGCCATTGGTACATTAACGTGTACTATAATTGGTGTTATTGACCCCTTCAGATTCATACAATCAACAGTGTATCGTTTAGTTGACATCAATTCGGATTGGCTCTTTGTACCGAACTGAATTGTTGTAATTTTATCGCTTAAATCTGTCTTTGGAATCAAAAATTGCATCTGTTCTGTTATATTTTTTAATTTTACTGTACCATGTAGATTATGATACATTGCACGTGCGAAATTCCGATTCTGCATAGTCAACACGATGTTATCGGGGTTGGTACAATCTATTTTAACTCCCTCTGCGAAAAAAAGAAAACAATTTCATATATTTTCAAATGATGTTCATGTAAAATTGATGAGACGCATGAATGAATGATATTGCATATGAGTTTTATTTGTTTAGATGGATCTCGTTCAGAAATCATGCAAGAAATTATGAAAGTATTCATCAAGTGGCAGCATTTCGCTGACGAATGATGAGCTAATAAATCAAATCCACTATAAAAATCATTCAAATAAACACCAGTATTGCTTTCTCTAAATTCAATGCATTTACACGTTCGGTTTTTTTTTGTATCACGGTCACCGAATATTTCGTAGACGTCTAATTCTCCTTCCTATTCAAGTATTCAATTTTTCAACGATCTAGAGCATATTATTTTCTAGCCAATTCTATACAGATCTATAAGAGTTTTGTGAATACATAAAATTATTAGACAGTCGTTTCTTGCGTTTACCTGGCTCTAGAATATCACCGGAAGATACGATGGCGATAAATGCTGCAAATATCGATATTAATTGCAAGTCCATCATTATATTACGAGAAAATGATCTGTTTAGACAAACCGATCTGCTCTTGAACTCGGTGAAACTGTTGATGCTCTTCGGCAGCACGGGACTATTTATATATGATCGGTCAGTATCATAAGAATTCAGGAAATTCGCTCAGAATGATTCGACATGTACAAATGGCGTGCTCAATCGCGAAAAAACATGTTGACTGCAGAATTATCTTTACAAATATTTAATTTTTTCACGGTATTTTCTAATCTACAACGGAATATTATTGTGTTGTGACATGAAAATGTATACATATATAGTTGCCCTCTCTTCAGCTAATTTGTTTATAACATCGTGAATAATGAATGTAATTACTGTCATAATCCTGCGGATAAAACATTAGAATCACAATAATCCCTAGACGTTTTTTCTTGCATTTCCGTTTGGAATAAATTTTTCAACAGAAATTCGTTCATCTCACATCTCATATCTTACAAAAAACAAGAAATTTTCGCATAATTCAGATAGTAATTTGATGTAGCCACCGGAAGTTAATAACGCGGATGAATCCGCCAAATATTCGTGAGAAAAGAAGAAAATTCAATTATCAAAATTACTGAATTCGTTGATTCGACTGACAATATCTGAGGAAAAAATGGGAATCGAACAAGAGTATGTGACAAAACATTCATATTTATTCAGAACGTGCCGATACGCGAAGAACACAATAACAAATTTCATATAATTTCACGTACCGCTTAAACAACTTTGGTTGGTATATCTAATCTTTTTGAAAGTTATTCGAGAATACCTTATTTTCAACAGAATTTATTTCCTATTATGAAATGATATGGAAATTTGTTATACACTCTCTTCATTGTTGTTGAAAAATGAAAAAACATAGAAAAATTCTTGTGAAAATATCAAGATAACTCTCAAGTTTCTGTTGAAATTTCCCCGTTTTATTTCATCATCATCATGGATTAACCCGATGTATGGAAATAGATTTCATAGTTTTATATGGGCATGTTCTTCGTCAATTTTTTTCCACTTATGGGGATTCTACGATGTAAATTGAGCCCCTGCCAGATAAGTTTCTGTGGTTTATCCTATCTATAGATGTATTGTAATATAACTCAGCGATAATGTGACTTTATTTCTGTGTAGACTTATCTGTCTAATCTTCCTAGACAATAATTTACGGAAATTATGAATTTAGAGTGGAATAAAAATCTTAATGAAGACGGCGCTTTTACCACACTGTTGCTCTTTTTATGAAGATTAATATAGACGATGGTGCGTTGCACGATGTATTATGGATACGACATAATTAGTGCGTAATCCAATGTACCAACCAACATACCAGGAGCCCCTCGAGTCATCTCCTAAAACCCAACTTAAGATAAATTAACAGTCATTTATATTCTACACTTTTTGTTCATGAAGTGAATATGTTCTATTATATTCGCCAAATTCAAGGAACATTATTTTCGGTGGTTTTTTTTTTCACGGGTTGCATTTTTTCAAGGCATTACTTATCATTCAGTTCCCTACATGAGCTTTTTTGTAGCCGCAGGTTTGAGTTGATCTTTGAATATTTGAGTACTTACTACAATATGTGACCTTTATCACCAGCCATCATTCTGTTAAATCTTCTTATGAGCTGACAAGGTGACGAGTTTTCAAATTTTATTCAAAAACCATTAGAGTAACACGTCGTGCCAATCAATATCTGATAGGCATAATATTTCTACGAGAATGCGCCGTGAATTTCCATCATTTGCGAACTAACTGAAAATTTAGTAAGTAACACATGTTAGAAACATTGATATCAATCCAGGAGATAAATTTACAGTTCTTATGTAGGTCGTGATGGTATAATTGAAACTTTTTCATCTTTTTTCACAGTCGTTTCTTATAATCACAGTGAATTACTGTCGTAATTTGTTTGGCGCAACGACGATGCAACTGATGAAATTGAAAAACGACTTTTCTTTGAGAGACGCAACTGATTATTTTCATTGCCACAAAGAGAACATCTCTTTTATACTCAGTCCCCATCTCATTCAATCGTCAGAATCAATTGTTAATAGACTCTTTGAAGAAGTGGAATTTTGAATAATGACCTCGTGCAGTCATTGTTTTTCACATCAAAGCATTGAAGATCTGACCTCATTTTCCTTCGAATTATAAATCGCAATTCGAGTTATATGTGGTATTTAATTAATTGTACAGACATATTGCGAAAATATTGGCAATAAAATGAGCATGGTAGTAATAATTTGACATTATTCTTTAGATTTGAAAACGTAGAATAATTTGTTCGGTAGTTTGAGTTATCGTTCAATTATTTTTATTCAAAAGCAGTTCGGTAAATTCAATGCATTTCGATTCAATAACAGTAACAAATATTTGTTACTAGCCAATTGTTTGTCTATGAAGTCTATCGGATAATTGGGAGAATCATCAAAAAAAAAAAAAAAAAACTGAACATAATGGTGAATCCAATCTTAGTAGTCTTGCTGGCAACGATTTGTCTGGAAATACAATTCAATTTTATTTATTGGCTTCATTTATGAAATAATAAATGGAAATGAGTCGATCATCATCGTAATATAAAAATTTCTGGAAATATTTCTTTGGAGAAATCCTACCTTTGTTATTTGTTGAAAATGTTCTCCACACGTTCTCACCATAATTGGCTCGCTCGTCAATTCTTGCTTGTTTGCTGCTTCTCAATGTTATGCACAACAAGTCTGTAACAACCTCTTTTTTTATTTCACCCCTTTTCAACCATCACATCAATTCTCAACCGTGTTGCTTTCTTGAAATATTCTCATTGGGTTAACTTGGTGATGAGTAATTTCCCTAGTACTCTGTTAAATGGACGACAATTTGATCAGTTCAACTTGGATCACTTGAATAAACTACAAAAAAACTGAAAAGATAGAAAGGAAAATTGAAAAGAAAGAAAGTAAAACACACATATATTAACTAATAAAATTGCAGTTGATTCATGAACTAATAACAAATATATTTTTTTCTCCATATACGTTTTCATTACAGGGCGCCAGTTATAATTCCCTATAAAAGGGATAATCCAATTAGGACGGCCCATGCACCACATTATCGCAAACGGAAACCAAATTCCCCATACCAATATATAGTATCCTGAGAAGTAATTATTTTCCCAAAATTCCATCACATAATAATTGATTGATTGTAAATAATTAGGACACAAGCCCAGACTGTAGCATAAAAATACATTTAATATACAATTCGGCAATAACATGACTTTAATTATAATAAAATTTATCTGTCTTCACTACACTTCAATTTGCAGATATTATGAGTACAAAATAGAGTAAAGATCACCATGCCAAATTTTTCCTATACCGTGACGCTATTTTTATGAAGATTAATATTAAGGATGAATGAGCGCGTCGGACGATTCATTATGCATACGACATAATCCACGCGTAAGCCAATGTAAGCGACATTTCAGAGCCCTTCAAGTCATCTCCGGAACCCAAGTTTGGGTATATTAACAGTCATTTATATTCTATTTTTCGAGAATTTACATCGTACTATTCACGATGTTATACTACAGATATTACATAATGCATATTTCATGTGTAGAATTGATGATGTTTATAACAAATGGCTGGATCGGACAATTAAATATATCAAACAATAAAATTCAGTGGGTCGATTATGTCAAAATTATTGACATTAATTCAAGAAATATATGTGTAGATGTATTGCAGATTAAGTTTTTATCATTCGACAATTCCCAACTTCTTTCACAATTTCATCTAGTCACTATCACACTCCAGATTGAGTCAATTTTTTTTTTTCAATAATATTTACTGAAAATATTGTCGATTCATTTGATGGTTCATAATGCACTCTGCCCCAGTTTCCACTTCTCTATCGGAAAATAGGGGAGCATTGTCTATACTTTCATGTTTTTCACCCCATGTTGCGAAATACAAGGGGAGGACACTATCGACGCTTGTAGAATAGTTCTCTTGACCAGAGGTCAAGTTAGCACAAAAGTATCAACAAATATCCTATTAAATCATTGATTATGATTCAGGTGCTTTTGTACAGCCACGCTCGAGTTTGAATTTCTGTAGGTTTTATTTTTTTGTTGGTTGCAATTTAATCTTTTGTGTGTCTCAATTTATTTATTGCTTTTAAATGTAGCATCAGATCAATTAACAAAGTGATAAAACCGTAAATTAAATGGTGTCAACTCAAAGCAGATAGTTTTTAAGTTTTGGGTCATGAAAGAGATATGAGTGTAAGGTGAGACGTCAAAGTTCGTCGACGTCTTGGTTGAAAACTGGTGAAAATAATGACTGAAAACTCCTGTTAGTTTTAATTCATTCTCCCTTATTCCATTGAGTATTCCGTACTGAATGTCACGAGAAAGTTCTAGTGTTGTAATTTTTTAGAATTTCAAAGAAGAAAAATAATGAATATTCAAATACGTTCCTGGAATTAGATGTCATAATGCCATGTCGAAGGTTCAGAATATTTCAAATTCCACCGGAACCTTCTTCCACAGAAGTTTTCGACGTGGTGTCTTTTGTTACTCTGATGATGTAACTGATGAAAGTGAAAGACGACTTTCCTTTGACATACTTGTCCGACCATTTTGTCCACGACAAAGATTCCATTCTCTTTACGTTTCATCACAATCTCATTCAATTATCAGAATCAATTAATTCAACTTGTTAGAAAAAATTCAAATGTAAATATCAAATTTATATATGTTTATATATTTTTTACCTATGATATTGATGTTCTGATTATGCTGATTAGAAAGTAGTAGACAAAACGATTTGAAATTTATCAATATCGAATGCGACTTTCTAAGTAGGGTAGTTGCAATTATAATATCATTGCACAGTTGTCGAGCTTGCATGGTGAAATTTTGAAATCATTTTCAAAATGAATTTAACACTGCATAATCACCAAGGGTTTTTGAAAATTCTGATTAAATCATTGAGAAATTGACCAATGGAAGAATAAAAGGCAAATGTATTGCAACAGAATGTAAAGAAGGATCGAGTATTTTATGTACAAATCCACAATCGCCTCTACCGTTATAGGTATTACGAGTCCAATTCAATAGCATGCACTCTACAGGATTTATTGATACAAATGACGATACAAATCAATTAAATCCCCTCTGCAATGTCATAACAACCCACTGCTACAACTGCACGAATGTGATATTTCTATCTTGTTCCATTTTTCTACAATTTCATAAAAAGTTTTATCATTTTTTTACATAAATCCAAAACTCTCCAGAGACATTCTTGTATTCGATGTCACATGCATCGAGCACAATTGAAAATATAACTTTTCAACTGTCGATATATAACAAATGCGCAAATATCTTCTCTCTTTATGACATGAATGTTGAATCCGCTATTGATTCCGCTATGGTCAGCGAATGGACGCACTTCTTCCTGCCTATTTGAATACATGTGAAATCCTGAGACCACTGAACATATTGAAATAACGCACGTGAATGAATGGAACGAATCGAGTTTCCACAGATGAAAAGACATAAATAATCAATTCCCAAATAAATATTAACATTCAATATTTACTGTGTGATTGTTATCACAATGTCATTACTTTTCCAACCAAATATTATATTGCAAGATTTCACTCGTTTCATTTTTATCTTATACAGAAACTCCCTACGGTCTCTATGTTATAACTAAAGACGAATATAGATTGAACAAAACGAATTGAAACCAGAAAAGCAAACAACCAAAACAGAAAAAAGTACTATTCGTAGTAATATGTCAACTGATGCAATCATCACTCGTGTTTGTTTTAGACGAAGATTTTGTTTAAGAGAAAAAAAAAACAGCTTACACACGCAAGACCAAATGTCTCTCTTTGATTTCATATGTCGCCTTAGCTCCAAGACACACTGAAAAAAAAGTATTCTTGAATCGATATCAATAATATTGATGAACATGACGTTTGTCGATCGAGAATGAAAGTTTTTCCTTCAAACAGAGATGTGTTCAAAGTCCAAACCAAACCATGTTCATGATAAAAACTAAATGTTATATCATTGCGTCATGTACCATCATAAATTCCCATCATCCAATTCCAATTTGTTTTGATTAATAATTCATCATTATTATGCTGGAATAGAATTCACAAACTTCAGTTCAAAACATTTTTATCATCAATAAAATATCAGTTTGAACTTGGGAAAAAATTTATTATAATTTAAAATAAACAAACTTTTTCTCAATCCAATTGTTATACAAATGCAAACATTTCTACCTTACAAGTACAATGGGTTTATTAGCTCCTTTGGCTAGAGTCACGTTGTATCAGTCGATCAATTAGCATGTGCCAATTCTACTGAGAACACAACCATAAATTTTCGAGTATGAATCTTTTGTGACCTATGACACTTTCACAAATATATATATATATAAATATATGTATATATGTATATTAGTCTCGGCTATAAATTCACAATATATAAAGAGTGTTCTATTCTCATCTTCCTTTTTCGTCCTTGTTAATGAATGAATTGAATATTTTTCATAGCTTCCATATCAATTTATGAAGGGTTTTGAACTTGTGAATATCTATAAGTAAAATAACATTTTCTTATTGATAATTCCATGTGAATACAATTTATAATACATTAAATTCTTTATAAATGTACATCATTTTGAAGACTGGGTAAAGAATGTGTTGAGACTTGACTATTTTTCAATCTTTTCTAATTTTGTCTTCTGTTGTTTCACGTGGATGAACTGATCTCTATTAAATATGTGGTCGTTACGATTGCTTCATGATATATGTATTTTTTTTAGACTTATAGAATGACAAATAATGGTGTTACTGAAATGTACATTGACTGTCACTGGATTTGAATCTGAAAATCACTTGACCATCCTCAACAATGAAGAAAAGGAATTTATTTCAGCTCATTCTTACGTCTATCCTCTTGTGATTAACTATGTTTTGAGGAATAATTCTGTAATCCTCTGCCCATCCGTTCCCAAGTATTGCCAATGAATTTCACATGACAGCAACAGCTTGATGGTATTTTAAAGTATTCAGGACCAAGACTACCATCCTTTTGAATCCCAAGGAGTTGACGATAAATATACTTTTGTTCACACATTGTTCTGTATCCAGATGCAAATTCGTTGATCAATCTGCATGGACTATTTTCATTTCTAAAAATTAAATAATATTTATATTTATCAATTGCGTTTTTAATCCACATTCAAATATGTTGTTATCAAGTCCAAGTGAAAATTGGTGAATTGTTCGACTTGTAATTAGAAATATTGTTGCGTTGGTTCTATTAATTAAAAAGTTTCTTTCAGACATCATTTTTTCATTCTACAATAGACTAGAAAAAGATGTAAAATTTATTATGATAATTTATTACTTGCAAATCTCCACTCTAACTGCTTGGATGAAGTTCTCTCCATTCACGATGTACATCCGTTTCTCATCTCGAGTAACTCCCACCTTGGGATACTTCACTTCTTCCTAATAGATATGATCAAAAGTATTAATTGTCGAACGTGAGGGCGAAAAAAAATAGTAATCTTAAAATAAATGTTATTATACCGTGGATAAACACAGCGGCTCATCGTCAGAGCTGCCAATTCTGTTGTTTACTTCCACGATCTGAATCAAATAAAAAAACACGAGAATGTGATATAATTGAACAGTATTAAAGATAGAATCCGATTTTTCGTGAACTCACTTCATCCCGGCTTTGAAAAGAATCCAAATATTTATCATTAAGTAAACGACTTTCGATAAGGTCTGATGGGTAATCAGGAACATTTTCACAAAGAACAGAATTTTCACATGTCGGTGGATTTAAACCTTGTGGAGTGTATGACGGTTGTTCATCTGGAAATATTATCCGACCTTCATCATATGTTGATTGCGAAGCTGGAATAATAAATAAAAATTGTTGCTAAGAACAGAACAAAATTTTCAAACAAATGATTTTACACGTAACGTTACAATTTAAAAGGTAATTTAGTTGAAGAATCTATTGATAGGATGAACTTTCCAATTCCATTTCAAACCATAAAAATTCGTCAATTTTTTCGTAACTATATGAGATAGAATTTAAATTAATTTTAACTTACGAGCATCATTATAAAATGGGAATTTTTTAGGATATAATTTCTTTTCAGAAATACTATTTTTGTCATTCAACGAAAACGTTTTCCATCCGTCTTCATCATAATTGGTTTGTGCATCACTTCTCAATTGTTTGTTCACTCTTGACCTCATGCCAAACAATTTCGTAACATCGTCCTGCTTAATTTGTTCATCTGCAGTCATTTTATTACTTCTTAAATTGTGTCCTTCATCTGGAAATTTGTTCATTGGTTTTAATTCTTGACTTCTTAATTTTTCAGTCCTATCATGAACAGCGGACGATTCGATCAATTGAATCTGGATTACTTGAATCATCTGAAAATATAAACATTCCAATTGTACAATAACCACGTCATATTATTGAACATTTAGCAAATTATACAAACTAAATAAGAAAAAATTTTTCAGATTTGGTTAGATTCCAATATAACTAGAGATTAATTAATATATACTGTCAATTCTTAGTAATTTTTTTGAATTTTCAATTTTCTGGCGTGTCAATAAGAAACTTGAACTGTTCGTCAACTCAAAATTTCACATTAGAATAATTTGTGATAGTTTATTTATAATTCTAAATTTTTATTGTAGAAACCATAAAATTCTTTGCTGCTACAAATTCGTATGAAAGTTTTGTAAAACCCTACAGAGTTTTTGTCCGTATAAAATCAATGTTGCATTTTTCAGTCATCACACATATAGTCATAGTCAAAACTTAGATAGTCATAAAACAAAGTCACTCATGGCTTGCTTAAATGCTAATACCACTGAATTGTCATTTTACAATGTCTTTACAGCTAGAAAAATACAGAAATGAAATGACAAAATATTATCATTCGTTAGTCACTAAAGTTCTTTCAATTAATGATATCCAATCATTGCACTGCTACAGGAATATATAAAACTTATTCATCTCCAGTGTAAAATTCATGAAAGGATGAAAGTTGAGGTCTCAAAGCAATGCTTAATACCATACGCAAATGTATAAGCTTATGACCCTAGGGTATAATCTTGATTCAATGTTGTCCTCTCAAGTTGTCGTTCATCAGCCATCACATCCTCCTCTTCAGTGATAATTAGTTTGAAGAGTATCATTACAGAATATCAGAGTTCCTTCACATATTAATATGAAATCGGAGAGAAGAAATTCTGATGACATTCGACGTTACGATGAAAAATAAAGATCAAACGTCTCAGTGATTTTATCTCTACATACAAACGATGTACGATAGATAATATAAATATTTTTGATTTGATATGTCAATAAAACAATGTTGCATACAGAAAAGTTTGATATGGGCCGAGCGACAACTGCGCGTGTCGTTTATCAAAGAAGGGTTAAAAACAATCTGATAAGTTGGAACGTGATAAATATGAAGGAGAATAATCATTGAATTTTGATGACGATGAACGAATATTGCACAAATGTTCTGTCAAATCTATTCTTTATTCTTATAATCTTTGATTTTGTATATTGATTGATTTATTGTTTAATCAATTTATTATTCTTATCAATCAGAAAACGATAAAATGGTGAGATGATTTATCTATTTTCCAACGAAAAATTTTGTGATTAAAATATAATTATCATTATAAATGATTGAACTGCAATGGAATGCACAATGTTTTGCAATGATTGTATCAATTGAAATTCCAATATAAATTTCGAATCGAATTTAATGATAAATATTTGAGAGCGATGGTTAAAAATAAAGTTGAAGTAGTCTGATTAATCAAATTGATTCATATTACGACTGTAATAATGAGACTAGCTATTTATAAACTAAATGATTTGAAGTTTTTAATAATTGAGATATGAAAACGTTCATTAAAAAATTTTTTCGCGAGTATTATTCATAATATTATTAATTGTGGCACAATTTAACACTTGCAATTCAGTGATTGTATAGTCACAATTAACAGAAGTGGATAGCAGTATTTTACTAGCGAAGCAACACAAATGTATAATGGCAATTAGGAAAAGTGGTCGAGCTGCTAATTAAGGATTACAAGACTTCAAAATTTACATAATGAAACATAACTGAACTTAGGCAATGAAAGATTCTACTAAGTTTCTACATGCAAATTATTTTGTGCTCGCAAATTATCATTCATTCTAGCAGGCCTTTGGGCATTTTTATTTTCATTAGTTCTGTTATCATGTTCGTGGTGGCAAGAAATAGCTGAGCAATATTCACAAACCGCGTTTTAATCTTGCATCGATTTTTGGTCATGTGAAGCTGTTGAAGGTTAAAATATAATGAAAATAATATAGCAAACTCTACTAATTAAATAGCACGAAATTGGTGGAAAATGGAACGAGGAATATCATCAATTTATTGTTTATAATACTTCAAAAAAAAGTACATGATTAATAGTGTGTGTATTTATTTATAAAATGAATATAGAACAGTTTAATATTATATTCACCATGGTAAACTTTCTGAATATATCATCGATAGTAACTGTTGCATCCACACTTTGAACACATCACAGTCAAATATAAAATTCATTCTATTATCAAATAAACCAGAAAAGCAGTAAATGAAAACTTCCCCAAATTGTCGACAGTAAATAAAATAATTATAACTTAAAAATCAACAAATATTTAATGAATAAATATGAAAATATTGTTCTATTAAACAAATGAAAATATATGTTTTGATTAAATGTAAATATTTACCAATATAAATCCAATGGAGATTGAAAAATAATCTGTTCCTGTTGTTTTTCTTATCATTTTCGCCATTTCCGTGATATAAAAATTATACTTTCACCAATAATATATTCTATACAAGTTAATTTCTTCTCTTCATCTGTTTGGATAAACCTTCTTTTTTTCTCTTTCTTTTTTCCCCCCTTCTCAATGTCACAACACACAAATCTTCACTAATTCCGAATGGAGCAATATGTGATGTGATTTATGGTATGAACCCTTCCACGTTTACACGACCACTGTTCAGAAGCAGACACGCTTGTCGCTATATAACAACGATCCTTCTGTCTCCTTCTGTGAGTAGCTCTACGACTTCATATTAAACAAGAATACCGATAGTCTAGATTATTTTCTCTCTACATTCGTATCACCACAAATACATATATTCAAAGTATATATATATATATATCCACATAAAGAGTAAATACTTCAACACTTATCAAACACGGAAACATCAATTAAAAGTTATAGCGAATTGAAATCGAGATTGTTTATGTGTATGAACTTACAGATTATAAGAAAAAATCTGTTGAATGTTGAACGAAACAAATTCTGATTAAATTGCAAATAAATATGTTCATGATTTAATTCACTCCATCTTCAAATTCAAATAATTGTGAAACATATTGAATATTGTTGATGAATAATCCATAAGAATTCAAACTCAAAATAAGAATTAGAAAATTATAAGTGCACAGATAATTACTGTGCGTCTCGTCGATGACAATCGATTCACGTGTACTGAGTAACTGAGCGTTCGTATACGGTTTACATTTGTTAAACGAGTTTCAAAGTGAAGGAGCCGAGTTGATGCGAGTGGGGTTCAGGTAGTGAGAATGAAGTAACGACAATTATATACAAGCATAATATACGAGGGAGCAATTTTATTGAGGTTTGCCGACAGTTGAGTATTCATATTCATCGTCTATTGGGTACAGCAAGATGAGGTAGACACAAAATTCAGATAAAATCATTTTCAAAACGGTAATTTATGTTTGCACCTCCAACGAAAAATACTTATCTATATGCAGCGTATGTTTATGGTTCTTGATGATCTCATCCGGAACATATATTATGAACAAGTGGAACCCGGAGTCTGTTTTCCTACCACAAAACATCAATTTAAAATGTTTTCACGCGATAGGAAAGAAAAATATTTTCAATACACTGAAAGTTTCATTAATATGGACCAAAATTATAAATACATAATCAAAAATTAAAGTGATATTAACTTGTTTATATTTATTGTTACATTTAATAAATGAAAATTACTGTTCAATAAGTCATTTTCTTAAATGATTAAAGATTATATTAATTAAATTTGTTGATGATTAATAAATCTCATTAATGTATAATGAATTCTTTACATAAATCGACATCGAATGATAATTTTGTGTCCTGAAAATATCATTGGCAGTTGATGAATTGTCAATTAGTTTAATTATTATGAATTATAGTCACTTGCGTTATAATTCAAGATTTTTTTTTCTGAACAACATTAGTAATAAATGTATTAATGATTATTGTTATTATTCTAAGTTGTTGTATTTGGATTTATTACACACAATCGCAAACTTTATATATTCGTCATTTATAATCAGTTCAATCTCATATATATACAAATTTTACTTTTCCATAAATAATCCTGCGATGGGATCCACATGCGAAACAAATAAATTACAATTTATGTTTGTGAACAAATATACAAACTGCTCTGTTCTATCAATTCGTGAATCTCTCATGAAATATATTTTTTACTGCTTTGATATTTCTATTGCAAGTATATGAAGAAAGTAATAATAACTGTGAAAAAGTTGTCACATATATTTACAATAAAAACAGATTTTTTTTCCATTGCTATGCATTTATGATTTTTATTTGGAGTTGTATGATGGCGTGTTGGATATTATGTTGGAGTTTGTGTGTCGAGGATATTCTATCGCCGGATATTCAAACGTGTCACTGAGATTTCATGCGAAAGAAAACGAATGAGTTTTCAACACTGATGTATATACCAATACGTCCTTGACAAATTTCAGTACAGACTGAATGGCACGTCTACTCTTACTTCTTGAAAATGTCGTTCATTCTGTCCATTCAGTTGAAAATCATGTGAATATTATTCTTCGACAGTTTTATTGAACACTTTTGATTACAAATTGCAAATACCTCTCATTTTATTTAAATTAAAATTTTATCCAATTCACTTCGTAGCATAAAATCCATGAAAAGTGATAGATTGATCAATCACGTATGAATTCGTTCGATGTATTTCCAAATTTTCTCAAATTTTTCCAATTCATGACGCATAGTTTTATCAAAAGATAAACCTCGAGCATCCGTGCCGCAAAAATGTGGAAAAATTGTTGAAAGTAGTGGCCAAAAAATTCGGCAGATGTGTAAATTCTCCTGAATATTTTATAACCAATATAAAATCTCCATTATTTTTACTAACAAATCCAAAAAATTAGTGATGAACTCAATATTTTCTTCTTCAACAGGCTGAATTTTATGATCATTAAATCTAAATAACTTGAGTGAGAGCTTCTGACTATAATCCACTATAATATAAGACTTTTCTTTCATACACTTTACCATCATAACCAAAGTAGAATCATATCAACCACATCTATTTAGTGATAATCCAAGCTGGTCAGAATGGTAGACACGTAGTCACCAACTCGTTAGTATCTCTCCAACCAAATATTTTCTATACTAAGTCAGCAAAGTGTACACATAATGCAATAAGGAACCGAGTTGTAAATTATTATGATTACGAAGACAGAAAAGTTGGTAGAAATCATAAAGTTTCAGAGAGTTTAATAACTAACAAATACTTCTCAACAAGAAAATTGTGATACATTAATAATTATTAGATGTTATTATCACACTTTACACCGATTCCCAAAATTTGTGTTCTTATTCTGTTTATTCCCCTCACTTTCCCTTATATTTTGTAACATAAATTCTGCAAAAATTTGTGATATGCACATTGAGTATACTAATTTTGTCTGCACTGGGATGTGGGGAAACCGCAGGAAACCAACACCACACAACAGCAAAATAAACAAAGAGCTTTCCGCTCATTGTTTACTTCTATCAAAGCGGCCATAATATCAATAGATTTACCAAGATATATCGACTATTAATAATTATATGAATAAATGAAGACTGTCATATTAATAGGTATCAAAACAGTGTTGGAACAACCATAATATTTGTTTCCAAGAATCATACTTGATTACTGATAAGATTATCATGATTGAATTTAATATTTATCATGTTTTCGTTTAAATACCATTCTCAATTTAACCGTAATTCATTTAGGACCATCAATATCAAAATTTGTTTAATTGAATTGAATTTCTCATTGTCGACCTTTCACAATTCGACATCTTGTTGAAATTGATGTCTACGAATTCAAGTTCTTTTTAAGTTTGTCAGTCTCTTATGAAATGAATCTGATAATGATGACTAAATTATACTCAAGTTAAGTAAATGTGTTAGAAATTTGGAGTCCTTGTATCAATGTCCTTGTATCAAAAATTAATATCTCACTAGTGAAGGATATTTTTAAAGGCATTTTTATATTAACACAAAATTTGCTGCTGATATCAACAATCAGACATAATCTCAATTGACAAATTCAAATCTCGCGTTATTCACACTTTTCCAACGTTAATCAAAAGAAAAAATAACTTAAAATTCCAAAACATTATTTTTATATAAAACAAAGTAATTTAAAAATTTTGAATTTGTTGAATATCTTTGATTAGCTATGAATTAGATGGATCATCAATACCAATTCTAATTCGTCATGACAAAGCTCATATCACTGTATCGAAATTGGATTTTTTCAACGACTTACATCTCAAAAGATATTCAAGACGCATTAACGGTGGACATTGTGTGCTATAAATAACATCACATCACAGTGATAACTGTGTCATCTCAATATACTACAAATACTTTTGTACTGCGCAAGCCCGAATAGAAGTGAGGGTCATGGTTCATCAATCACGGAAAGTAAAAGGAAGAAGATAATGGAAATAAGTAGGCGCCTTTTATAATAATCCTGCGGACACATTGAAATAACAAGTTGTATTCTGGGGTCAAATAGAAAAGGACACTTGGACACTCTTCTTATTCCATTGTATCTTTTCATATCCGTAAAAGGGCGACATGAATGGTATCAATACCATCATGTTTTGAGAAGTTGTATATATTGTAAGGAATACATCTCCCATTTCATATTTTCCCCTAATTTATGTGACCTATGTTTACCTGATGGTCATATTACGTCCTGCCATGAAGTGACACAACCTGTCGATGTTCAATCCAAATCTATCAGTAAATTAATAAAGAAACTTACAAATCTGCTTGTCATTCAATAAAGATTTTCACTTTATTCAAATGATTGAAGAAGAAGATTAACTGAATTACAAATGTTGTTCATCCATCTTGATAAAAATGATCTAGATAAATTACTGTATCAGACTTTAGATTCAGTCTTTTGATTAAAGTGGAACGATTGTTCATTTGGTGGATATATCGATGAAATCATAAGTCAAAAGATAATAATGCGTTAATAATATAAGTTGTATATTCTGAATGGATATAGAGATTTTTATTTGAGAGATCGTATTACGATGATGAAAAAAGAAAGTTATTAGAGAGAAGGGCGTCGTAAAATGGAAACGCTATTCACGAATTGATGCTCAGGATTATTCAACGGAGCACAAAATTCAAATAACAATTTTTATCCTTTTCGTTTTCGTATCATAGAACTGAAGGAGAAAAATTTTTGATGAAATATTATGGGAATGCAGTGAATGTTGATAGAGTGTCTCACAGAAAGATGAATCAGTTGAAGGGCAGCACTTTATACACATGGTGGAACATACTGATGAAAATTCGAAGGTGAATATAACCTCTAGACGTTAGTCAATATTATAACATTAAGAATTAATCTATACCAGATTTAATTAATGTGAATTTTCACGCTGTAAGGACTCGATATTTAATGCAAATCATTTAATGACAGAATATCTAAACCAAAATATTTAATTACAATTCAAAGCTTTGCACATATTTTTTCGTTTATTAACTCACTTCTGAACGACTCTATATTAGTGAATAAAAACTTTTATACTGATCATAAATATGGGTAGTGTTTTACACTCACAATTCTACCAATCGTGAAAAAAAATTGTATCATCAAATTGAAACATATTGTAGTAATTTACTGTCTCTCGGATGAATTTACAATATGACGATGTTGGCAATTATGGAATGCCAACATTCTAGTTCATATAACAGTTGAAGGCATTTCAGATGAGTAAAAAATTCAAATAATAGAGTAAATTGCGTTGGCATTTTGAAATTGAGTTTTTACCTCCGCGCGGTCCGATGAATTTTAATTTAATAAAATTGGCCCAGTATATTTATTGTAACAAATCAACCAGCAAATTTTCTAGTTAATCGAAATTCTTTTGGGAAACAATTTCATGGACATTCCGATCCCTCTGATATAAATATTAAGTAAACAATTTGTATGAAATGGCACTCTTTCTTGTCAAGGTCTAATTCATTCAATTCTACCCCATTTATTTTTATCACTTCGCTTTCAATTCAGAAGGAAATTTGAATATCAGCCTCTGTTTGAACGTTCAAATTTACAATATTTTTAATAATTCCCTCGACTCCACCATAAAAAAAATTTGATATCGACAATTTTCTGACATTTCAGTTCGATTGGATTACTCAATCAGACATTGTTAAATTCATGGATATGAATACTATGATAAAAATGTAATTTAGCATTTATTTGATCAAATTCCGAACAAATGTTGATCAGGAATCTCCAGCGCTGTGTCGTTGACGTGACCGCATTCATTGTACTTCGCCCCACAGCGTTGTCACATTCATGATAACGCTTGTCTACTGATAACAAAAAATACGGCAACATTGCTAAAAATTTGATGCAATAGCGCTATGTCATGACTTTTATTTGAACCTCTGGGTTTGAAAATAACGATTTTTGTGCACGTGACTTTTTTGATTGCACTGAGGGTCAGAATCAAATTAACTAATATTTGAATTTTTTACTCTATTCACCCTAGAAAGCAAAAAAAAATATACCAGACACAGGCCAATTGAATGCATGAATATATCAACAACATCAAGAATACCGTGAAAATATTCGAAAAAATATCAGACTCTTCTTGAATTGTTTATTGAGGAAAAAAAACCACCATAAAACTCTGTGGGTCTTCTTTTACGCCAGAAGATTATTAGAGAAAAAAATATTGCTCACTTGCAAAGACGTTATTGCACAGATTAGTCTGCGTTGATAAGCAAAAAATTATTTTAGTACAATTGAACGTTGTATAAATAATAAATATGAAAGAATTTAACTTCCTGATCAAAAATTAGGATAAAAAATGTCCGCAACGTTATCCTCCAGACAAATTAAAGAAAAATGCTCTCCTCTCTCACTTGTTTTAAATTTTGTAGTTCAACATGTCATAAATATTTTGTAAAATTTTATATCAAACTTTACGGATATGTAGAAGTTATGACATGTGAATGACACTGTGCGCAAGAAAAGCTACATCAAGTTCAAACTTTGAACACATTCATCGCAAGACAGCTTTTTTGGCAGATGGTTGCGAAGTTTACAGAGAACAACTCATCGTTTTTTTTTCATGCTTCTTAGTAGTTAAACTTCCCCTCATCACCATCTTGTTCGAACATTTATGCAAATTCTTTCCAAGTCTACATTTTACGAGAGCATTTATAACGATAATATAATCGACGAAGATATAGAGTGACATGGAAAGTTGTAATGAATTAATTCTCAAATCTTCTGAGTTCCATTTTGAATAATATTCACTTCAATCATTCTCAATTTTTTTCAATTCTTTTTTTGCGAGTCACTCAATCATCAGGTCAATATATCTTCAGTCACATAGTGATGCTTCGATGTCTGCAGTTCAGATAAGAAAAAATTTTCCACGTCTACAGGTGACATCAGATAACTCTATTATATGCAAACGATATCGGCATTTGTTTAACTATTAATAATAACTATAAAAAAATTCTCATTCTTCTTTAATTTGTTCAATGAAATAAAAAGGTCTTAATATTTCCAATGACACTTTTGATTAAAATCTTCAATTATCAATTCAGAAAGACTTTAATAATATTTTGGGAAACGACAATTTTCTAGTGCGTAACGGACAACCACAATGTAGATATGAGCGAAGTAGGGATAATGCATAATCATTTTATTGTGTTACCGAACTTTACGTATAAATATGTGACATATACCGCAAGAATTACAACCTCTAATTTGGGGTAAAATGGAACTTTCCCTGTCATATGAGATCAAATTGTTATGGAATAAACGAGCCATGACGCACACTCGTGGATAGGGAATGTATTGATTTCCGGGAAGTTTCATCTAACAATTATTTAAATAATGAATTTATGAGGAATATTTCAGTATTTCCATTATAATAATTTATAAACATTAATCGTTTTTTTAATCTGAGATAGTTTCATTATTTCTTTCATTCAATGGTTAACAAAAAAATAATTGAGCATAATACAATTTGTTCTAAAACTTTTCCCTCCAACTATTGATAATTAGTTAGTGCAAAATCACATTTGCATGTGATTAAGAGCTTAATCTCAATTGACTTCACTTTATGTTATTAAATCCCCCTATTTGCCACATCACCTGAATGCAGGAATACACACTTCACTCACACTAAATAATCATTAATACGCCATAAAGTTTGTTGTAGTTTGTAATGAGGAGATCTATTTAGATGAACTTTGTTTTCAATTTACGTGGGGACAGTGATATAACAAGTAATTGGAAAAATATATTGTGATAACCATAATCAATTGTTCTACATTGTTGAAATTAATTATATGCCAAGTTTGTGCTCTGTTTCCTCTACATACGTTTTTTAGACTTTGTATTGTATATACTTCATATTTAAATATACATCATCAGCTCATTTATTCACTCTCTCAACGAGCTTCCAATAACTTAATGTTATAATTTTTTTTTCTCTATTGCATGTCAATTCATGCTTGACGCAAATGCATCACTTTCACATCAGTTATATATAATTTTTTTTTTTTGATTTTCAGTTTGCTTTTTCAGGAAATGTAGAAAATTTTATGACAATCACTAGTCAATTCCTGTTTTTCTATTTAAATATTTAAATTTGTTCAATCGAGTAATAATTCCAATCGATGAATGACTTGGCCGATTGTAATGAATGAAAACTTTAAATTTTTATTAATAGATAGAATTTTATTTTTAACTTTTTGCTGATTTAATAACGGACGATGACAACCGAACGAGGACAACCGAATAAAAAATCAATTTGTTATTAACAAATATTGCAGAAAGCTTTTCTCTCAATGCCCATGTACTCAAAACGATCGTCATAATATTGATCTTTCATATCAAGAAAATCGTAGCAAATTATATCATTTTACAATACATAAAAGTCTGTTTTATAAGCCAGACATGGCAATATTATCTTATATATCTATACATGAACCTATGCCACTTTTCGGAGAAAGTTTTTTTCTTCCCAGCCCATCTTGAACTCACTATAGCCAGAATGTTTGACAGTATTTATCGAACCTGAAGAGAAACTACAGTTTTATAAAACTGTAGATTTATTTTAAACATTCTTCTTATTCAATTCGATTCAACTATGACCATAAAATTTATTCAAAACATTAATGATTATCTAATAATCTTTTCATAACGAAAGGAGGTACCAATTCAAACAATTGTTTTCATATTACTCATCCAATCTGATTATCAATAAATTGCAATGTTTTGATTTACTTGAAAACTGCATCTTTTAAATTGTTTTCTTCGTTGAATTTGAGTGAAAGCTGATCATCTATTCGAACATTTCGTTAAGATGACGGAATATTTAATTTGAAAAGTAGCCCAATAATAAACATTCAATAATAAACATATTCTGTGAATTAAAAATAAATATTTCCATTTTTAATTCCACATGGACCAAGTTCGAATGACAATTATCAATACACGACAAATATTAAATTCATTCAAAACTTGATACATAATTTAACGGAACATTCGAAAGAATTTTGCGAAATTGGAAATTTTTTTCAGCCTGTCACAGTATCAATTCCTACTTAAAGGGGTGCACATGTGTTTAGTTGTGAGGTGGGAGGTTAATATAAGTAAAGGAGCATGGCGAAGGTGCCGTTCAGTGAGTAAAGTGAGAGTGCTCGTGTGTGTACTACTGTGTGCTATCCACAATTTCTACCATGAAGGTACGATCAAGTTATTGTATGTTTATATAGTGTGTTAACATTGATTGCGACGAAAAGATAAAGAAAAAATAAAAACCACCAGAAAAGCTATAAAAATTTATTCTACCACATTTGTGAAGTGATTTTTCATCCACATCTCTATCTATAACGAAATCATTGTTCTCAATAAAATATATCGAATCTATAAATCAATAAAAAGAATGGGACATAATTAAAATGAACCAGCCAAAGAAAATTGAACAAATCGATAAATTTTGTCCTGAATTCAATTTTATTCAAGTTCACGTTCATTTTTCTTTCTCTCTATACTTAATAAATCAATAATATACATTGAGTAAGTTTCAAAGCCGCTGATCCTGCACATTCACAACTTTCTCGATACTTCCTACTCGTAGTCCCATCGGACCTTTCCCATCTTCTCTTCATATTTTTTATTTTTTTTTCATTATTTCCAATCATTTTTATAAATTTACGATCAGAGTGGGAATAGTGAAGGAAAAATTGGGAGAAAAATTGATAATAAAAATGATGAAGAAATAAAAGAAGAGAAGACGATATGATGCTGATTTAATAATTCCGCGATAAATCTGCCAACTTATGTCTTGTAATTAATATCATCGCTTGCCTTCACCAGTTGAACATCCGTTCACGAGAAAGTTGTTCCGACTAAGACTGTAAACTTCTTAACGTTCAAGAAAATCTCACCACAATAATATATACATTAAATAAACAGATATAATTCCATGTGTACAGATGCATCTCTTCCGTGACTTCATATTTACAATAAATTACGTTTCGCTCGTGAGCCAGAAAGGAATAAAATAAATAGAAATTTTCCGATGAAGATATTGGTGATCACAAATTGAATTGTCTACGAATTGTTTTGAGGGTGTTCTATAAGATCATCAAAAGTGATAAATAAGATTATTCAATATGAAAATTCATTCTTATTCTATTTCCTTTTTTCCTAATATAAAGTCATCTTCGATAATTTATTGATGATTCTACGAATTTATAAAAATTTTTGTCGGTAATTCAACGACATGCAATGCAGCATTTAATATCATTCACTTTCACTTAACAGACCAATATGCTTTCATAAAATCTGTCAGTATTCATTATTTAAATTCGTTTCAAATAACGTCGATCGGTTTGAAAATCAGAATTTCAAAAAGCCTTACATTCCCAACGTCAATTTGTTTGAATGACAATTACCAATAATTGACTTTCAAATTTCGCCAGAATGAATATTAACCCAAGATGAAAGATCTCCAATAAAAGCCCAAATTTCTTCCAAGTCTCCTGTCTGCTGATAAAAATAATTCCAATGATATGATCATCAGACAGACTAAAATCACATCTTCTTCTTCCTTCATAATTATCTGGGTCATGCTCACAGTATGAACTGTCGAGTCAAGATCAAGGACGGCGTGCAACATCACTCTCGCTCATTTCTATTGAACACTGCATATATTTCTTGCTGCATGTTCAATCCTCACCTTTCTATATAGAAACGTGCATGAAAACTAGAATAAAAAGAAATTCTCCCGATTGAATTACCACACCTCAAGTATCTAATTCCACTTTTGCATTTCATAAATATAATATTTTTCATCAATCAAATCACAATCTAATGTTCCTTACATTCGAGCCAAAAAAAATACAACCTGGTCTGTCATAAAAACATTTGTAAATTTCTCCCCACTTTTGATAAAAAATTGGTTTGAGAGAGTGCGGAAGAAAAGATGACAAGTGTCTTACTTGCGAAACATGGGTGTCGCGGGGCAGCCAAGTTGGTTGCCCATCACCTTGGTGACTTTCACCAGAGAAGCCATGCGCACACACTCATACACGAAACGCTCCACTTGGCGCGCTAGTGTTAGTAGTAAAACGTTTCAAAGTTCAAGTAAATTCACTCCTCCTTCTAACTTCACTTCTACTTCTACTTCAATTTCACCACTGTCAAGTTCTTATCATGACACTTACTATTAAATTGTTGATGTAAAAAAAAATGAAAATATACAATTCTATTCATAAACACTAAAAACAAAACTGCTTGTCATTTGATATAACTCAGGGTGATGTTTATCTGTCGTTTATGTTTATCAGACTAGAGCAGTGTTGTCCATTATAAAATGTATCAAATGAATTCATTATATTTTGTATTGTTGACATGTTCATCTAAAAATCTAAAGTTTGATCTTCTCAGTTTGTCACAATTCCCACATCAAACGTTGATAAATTGTGTTGTGATGGAATCATTCATCAAAATATAAATTGATTGATTATTTCATTCATCAAAATGTTTTCCCATCAAGTGTACTCCACTTAAATTGACAAAATTGGCGGAATACAATTCAAATAAATTAATGTATAATCGATAAAACCAAATGCAACAAGCTGTTCATATTATATCAGTTTCCACGCTTGACTTGAAATGAAGTAACCAGCCATGGTTGATCTGCTATTTTTTTTGAAATGATTACACAATCCGATAGTATTTCAGTATGAAAAATGGAACTGTGTGTTACCTAAATTCCGTGATAACTATTTGTGAATTGGCAAGTTGTCGTTGATGTCATGATGATAAATAACAATGAACAAAATAACAATCACAGTAGGATAAAAAAATGTGTCGATGCGTATACATACAGAGTTCGAGGGTACACTTTCTCTTATTTGTCAGAGCATACCGAATGCCAGAAGACTCGAATCACCCGGTTGAGTAGCGAAAAATTATGCTGTTATAAATAATATATTCATCTTACTTAAAAAATAACAAGCGACACATTTCATTCTGTCGTTCCTGTGAATATCAGTGCGAAATTTTGGATATAAATAACTTTCGAATTAAATTTTTTTTCTCCACTCCCACAAAATTTCTATTTTTACTTTTCATCATACGCTAAAAATTTAATGCATTTTAATATTCCAGCTATTCCCATTATTGGCATTGAGTCTCGTGACAATGACATCATCAAGATCAACAGATAAAGACCATTTGGAACGTGCAGCAGCGCAATTGAATAGACTGTCAGCATTTCGAAAAACAACACACGAACAATCAAAAATATCGACCGAAATGGTTCCAGACATTTCTAAAATGCTTTTTAAAAATAATAATGATAATAATAATAATAATAAATTGAGCAACCAATCAAACCAAAAAATAGTTATAAATGCTGATACAATGCGAAGAATTGATGAGCTCGCAACAATGGCATATAAAGTGGTTAAGGATCCCAAATATAATGCATTAATGCAAGAAAGAATAAAGAGATCAGGAAGTGGCGATTTCATATCTGGAATTGCTGGTAGTGTCATTAACGGAGTTGTTGGTGCATCTGGTGGATTGTCAAGTGGTTCCAGTGGCCCTAAAGCTCATGACTCGTATGGAGTACCAGTTGAACCGGTATGTTTTACTCACATTTTATTTTTTCTTCGTTCTACATTTAATTTGTCAGTTTCTCTAACTAAAAATTTGGAATGGTGATGGGTTGAAATACTAAAGGAAAATGAGTAACTTGGAAAAAACATTTCTTCTTTTTTTGTTTGTATTTTTTATTTATATCCATGTGAGATTGAATCAAAGAGTATTTCATGTTGAATGTTATTGAGTTTTTGTTTGAAATTATAATTCTATTTGGACGATTTTGCATTCTTTCAATAAAGCTGCACTCTAAAACTTAATTTTATTTCCTCTCACGTCATGGTATAAATTGAATGAAACACAAATGATTTTTACGATCAATAAATTCTTTTTATTTTTAAAATTATTTAATTTGTCTTAGATATTCGTCCATCAATACAAAACAATTTATTTCTCTGTGTGACTATTCATTCCTTCGAAATATCTCTTAAAATTAGGGTGTCCAATTATATTAGTGCATAATATAACAAACTGAAAGAGATTATCTACAAAATGAATCATAAATTGTTTCGATGCATATCATGAAGGATAAAATTCATCCCAAGTTGAATTCAAAGCAACGATAATACTTTTAATGATACTCCTCTACCAATCATACAGATATTTTTTTTAATCCTCGACATATTAATTATATACAATCGTTAGAAAAGTTAGACCATTGATATCACATCAATACTGACATTCGTCAGTATGAAATTTATCACGACTCATGTTATGACATTAAATAAATTTAAAATTGACTAAAGAGTGAAAGTATTAATGGATGTATATTTTTTTTATTTCAATTTTCTGACGCTGTAATTATTGAGATTGCAAAAAGTATAGACAGTTTTCATTTTCATTATAATAACAGTGATGAATATCTGAAAATAAAATTCATATCATTATTTAATGAAAGATTTCTACGAATGCTCAATTCATATTTTTTCATCCCTCTTATTTATCTTTCAACTTCTGATATTATCTCTGTATCTTTTTTTTCCTATTTATGTTTTGCGTTATACAACAATTCCCTCGAGGACAAAAATCCGTAACATTTGATCCACGCAATGGATGATCCGCACAACAATTGATCTGCAGATATTTATATTTATTTTGTTGTATTTTCATAGCAAGGATATATTATTGACAGACATTTTATCGTTGGACCCGATGTCGGATCAGTTGTTGCGGATTTATTGGTCTGTATGACATTTGTCTACGGATTATCGGTAATGTCATCTTATTTTACCAATCGATTATTAATCATTTAAAACCTGACGTCAATTTTTCTACTGAAAAATTTAATAGTGGGGAATGGGACATTTTTTCATGGCTTTTCTTTTCGTGTCGTAATTATTAATTCCACATCATAAATCCAAACATTTAATATAGATCCGAAAATAAATATAAATATGCACCCCAAAGTCATTTACTATAAACAAACAGAATATTTTTCACTGAGCAAAAGCTTCTAAAACAAATATTATTACACTTTTTAAATTTTTTCTATTTTTTTTTCCACGCGAAATGAGCATAGGTGTGACTGCTAATAGAGAATTCTCATTTCCCATCATTCAATATTCAATGCATATCCACTTTTTTTTTTATTTTTTCATTCGTTTCCTTCCTCTTTCATTTCTCCTCCTATTGAGGTCTTCCAAGTCAGTTTTCTCTTATAGCCCGATCCACTTTTATGATAAGTGGCGGATTATTATTTAGCATTGACGTAAGCATATTCATTTCACTATTAATTAGTTCACCCTTCATCTGTCAATTGAAATATAAATTACCCCAGCCAATTTCTACGTTCAATTTCCTGTTATGCATTTTATGTAATTATATAATATAAAAATTGACATGAATGAAAATTCTAATTGATACAAAAAAATATTTAACACTACGAAATACTCAGTCGAGAGGTGAAATAAAAATTTTCTAAGATCCTTCTTCATAAATAATTGTGGACTTTTTCCAAAATTAATAGAACCAACGCACAATAGTCGACACATGATGCGATTTATTGTGCAGTTTACTAATATTAAGATAGCACTTCTGTACTCTTTAAGATTACACTATACATATTATATAAACAGTACAGTGAGATCGATATTTAATACCCTCTTAGGTATATATTTTCCCTCAAGCCATTACCGTAAATTGGGGAGTAAATGGAATGTGAATCGAGGGCTTTGATTGTATGGCCAGGGCCTTCATTTTCCCACGTTTCGGTTTTACATCGAATCAATTTCAATTTCGTTTTTTTCCAGCCATTGCTGTGGGCGAAAAAAAAAAACACGAAAAGATGTAGATGAATATAAACACAAATGTAGTAATACAATGAAGATTACGGAAACGATAAATTGATACATAAACCCTTACTCTGTATTTCAAATAACATAATGAATTCTTTATCGTTACATATGATAGTATGGACCACCATCCTACAGTCTTTGGGACATAAAAAAAGCCATCATCAATACCCTCGTTCAAGCTTTAAAAGCTTTAGCTGGTGGTGCACTTGCTGTCAAAGGTAGTTTGATCAAAGGTGGAGGATTCATTGTACAAACAACAGGTCGTGTCATATCATCAGCTGGTGAAGCCGCAGCGTCACTTGGAACACAAATAGCAGGTAGTGCTGTTATCGGCCAATCAAAACCGACTTATGGACCGCCAGGATATTCGTATAATGCTCCGCAGCAAAATCATGGTATTACAAGTTATTAGTACAGTTGAATGCATGAGAAAATCATTAGATCTCTTCTATAATAATCTGATTATGCCGTTGATGTTCTGGATAGATTACTCTTACGACGGTCCACCACCAAATACTGATGCAACTCAAAACCAGCACAGTGTTCATCATCACTTTGGTGCGCCATCAGATGGTACGTTTTTGCTAATATATAAAGTAAAAAAAAAGAGCAGTTGAATGAATGAAAATGAATGAAAAGTGGGTGAAAGAAATTAAAGGATTTCAATGATAATTTAACTAGGTCATGTATCTTTGTGGTGAGCTAATAGCATATAGAAGTAAATGTGTTTGAGTTATGTCCCTTCACTGCTTCCCGCCCTCTAACTGTAATTACCTCGACATCAAGTGATTAATATTCTGTTTTATTATACAAGTGCATATATCGTTGGTAAACGTGATGAACTTCTGTTTGCTTTTGCTATGAAAGGAATTATCGTACAAATTTATGTGGTCAAACTCATAAATCGCAAATAACACACACAATAACGCTTATTCCACTTCAAGACAATTGATTTTCTTTATTCTTCAAAATTTCATTTCCATTTCTATCATCATCATTTCAACCGAGAAATAATAATGTTTAATATAACACTGATAGTAGTAGCAATGTTACTAATTTTTTTTAAGTAATGAAAAGTATGAGAGTTCAATAGAAGATTATAAAAGCATAAATTGACTAACAAAATAGACTTGACTGACTGACGTAACGATTTACAGCAAGTCCAGCCAATCAGCCTGGCCTGCTGATCATCAAACCAATGAATAATAATGAAGTTCAACATCAGCAATATAATCATGATAACAATCATCAAGGTGTTCAGTCGCAACATTCACAACTAAGTTTATCAGCATTGGAAGAGAGTTTTGGTGGTGTAGATCCAAGACATACCAAGGCAATTACAAAGCTCGTTGGATTAGTAAGTGGCACCTCTGGAAAACCACAATCTGATCAACACAACGAGCACGTCGACTACAGTCCTGCAGAACATAAAGATCAGCCATCACTTCCATCTCTAAACCACCAGAATCTTGATTCACAGAACGCGTACAATGCTCCACCATCTTCTTTACCGAATTACAATCAACAATATGGCCAACAACAAAACCAACATAATCCTGGTCCACAAGGACAGCAACAATTGACACAGAGCAATTTACAAGGAATTCCAATTAATCAGAATCATCAATTGGCGTTTCAACAAATACAGTCGCTACTGAATCCTCATTTACGATTACCCATCAATGAAGCGCAAGAATTCAGCGGTCAACAATCAAATTATGGTGTGGATATATCGTTTGAATCGTTGAAAGTTCCCATTATACACCATCAGTATCAAAATACAATTGATATTGAAAATTTAGAGCCACATGGATTACCAACTGGTTATGGTATACCAATGCATCATAGTATTGACATGACTTCAATTCATTCAAACTTAGAACGAGTTGGAATGATTCCAATCTCAATGAAAAAAATGCTCGCGAACAATATTGTGGTAGAGAAAGCAGTCAATTTCAAAATTAAAGACTCAAAGTTGCATAGGATATAAATCGATATTGTGTGTGTTTCTAATTAGAATTTCATGTATAATAGACGAGTAATGTCGTGGTAGAGTTAGAGTGTATTGTAAATATATGTATATTACCTTTTGATAATGAAAGTATTTAATTTTCATTTTCTGAATTTTTTATGTAAATATGAACCTGTGTTCGAGTGATTGAGATCTTCCAATGGCACTCAAATGCATCTGAAAAATATAAAGATTGTCCAATACGCACAAATAATGGAACAACTATCACCCCACAAATTAACTGATATATTTCATTGATCATTTACTTGGTACCTTTTAACACTGAATCAATGGATAGATCGATGTGTAATATTATTAAATGTGTGATGTAAGGATGCAATGTGAAGTATCAGTGAACATTTTCACAAGTGTGTTGATTGGCTGTTCATAAATAAATTCTTGCACAAAATTGTATTATATCAATCTGTTGATGCAGATTAATTTTTTCATATAGATGCACTTTTATTGTGATCATTTGAGAAGAAAGATTGGCACCAAATTTATCTGATTTATAAATCTATTATACGAGTATATGAAATGAACTTCTATTTTAAATAGTAATGACTCAAATCTTTCTGGTGTTTATTCAAAAAGAGGATGCGATGGATCCATCCATTAAATGAAAACAAATATCATCAGATTGCACATGGTAGTCCAACTGTACAGTGAAAGCTTTTGAATTCAAATAGCACATCGAAGTCACATAAAATTCTCATCGTTCCCAAATCATTTTAAAATGTCATACCATAAAATAATAAATGATAGGCCAATTGGAGTGAAAATGTAACCTTGACATGCTCTTCTGAAATCTCTGTTGAATACATAAGCAGATTATAGTGCAAGCACATCCCTGATGAAATTACTTTTACAGGAACCTGTTTAAGACTTTTGCATACCCCTGAACGCAATTGTGCGCTCCATTTCTTTTACAATAATTACACTGTCGACATTTTTTTCATTACAGAAATTGAAAAATGCACGCACATTACACAAACATGAAATAGAATCCCAGAAATGAATTTTTTTTCTACTATTTCTCTTCAATCTGTTCACAATATATTTCAATCTGATTTTCTTATATAGTTTATATTAAAAAGAAATGAGGGAAACAGAATGTTGAAAAGTGCACTCTAGCTAAAATTTAAAATAAAACATGGCAATATTGTTAATAAAATAAAATAATATGTATCAATATTACACGTTGCCGTATTCATACAATTCTCATTCTGGATATTCCATGAAAGTATGGAAAGCATTTCTACTGTTCCGCATGAGCCGTCATGCGAGTGTCCACCCAATAATATATGTTTACAAATATACACTTTTATTGATATATATTTGTATATTTATAGATATTCATAAGACTTTCATTTTTATTATCCACTGAGAATACTGTCAAAAAGACACACACACATACACAGCAAGGGATAAAGCGAAAGTAATGGATGAGAATTTTCTTTGTTCTATTTGTTATTACAGAAAGCAAATCAAAAAATTTCAAACAATCTAATAACAAACGGACATTAATTGAATTGTGGACAAGTAAATTATAATAAATATCAAAATAAATATTTCGAAAAATGTAATTATTGATACAATAAAACAGTCAGAATGTATTAAAAAAAAAAAAAAATAATAAGACCTTGGCTTTCTGTAAGACAACTTCATTGCTAATTTGATTTCAAGAAAGCATATTTTACATCGAGATTCAATATTTTTCATGATGAATAATATTGCAGCAGAATCGAGAGGCAGAAAAGAAGGATAAAAGTAAATGCAAAAGGAGAAAAAGTTCATCCATGAATAGTCATACTCTTTCATTCTCTTTTATCAAATTGTCAATTAGAAATTGCTCATGATATTCTTTTCTTTGAAGTCTTTCAAATGCACTCAAATGCCTTCACTTTCTTTTATTATTACTCTATCGCAATTCCAACCTCGTTGTGAATTAATAACTGGAAGAGAGTACTGATAATAAACTTAGAAAACAAATAGAATAAAATTGATGAAAAAAAAAAAACAAAACAAAACAAAACAAAACAAAATTGGATTGTTACTATTATCTGTTTCAGTTGTCTACTCGTACGCATACTATCCATACAGGAATCATTATCATCGAATCCGTTCCTATCGCCAATATTTAGGGTAAAAAACATGAAGAAAGTGCAGTCGCATGTAAATCATAAAGGAGGCAAATACCTACACAGCTGTGACGACCATAACTTCCTCGTTTTTTAGTAGGGCAAAAAAAAAGGGACATAGAATGTATATCCTCAGGGAGTGATGACGTCATGTACAGTTAAAAGAAGTGACGTCAAGAGATTCAGCCTCTGTTCATATTCATTTTGTACCTGAACATGGGTGCAGAAAACAAAAAAAAACCCAAGCGTTATATTTACTTCACACTAGGGGACATTTTATTGCGAATTGTCTTACAATTCTGTGTGGATTGAACAGTTGAAAATCTCATGATGAACTTTTCCAGAGTGTTGATGTGTAAAAAAAATAGAACAATTTCTCATGTTGATTTTTTACTTTCGTCTATAGAAAAAACGCATTATTTCTCACTGCGTTAACAATTTTGTTTCATGTACTGAGTACATAATAACAAATTATCTATGTGAATAGATTTTAGAGCGTATTATAATTTACATGGAATTTTTTTGGGAGAGGTTATTGAATTTTTTTTCATGATGCTAAAAGAGCGCTATGAATAATGAATAGACACTGAGAAAAAAGAACTGATGTGAGTCCAAGTATTGTTCGATGTTGAACCTTTCAGTGTTGGATTTAAGTCTTTTCTATTCCTCTTTCCATTTTGGCTTTGTAAATGTTCGAAAAATCATCTCAAGAATTTTGTTGCAATCTTTAAAACCTATTTTGATCGAAAATAATATTAAAACTCTTTTGAAAATATTTGATATTCTCCATGGAACATTGTTGATGAATTTTGGTCACTAATTGTTTATGTACTGAAGTGAACGGGCGATAAATTTAACAAATTTACAACATAATAATCAGTTAAATGAAATTATTATATCCTAGTGAGATATTTATGTTTCATTCCAATCCTTATTAAACAAATATCTCCTGGTAAAAGTTTGTAATTTGATGTTGCATCGGCCTACTCATAAACATATTCATAATGTACCAATCAAAATGTTACTCCACGTCATTTATTAAAGAATATTTTGTAATTATCATATGATTTAACCTGCTTTCTATATTGACGAAAAAAAAACTGATACGAAATCACATAAATATGCCATTAAAACACGTTTGTTCAATAGATATAATTAAAATATTCACGTTTCTTATTTCCAATGAAATTCTATCACACTTTCTTCGTTGTATGATTAAAAATATATATTTATATACCTACACATTTTATTTATTAAAAACCACGCGTTAATAGTGGTCGTATAAAATCAGCATTATGTTTTCCATGAATGTATATTACATAATAAATGTAATAACATATAATAATAAATAAACAAACTTTTATTTGAATCTCTGAATTTCTCAAAGAAACATCTCTGAATATTTAAATTCCAACATAAATATCGAATTTGATGCAATGCAGAATAAACATTTAAATCAAATATGAAATTAACGTTGAACTGAAAGTTATAAATTTGCGTTTAGATAAATATTTCATTGGAATTTTTCTCTTCAATTTTCATAACACATTACGTATATTTTTGCTGTATGTTACCTTTTTCCACCTCAATGAAAATGCCTTGAATTTATAAAAGCAAATTTAGCTTGAGGTAATACAAAGTGAGGCATTGTAGTGTACTCTGGCGGTGTGTTTTCAAGTTGACTTGTTCTACTCGTAGACAAAACTTTGAATGTTAACAGACCACCTTTTGAATCGAGCAACAGTGTATGTATAAATGATTTCATATTCATTCACCGGGTTGGTGGTATTGACTTGGAATGGTATTGACACAGTGTACAATACGTCTGGTGCATTGATTTGGAAATATTATGGACACACAGTAGAATACGCTACAACTCACCTATCTCCATACAAATTATTGATATATCTACGATGACCATCTTGAATAACAGTTTACAGTTACATCTTAACGGGCTCATTAGTATTCAACTGCATGAAAAAATGAAAGACTGTGGAGTAATTCTGTATCACATTAATTCTACTTGGATCTAGAGTAAATAAAAATTATTTGATATTCACTCAAATGTCCTCTTCATATGACAGAAAGGAAATGACTTCATAACTTTCCTTGCTGTCCCTGTCATCATAAAAATAATGAAGAATTAAATAGAACTGAAACAAAAGGATTTTTAGAATAAATTCAACTGCAATCAATTGCACCCAATGTTTATCTTTCTTTTAATAATAATTTTCATAAACATTTCATTCATGTGCTTTGTACATAACTAGAAAAGCTGATATGTAAAAAAATTATTGAGCTTCAGAAAATTGCACAATGGAGATCTACTCTTTTGTGCTTTGAGCAATTGTGAGCGTTAGCTGTCATCATAAGAAAATGATAATAATATCGTCTTGTTCTTTCCTGTTGGTACAAATAAACAAATAAAAATCTGAGATTGATGTAACGAAAGACGTATAGGGGAATTGGATTGGAATGAATGCAATGCAAAAAAAAACTGAGAATAATAGTTTATATATACATTTTAAGTTTGAGGTGATTTCATTGCTACTCAGTAAGGTTGAACAGAAGGAATATAAATCAAACATTTCAGCAAAATAATTAGAACTGATCTGAAGTCTAATTCTGATAGGTTTCCATGAACTATCCATAAGAAGACACAAATGAAAATGGCTTAATATCAAAATCAAATTAACTAACTTCTGCTTGAAGCAGAATAATTTATTGATTTCGTTTTCTCAATAATTTCGGTAAAATACGTTGATAAATATTCCTCTTCATTTCCTCACATTAAATTTTCTAAAAATGATTAAAAACCCAAAACATTTTTACCTTAGAAAACAAAATGGTAATAAATACGCCAAGTTGTATAATTTTTTTCCATTTGTCTCCTGTATCAAAACAAGATTGTTTTTGTTATTATTTATTCATTAGTTTTTTTTTGTTTTCATTTGATCATGTTCCAATAACTAGAAATGCACACGCATCAACAAGCGAGTGAACTTATTGGGTCACTGGATCACACATGGTAAATGCATCTGGTGTGTATACGAGTATGTACATTGAAGAATATAAGGAGAGAAAGGAGGATAGACCAGTCAGTCGAAGATCAATGCGCAAATCGGAAGTGGAAGCGTACGTTGATCCCGCAACCGGCAAAAGCTAATAACCTTGACACTATCCAGGTCGATGAATACGTTAGGGAATCAAGGTCGCATTGAGAATGAATTAAAAATATCCACATATTTATAAATATTCCGAAATGCGAAAAAAAAAAGTAACCCATCAAAATATCGAAATACATTTTTGTGTTCACATAAAATCACACATTTAATAAATGCGAAATATCAGACTAATTGAAATACAATTTTCAAGCTGCAATTGATAATCTCTCAGAAAAAGCAGAATCTCAAACAACTGCAACCCTTTTTACATGTAATAAAGTGAAAGATCAAGAGATTGAGATTGAAAAAATAATTCAACAGATGAGTTATAAACAATTAAATTATTCAAATCAACTTTTTAGCGATTCATCAATTGTATTTTGTATTCTCTATTCATCAACCAAAGTGGTACTACTTGATAAAGTTTCACAAATTGACATATTTAAAAAGTTTATTCAATAATTATATAAGACTGCGTGTGTACACTTGAAGAAAAAATAACGATTAAGAGTATGTTCACCTATTTATATACTCGGAAATTACGAATCAATTTATAATTTTCGAAATATCTTTGGTGAAAGCGAAAATGATTTGCTGCATCACGTTCACACATCGGAGGTCACTCCTGACCCAATGATCCACTTGTACATTTAATTTGTTCATTTAATGCTAACCACATTATTAACTTCGGTTGTTGATTAATAACAAAAATTCCAAATAGTTATTGGTAATGAACAAAAAAAAAACACCATAACGATAAGTAGGAAATATTCCAAATATAAACACACATGTATATGTATACACTGATGCATGGTAACATTCACGTTTATTTGTGTACGGGAAAGAGCCCAAATGGTAGGAGATGCCTCATGAAAGATGGACTGCTAGTCGACACGCAGGTATAAATGAAGGACGATGACCTAATTGCGTGCAGAACGATCAGTGTTTTCTTACAGAACGATCTCCTGTGTGTATTTTAATCAACGTGCAAGAAAACAAATTTTGTATTTAAGTGAATTTGTTTAATTCAACATTTCAACATCCTTCCTGGTGAAGGATCACAAATTTCACTATGAGAGTAAGTACTTTGATCCTAATCTTAACTGCTTTTATCTTATTCTGTTTGGACAGATCATTAATTTATTGTTCAATTACTTGCATTATATTCAGACGTTTTTTGTCATACAAAAATATGGTTCATGTGTTTATATAACTCTATATGACAATAATATTTAACTCAACGAATTTAATGTTGAAAAATGTTGTCGTATCATTTCGATGACTTCATTTAAATTATTTCGATTATTCTTCCCCTCAATTAATTTTTTTATTTAGTCAACGAACTGACATTTCTTTTCATGGCGAATGACGACCAACGATTTGTTTTTCAATAATTAATATAAGTCAACGCTAGGCAAGATTTATATAAAGTAAACGAGATTACAGCTCGATGATGAATTAATCTCTTGTATTTAATCGAACATTAAACAATCGTAAAATCCCTGAACCCATCACATTTTAAGCATTGCACTGATAGAAATCCTTTTCTTTCTCATTTTTATTAGTCATTTTATCTGTTAGAAACTCTCATATAGTAAAATACTCGTCACATTGACCGTTAGGTAAAATAATATATCGGAATTTATGTAACTCTCAGTCCGGCATTTATTTATTGAACTTCCGGCTTACAACTAAACGTAGATAAGCATCACATCCTAGACACCTGTACGGTATGAAACGCTTTTACCATCGAGTATGTGTCACAATGTCCCACTTGGTGGGTTTGTAAATATCAACTTGTCGTGATCAATTATCAGTATATGAACTTGACTGATTATTCTTTATATAAAGTAAAAATGCAATACAAATGAATGTAAAGAATGATTTTTATGTTATTGAGATACAAACTTTCAAAATAGTAATGTGACCCATTTGTTGTCATGATTTTCTGAGCATTTTTCATCTATACAACCTGAAATGAATCAACTTTCCAATTTTTCTTGGTCATTTTACCAGTCATTCAGTTGGATTCCATGGCTGCTGGCGATATGTCTCTGCATGACGGAGGCACGATACAAAATGAGGAGGCCATTACCCCCATCGCCTATGCCGCCACCACAATTATACAAGAAATCTTGGCCGATTAGCCACAGAATGTCAATGGGGAACACTATTCACATTGGCAATAATTATCCACATAAACGGCCAATTTTTAACAAACCGAATCATTACAGGTATTTGATAAAAATCCCATTCAATCATTGAAAATCTGTTGTCCCACATTGTTGTTTGTGTGTTGTTCTCATCGAAATCATTTGTATGTTATGATAACTCCTCATGCAGCTACGTTAATCAATACCATATTAATAATAGAGTATAAGTAGCAAATGATTGAATTTGTATAATAGCGAGTGAGAAAAGTTTTCTATAGAATTTAAACATCAACAACGGAAGCGAAACATCGAAATTTGATTCCACTAGTTTTTGATTCACCAACTAATGATTTTCATCATTGCTATCGTGAAATTTCTGCCAATCATTCCTCATAGCAAGCTCGAATCATACTTCAAAATTATCTTTTAGACTAGACTGGGATCTTTAGAAGTTGAAGGATGAACTTTACAGGTCAATGAGTCCAATCGCGTTTCAGAGAATAGTAGAGTGATGCAGAGAAAATAAAGGCCGAATGGCTTATGAAAATCCACGAAACCGTGATTGAGAAGCGTATAAATTGATTTATTTTCAGACTGCGACCTCCACCCATGTTCAATGTTCCACTAACACAATGGAAAAATCCAATCCCAATGATTGCCTCAGTGCCAAATCTCGCAGTTCTTCCACAACGGGCGCCTATGAAAGAATTTACAGTGATGAATAAAGTACCAGAATACAGTCCTGAATACAGACCAGAGCTCATTGCATTACCACAAACTCATCGTGGTGATGCAGATGATGATAGAGGACCAATACACACAATTCCTGCACCGAATCTCAGTCTCGCTGATAAACCTTATAATTCTGGTGAAGAAAATAATGCTGATAATAATCCCAATGCGTTTCGTCGTTTCCAAACAAACAATGAATATAGTTCCAGTAATTCAGGTAATTACACATCATTGTAATGATAGTCATCATAACAGATCTTGTATAGCAAATATTGAGTCTCACGAGTTATTGTCAACGAAAAATTGCTATCGCAGGTGAACCAGCACCAAATTATGGATTTGATTCATCCGGGACCAACACAGAATCGCAACGACCCGTAACCAATCCAACGCCATCTCAAATTTCATATGAAGGATCTAAATTGCACGATGGAAATATCAACGAATTTCAAACAGTTGGGCCAACTTTTTTCCCAGCGGAATATGACTCAACACGACTAATTTCCTCGGCTGCACCGGCTGATGTTCAAACTAATGAACTTTATTTGAATCATCCCCCAAACTCCAGAACTGGCGTAATTGACACAAATGTTGAATATGGTCAGTCAAATGTGCCAATGCAGACAAATCTTCATAGTTCACTTCATGTAAGCTTCCCCGGTACAGCATCACAGGCTCCATCACAAATGTCTGATATTCATATAGGACAGGCGCCTGATCTTCATGTAGGCCATCCCGCAGCTTCTGGACCACCATTGTCCGCTAATCAATTGTACGATCTACTCAATAGTTTCCCCCAACCACTTGCCAAACAATATACAAACGATCAACAGTCACAATTACAACAACACATTCTGCAGCAACAGTTAGATCAACTCATCCAATCGGGAGCAAATCCAACAACATTTTCCCAGCCGCAAATGCACTCATTTAATTACGATGAACAAGCGGAGAAGCAACCCCATCAACAACAGCAACACCAACAACAAATTCTATTCGGTCAGGACTACGCCTCAGGACGTGTGACAGCTGATTACAATCTCGCACCTGAACAGTCTCTAGACGTGCGGAATAATGCTGCTGCTGGCCACAATGAAGGATTTGGCTATCAATCTGAGAGCGCTGAACAGGTAGAGAACAATATCGAATATGAGGAACAAGCTGATGCAGCACCAGCCGATCAGGCAGCAGGTTCTGAAAACTACAATACAGGAGGGAATGATGGGCTCGGTATCTCGACACATTTTTATACGACACTCCCAAATCGTGAAGCTGCAGAAAAATTGGCGGCGTTAGCTGCTGCTGGCAATGTCAATAGTCAATTGATTGGACAGTTGGAAAAACAACGGCAGCAACAGGAACAACAACAGCAGCAGCAACAGGAACGACAACAGCAGCAGCAACAGGAACGACAACAGCATCAAGAGCCGTTCAAATTTGAAGACGAAGGTCATCAAAGTGATGAACCAGAACCCATGCCATCCAATCACAAAGGCAATTATCAGGTCATTGAGCAGGTCGATGATATTCCACATGAAACACAACAAGAAAGTCAGCAGCAACGTCAACGACAACGATTTGGATCACAAAAGAGATATCGGCAACGACATCGCCAACAACAAATTCAACAAGAACAGGTAAAAACGAAACCCTTCTCTATAAGAGAAGTTTAATGACACTTTATGGGGGGAATAGAATTGTGCGTGACAATTTTTTCATCCAAAGCACCAACTCAATAAATCTTCAAGTACTCAAAATATTTGATCATCTATTTGATGATTTGGGTAGAGTGAAAACAACTTTTCAAACAGAAAATAAAAGGGACTTGTAGAGTTATCAGTAGTTCTTGTGCTTGGTTTGGATGAAAGCTGTCGTCTTATTTTTAGCTCATGAACCCACATCTTGGGGAAATTTCATTGCTTTTGAAAGCAGTACAGAAAGTGCCCTATTACATTTAAAGAAATAATTTATTTTCCAGAAGTCTCGAAATAACTAAACGAATTCCTTGTAAAAAAAAAACTCGTAATGTACCACCGAACTTTTACTATTTTCTGCGAGAGAATGACACTGATGCAATGTTTTCTCATTATTTTAATTCTCCCTTTTTCCCAGAAAAGTAAACTTAGTAAATCGGGACAAGTTCACTCTTTGATAATCAACTATTAGTGATGTAACCTAAGTGGATTCACTTTCTATATGTGTGTTTGAACAGGAGGCAGCTGATAAACACTATGAACAACAGAAATTCATGCAAGAACAGCGTGATCAAGAAGAAGAGCAGAAAAATGAAGAACAGAAGCGACCTTTGAGAATTTTGGTACCGGACGTTGATGAAAACGGAAGCAATCGACATGTATTTTCAGATGAAAATGCAAACGACGATTACGAATATGACAATACAGAGTCTCAAGTGACGGAAATAAACAGTACTCTTTCGCCCAACGATTCAATCTCGGAATTTGGTAATCGTATTAGGACAAAACCTGAAATATAGGCGATTGCGAGTATGTAACATTTGTTGCAATGTAAATAACTTTGAAAACTATTTATTATTATTATTTTATTATCATTATTATTATTATTGACGGCAGTACGCGCGAGTACGTTTTAGAACCAGTAATTTATTCTATTTATTTCCAGAATACTTATTTATAGATTTTATTATCAATATTAAATATTCGTTTGTTTGTGAAATCTGACGTTTAATGATTTAAGCGCACAAAGGCAAACACATAACAAATACATATACAAAAAGAGATGAAAGACTCGTTTATTTCATTCCGTGAACCATACATCTTGAAGCTTATTCGATTTTCTTCTTTCTATATACAATAAACATGGAGATTATGACGGATGAGTATAATACAAGGCACGTTCTTAAAGGGCAGAATCGATGAAAAATCCCATCTTCATTGTCATTTTAATGTCTCTAGAAAAATGTGCATTTGTATCATGCTGAATGGAACATATCGAGGGATCATGAATGAGTGTCAATCAATTGACAGGGACAGTATACCCAATGGAAATCTAATCGTGACAGTAGCATGGGTCAGAATATTAGGTATATCAATGAAACACGTCCGAATGATTATTTGAACATGTGCTGACTGGTCACACTTTACTTCGCGGTGTTGATATTATTTGGACCAAGTGATCAGTGCCTGGTTTGAACCGAGAGAACTGAATAATATCAATGAGGAAAGGGACGCAAAAACGCATAACAATCTGGTACCGCATGTTAATTTACTACAAGCGGTCCATAAACCAAGGTTGTCCACCCTTACTCCGTCTTTGTGTCAGAATGTCACAACCACTTTCAGTGACGAGAAGAGTTTGCTCAAATTGAGCTGACCATTGACCGTCAGCGGTGACCGCAGTCCAACAATCTGGCCACACATTGTCACGCCATGTTCCTTGCGATATCATAGGCTCAATAGTGAAAGTATGACCAGCCTTCATCACACCAACAGCTTTATTTTCTATAACAAAGGAATTGAGATGTCAATCAATGAAGTAACAGCACTGATAATGATTTCGTAGTGAACTTTTGCATATATGTGAGGGAATACTTACTGGCATAATGAGGTACATTTGGTGCAGTATGGAAGAGTCGATGAATTCCATGACCGCAGTAACTACGAACAACACTAAAACCATGAGCTTGTGCATGCTTCTGGATAATGTTTCCAATTTCTTTATATTTTTCGCCTGGTTTCACAATATCAATGGCTTTGGAGAGACACTCATACGTCACTTGGACTAGTTTTTTTATTTCAGGCTTAACATTGCCAACCAGAAAAGATTCATTCAAATCGCCATGGAAACCATTATGATACACTGTTACGTCAACTGAAAAGAGAATAATCGTTTAGAATATTCAATAATAATATAACGAATGAAATGAATTGGATAAATTCAAGTACATGACATTGAATTTATTCATTCTGTTATCGACGTGCATATAATCAAATTAGAATATTACAAGTTCCCGTGCTGAGAGTTAATCTTTCCAGCATACTTGCATGATAGTCTTTTTTTGATATAGATAAAATATGACGCTATCACAACTGGGAAAATAATTGATAAAAAATTTTTCGAATGACGAAGAACCAGATTCATAAGCAAAAAAATTTCCACATTTTACTCATTCAGGTGCATGCATTAAATCAATATAATGTATATATATTTGGTTTACCATTGCAAAGATCACCATCGTTTAGTGGTCTAGTGTCAGGGATTCCATGACAAATGACTTCATTCACAGATGTGCAGCAACTTGCCGGAAATTGATGATAATTCAATGGCGAGGGATAGCAATCCCTCTCAATACATGCCTCATAGACAATTCGATCAATTTCAGCAGTTGTTACACCAACGTCACATACTTTTGCGGCTTCATCCAAAACTTCCCGACCAAGTTTACATGCGACCCGCATTCCCTCAATTTCTTCATCATCCAAAATTTTGATTTGTGCTGAACCTCGAACCGCTTGTTCACTAAGAGGCACACCTTTGGGATGATCCGCATAATCTGGACGCTGTATATGTTTAGGTACATCACGTTTAGGTATTGTCGGAAACGGACGGAGTTTCCCCGTAAAGTGATATGACGGCCATGGATTGTATTCACCTGATGAAGATTTCTTGCCACCATCACCCTCTGTCATGATACAAGTTAATATTTATGTAAATAATCGAACTAATAATTTTGAATGATAGGCCAGTTTCCAGAACCGGAGGTTCTTTCTACGATTTAAGAATTCATTTATGGGTCATCTGCCAATCGTTTGTCGACTGTGCAAAACGCATAATGAATGAAGTCAATTGCGGGTCAGTGGAAATAGCATAGTCTGCAATCAAAGCCCGTAATGTTATTCAGACGAAACAAAATTCTCAACCACTCCACTTCAAATGGAAAAGCAGCTAGAACGAAAATTTATTGTGCATCTGACCGGGATTTCATTCCTAATTAAACTCTATGCATACAATTCTCATGTATTTCTAGTCCAATTGAACTTAATCAACTTCTTTAATGTCGTTCATTAATATTAAACCTGCAGAACAATTCACATGAAATTTATTTTCATGTAGTGAGACTCCCTGGGAGCTGGCCTAAGAATAATTCGGACAATTCAAATTATATCAAAATAGAAATGAGAATAATCATAACCTACTTGCGATATCATGTATAACTTTATGAATTTTCCAGCTTCCTTTGAAACAATCCTGAAAAGGATGAAAGAGAAAAATTAAAAATGATCTATCCCAGAATTAATTACGAACAATGAAATCCGTTATTAACAATTATCAATGTGTCCCCCACCATGTGCCATTGATGGAAATAGTTTCAATAGATACTTAACCTAGAATCTAAGCTTACCTGGCTACAAAAATATGAGCCTTGAATACCAATTTTCAAACACGTAGGACATTGCAGACTGGCATCAGCCATACAACCAGGTGTTTCGCACATTCCAAGAGCTGAAGACATAATTATTTTGATTTTGGAAAATCAACTTTACTTCATACACTTTGAGTCACACAATTGGAAAGATTATGATAACTTATTCTCTTCTACTCTCATATTCTAAAATCATTTCCCTATTTTATCATCAGAGTTATGTGCAAAATGTCGATATTATAGGAATGAGAACAATTTCATATGAAATTTGCTCATGCCGGTAACAAAATCTGGTAGTTTCCCGTTAGTGTGAAGAATCATATGTTATGGCGCTTGTGTAGTTTGTTACACTGCGATTTGTAAAAGTTGAGGTTAGGCTCGAATACATTGCATTGACGTTCTCATTATCAAACAAAAGTCTTGCAGATTTGAGAGACAGTGTATAACCTCAAAAAAATTCTGACACTGTTACGAATTGTGAGTTTGTTTAAATTTTCAATCAACTTTACAGCTGAGTTTTGAACAAACGACAATCAAAATGACGAACTCAACTATTTCTGATCAATCCCTGATGGATAAATCGATGCGTAGTGTTTTTGGTAAGAATGAGAAATTATAAACATTGATATGACTTCAATCTAGGTCCATTGCATGTAAACAAAAATGGAATTGATGAATTATTTCATATTTTGTTTGCTTACAGTGGGAAATATTCCATACGAAGCTACTGAAGAAAATTTGAAAGATATTTTTAGTGAAGTAGGACCTGTTCTTTCATTTAAGTAAGTATTGCAGAACTACATTGCATACAACTTGGAACAAAGGAGAAAACATTTATTATTACATTTAATTTTTGTCACAAATAGATTGGTGTACGATAGAGAAACAGGGAAACCGAAAGGATATGGATTTTGTGAATATAAAGACCAAGAGACAGCTTTGAGTGCAATGCGAAATCTCAATGGCTATGAAATTGGTGGTAGAACGCTCAGAGTTGATAATGCATGTACTGAAAAAAGCCGAATGGAAATGCAAAGTCTTCTGCAAGGTCAGAATACTGAGAATCCATATGGAGAAGCTGTCCAAGCTGACAAAGCACCCGAAGCAATAAGTAAAGCTGTCGCGTCATTGCCGCCTGAGCAAATGTTTGAATTAATGAAGCAAATGAAACTTTGTGTTCAGAATAATCCGAATGAAGCACGACAAATGTTATTGCAAAATCCTCAATTAGCCTACGCACTCTTACAGGCGCAAGTTGTGATGCGAATCGTCGATCCACACACTGCTGTTAGCATGTTACATAAAGCAAATCCGATACCAAACGTGATTTTACCTGCAGACAAACCTCCATTGCATACAATGCCACCACGTATCGAGGAGCCATGGAATGTAGCGAGACCACCTCCAGCTATTAATCCACCAGCTCCAATTTTTGCTGGTAATAAAAATATTCAGATCACACATGAATTATTGATATAAAGTGTTTTCATATTATGATGCTTGAATTCGTAGGTCAAGATGTTGATTTACGTACATTGGACCGGCAGATAGATCCACGTTTGGCAAGATTGGATCAAGATCTCAGAGCCCCACCACCAGTTGTGCCAATAACTGTTGCTGCTCCAGTCATTCCACCAGTTATTGATTCTCGCGGAGGTGCATTCCCCATGCCTGACAAGTAAGTGTTTTGCTATCTTTTGAAAAGTATACGCATCATTATCATTATGCTATTTAATGAAATAATCCCGTTTTTAAGTAGCGTACTTCCTGCGGAAGGAATTGAGAGGTTGAGGAATTATTATTAATTTAAAATATTTGCTAAATGGATCTGGCTGGCACACATTTTGATGATAAAAATTGTTTTTAGTTTTTGCCGTGATCCGCGAGCTGACAGATTCGGACGGGATCCCCGTGATCCACGTGATCCAAGGATGACATCAGATCCAAGAATAAGTAAAATTAATCGTGAGTACCATTATTGGATAATCAGTTAGAAGAACAAAAGAAAATAAGAAATTCAATTCAGTTTATTCGTTTGATATTGATTTTTGGTTTCATCAGCCTCTGCACCAGTTGTGCCGCCAGTTGTACCACGACCCGCTACTGTGACTGTTGCTTCACCTTCAACAGTTTCAAATACGTTGAGTTCTGCAAGTGCAGCAAGTAGTCTTTTAGCTACAAATAGCGCTGCGACGTCCAGACTTATGGCAGGAATGTCACCTGCCGGAAATATTCCCAGTGGTGCATCCGACCAAGAGAAGGTAAATGGCGTTTTCCTATTCATGAAATAATAAATTTTGTTCTGTATGGACAAAAAGTTACTGTTGAGACACTTGCGAAAATATAAGAGAATAATACTTCTTTTATTTGATAAATGTGCATAAACTAGAAGTTGGGCAAGAAGACATTTCACATGAACTAACTTAAAGTTGTATTTATATAGTTGTTGTTACCGTAAGAAAAATAATATCAAAAATTTTTGTTTGCAGGCGGCTTTGATTATGCAAGTACTACAATTGTCTGACGAGCAAATTGCCATGCTACCACCAGAGCAGAAACAAAGTATTCTGGTTCTTAAGGAACAAATCGCGAAAAGTACACAACGCTAATAATGAGGAATGTGGAACAGTTTGGTCCAATATATTTCGTACTGCTCTCATTACTTATTATTGTATCGCAGAAAACAACGCATAAATCCCTTTGAAAATGTAATGGAAATGCAAGAAACATTAATGATGTCGTTATGTAAAAGGTATAAAGTTACAAAAAATGAAAAAAAGGACAAACTAAAATAATAATTAAGTAAAATGGTAACGTATTTTGGCTCTTAGACGGTTCATTTCAGTCGTTTTGTCAATGATTCTATTGAATAAACATCCTCCAAGTTAGACGAAAACATTTGTTTATCAATCAGGTCTTGGTACATTAAATGCTTGTCATTATCTTTCTCGAATATTTTCACAATGATTTGGTCAAGTTCTCGTCCAACCACTACAATTCTATACAACTTCTCACATTTATCGCTTTTGATTTCTAACCATCTTCTAGCTTTCACATTATCGGCTATTCGTGTATTCCACAATCGACATTTAACTGCTAATGTGGGTAAGTTAAGCCACTCTTCCTTCAACACACGTATTTGGGCTACCGCAACCAGTTGAGTATTGCCCCAATCAACATATAGAACTTCAATCATTCCACCCAATATTATAGGCGAAACAATGGAACCTCTGTACCATTTGCCATCATATAAAGCGCAACATGGGGTATCTGGATCAACTATTTTCAAAAACGGCTGATTATCAGCTTCTTCATGCATTGCTATTTGCAATTTTTGATAAACAGCCCTGTAATAACTTAGTATTGAACAATTTTTTGTTGTAGTTGGATGTAACCAAACAATGTTCGATTCATGTGCATCAATTTCGCCAATAAAACCCTCGAATTCTGTTAGGTCTTCGGGCAAAATCAATTTCTTGTACTTCCCATCATTGTTGAGCAACTGAGAATCCTCGAATGGCAAACGATATTCATCAAGCAATGAAGCTTGACAAATTTTTTCATTACTTCCAAAATATTCTTCATCGATATCAGCAGAGTAATTATCATCATCCTCATTAGTGTCTGATTTTGCTTCAAATTCATCAGAATTTTTTCTGATTGTGGGGCGCACACCATATGTAGAGATATTCATGTATTTTTCGAATGCAATCTCACCAGTGTTGTCAACATCGGTAATCATAGTGGATCCCACATTAATACCCGAAGGTTTAATTGAGTATTCCAGATACTCAGTCGATCCAATGTCATAATCTGCATTCCTATGGGAATGATCATCGATGGCATCTTCAGAAACTAGGTTCACAGAGTCAACATCATAATTAACATTTTCATCACAGTCTGCATTGATATCAGCACTTGAGTTGCTGAGAATATCATGATCCTCATGTAAATTCATATTCTCCAAACGAATATTCATATTTAGATCGTCATGAAGGTATGCAATCAAATCTCGCTTGAGGTTCTCAACGCAATTAATTTTTATAACATTGTATTCTTCAATTCTCTGCAATACTGTGACTGTACACTCTTTATCAACGATTGTTGCGTGCAACTTGTTTAGATCCAAATCATCCCATTTACCATTGGGCGAATTAGAAATTAGCCCGTAAATCTGACATTTACTCGCAATACGAGGTACATCTTCCAATATCAATTCTTTGAATAGAGTTTTACGTTCTTGCCATTCTAAACTCCCATAATCGACAAACTCTACAGCAATATATTTTCCACGTACTTGGTGTACTATACCTCTACACCATTTAGCGTTCACGTGATATTTCACGATACACATGTCTCCTCGACTCCAGTGATCAGTTTCGGAAACTTTTCTGGATGTGTAGTTATCTTCCAATGTCTTCTCAATAACTTGCAATGCTGCATTTTGTTCTAATGAATGTAAATAAACGAAAGCATCCCAATCAATATACGTTGTCGCTGCACGAAATGTATTTTTTTGTATACTTTCAGCTGGCAGCCATGTTGGTATACCAGGTGGAAAATGTTCCGACATGTTTTTTGCTGGATCTTGTATAAAATTCTCAGGTTCTAGTGGTGCATCTGGATTACTGCAAGCATCTTCACACAATTGTTCAACCAAATTTTCATCATTAAAATTCATTTCTTTTTCCACATCAACAGCAAGTACTTTCAATTTGGTATCATTGTACCCTTTTATAGGCAATGCTAAACCCTCTTCGACTAACATTCTATTGATCAAATTCTTCTTCACTACTCCCGGTTTAACAGGATCAATTATGTCCACTTGTTCCACATATAGATCCACAGTCATTGGCTTTTCTCCAGAATCCTCAATTTTAGCTATGAAGAAATCCCTTGTTTCGTTGCAAGTGATTATATCGACAAGTTTTTCGCATGCTGTTGGTGTCCACCTAGGCGAACCGCATGTTGGGAGAATTCCCCCGAGCCGTACTCTGAATAAATATACTGGAATTGCATGTAGTTCACTGGCCAAACTTTGAATACAATTTTCTGGAATATTTTCGTATGTACCCTCATCGATACAAAATACTTTCACATTACCCTCGTTTATTTCAACAATTTCTGCTCGATAATATGCACTATTCCGTGGCAAATGAACAGCGCACATCGCACCCACAGACATATCCGGTGACCCTTTCGATTTCTGTTTGGTATAAAAGTTTTGCATTTCATTATGAATTTCGTTGAGCGTTTCGGTACGATCTCTTGTCGCTACATAAATTTCGTCGGGTGATACTACATGTATGATATTTACACGACAAAGATATGGATCTTGTTCTGACTGGAGTTTACTGCTGGTCTCCTTCTTTGTTGTGTCTTGGTAGAAATTAATAAATTCGCGGAGAACGAAGTGATTTCGTTTATCGACATTTCTCCTAAATTTGGATTTGCTTTTCGTTTTTGCTGGCGAATCGTTCCATGATTTTCTAGTTGGTGATAATGGCATTTTAGCTCCGTTACATCGAATGGCATCCAGAGAAAATTTCACACTAATATTATCATGATGAAATACAGACGCGATGTAATAGTCGTCTCTTTTTGATGATATGATTATCGTTGCAGTTGGTTCCATAAACTCAATCAACATTTTTTTCGCGTTCGGTTGCTTGTCTAGTTCCTCAGCATTTTCCAGTCTCAGTTTGATTGCCTAGCAATGAAATATGTGAGCAGTTGATTATTGAATTTTTGAGCTAATCATTCGTATTATGTATGTCCATGTTAACGACATATATTGATATAGAACGAAAAAAAGTGGAAGTAAAAAATACCCGTGTGTGTGCCTGGGTGAAGCATGGATCCAGCCGACGTATCTTATCGAAATCCATTGTAGATTTCACTCCGAGATCAACGAAGAATACTTCAATTTTCCTGCACCTCGGAATATTAGATATTACACCGCGATACCATGAACCATCATCCAGCGGTGCAGCACAATTCAACCCTACGGAAATTATATATGTAGATTGATTTCCCTTGAATTTGAAATTGGAATGCGGTTTTAGATACCACTTATGGGGTTTCACTCACCAATTACGGGATTATGTACCAACGATTTTACTTTTTTTGTAAATTTATACACCTTTGTCATGCTTGAAACCATTTTCAGAAAATAATCTTCGTTGTAATCAGCCTTACGTACGTAAAAACATTCTAGTGATTCCACATGTAAACAGACGATTTCATGATATTTATCAAATTCCAATTGGTCATGATGGTAAACATTTGAAGCTGATGGATTCAAATTCTGCATCATAAATAAATGCGAAATTAATTGATGGTCACTAATGATTCGTGATGCTATTTTGTAATCAAAAACAATGATATCATACCAATAATTTTTCTGTGCTCTCAAATTTTCCGTGTTCCAAGAATATTAAAGTATCGCGAACCGACAATGCATTAACTGACATCGACGATATCAAAAGATCGACGCCATTTTTATTATCGCCCACTTCGCACAATCTTGGAAGTTCTTCTGGAGCACTGGAATTTTCTTTTTCATTACAAATGCTTATAAAAACAATTAAATTAGAAAAACAAAGGTGAAAATAGACTATTACCTGTCAACGATCTCCTTCATTTGGTCGATACTTTCTTGAGACCATTTTTTACCATTGATTGGAAATATATCAAACAATTTATGTTTCTTTGCTAATGGAGGAATATCCTTCAGTTTTGATGATGGACTATATATTTTAGACTTATCGACATTGTAGACAAAACCATCGTCAATCGCAAACATGGCATATACTTCTGATGGACGGTAAGAATCTTTCGTACGGCATGAAGTTACGCGACCGCGGAACCATTCGTGACGTGTACCGTGTACAACGTAAATCTCACCTAGAAAATGGATTATGAAGTTGTTGATGAGACTCAAATAATCCAGATTTCGATTTAGTTCTCGATTAAGAGAAAAATGAATGGAGAAGAGCTCACGTACCTTTCTTCACGTCTTCAGGGACCGAATGAGTTTTTGTTCTGTACGTTTTCAATTCGTTTTGAATTTCTTCATACAAATGATCATCACTTTTCTTACGTACGTAAAAATCACCCGGATGAGCGATATATACCACATGAACTTGATATCCTGCAACAGCTAAACAAATAGAAAGAATAATAACTTGGATTAATTACTGAATTGCGTGAAAAAAAAAGAATAAGCCAACCTTCACGTAACTGCGCTTCAGTATGAATTGAAGAGCTTGACGAAACACTGACAGCATAATTTCCCGCCGTGAGGTCATCTGATGATGCTAGACTGAGTGGTTGCGGCGATGGATCATGAAGAGCTATCAAAAAATAATAATATTCAGATGTCGATACATATACATAATTGTAGCGATAATAAACAGAAATTCAATTACATGGAATAGACGAAGATTCCCGCGCAACAGTTCTGATCACATAATCACTAGGCAACTCATCACGTGCTACCAGACTGTACAGTTTCGGTAATGATTTTGTTTCCACATTGCAATGATCTTTGATTGCTGCAACTATAGATTCATCTGCATAGAACCTGAGTAATAAAAAAATATTAAAATTTTTTCGAAGATAACAAAGTAAATGAAAACGAAAGGATATGTTAAATTAATCACTTGATAGACTCCTCGTCCTCATCGTTCACTTGACGTTTCAATAGGTAGCATCGGGCATTAGCCAGTTTTTTCAATTGCTCGATGATATCCGTATGGTTGATAGATTCTGACTTTCTTTTTGCTAATTTAGCCAACTGTAACCAAATGAATGTTTTATAAACACAGCGACTTACTTGCGAGCAAAAATATAGGAAAAATGACAAAGGGAATCTTTGAAAACACAACCATAATATACACACGCATATATACGATCAAATAGACAATATATTATATAGATGTGTATATATATATTGGTGTATATGTTCAAACGCATAATATATACATATATGCGTATGAAGGACTCACGAGAATTCCATTCTGCAATTGGGTCTCGAGGGATTGCAACTCCTCCTGTATCTCAATGAGATTCCTCGAGCATCCTTTGGTTTCAGCATGTAACATCTCAATCATTTCACTCTCGAGATTCTGTAAGATCCCATGTAGATAGAGAAAGTGTTGATTGATCTCACATTCGACTTGTGCACTTTTGTGTACCTCTTCAGGTAATTTCATCGCTGCGTCCACTTCCTGAAAATAAAAAAGAAGATGAATTAAAGATTGATATTTAATTCGTTTATATGAAAACACTCATGATGGTTGAGGAAGCATGAGAAATAATATGTAGAATTGTAGTTAATCGACGTGAATAAAAAGTAAGGTGAGAGGCGAGACAAACGAGGACAGTAGCCTCTCTCTCATCCTCCTAAGTTAGATGGTCTCGTCGAGGCGAACGACATTGAGTACAAACATTCGAGAAGGGGACAAGCTAAGAATTATGTACAAGAGTAGGATAGTGGCGAGAGAGAAGAGAGAAAGGAAAGGAGGATCGGTATGACGGTGTATCAAAAAGACACTCTCTTAACTACGACTCTCGCATACTATGTAGCAAAAGAGATTGGAATGGCAGGGAGACCCATCGTGGTGGCCGGCTTTGTTGTCTTGCCTCTACCTACCAACATCAACCATGCTCAGTCTTTCACGTTCACACGACTGGGTAACCACGCGCTACAACTCGTTATTAATTTTGTCACTGGCCACGACCCAGCATTACAGGGTCGGTGGGAGGTCGTGAGAATTTTTCATTATTTTTGTTCGCTAATTATTCCTCTTTTATTCCTATCTATTTTGTTTCCACTTATTTCGCTTCACAGCTACTTGTGTGAATAATGAGGCGGTTGAATTCGTTGGTGTGGCAAAGATAATAAAAGGGAGCAATTGGTTGGATAAAAAGTAAAGTGTTTAAATGATGACGTTGAAAATGCAATTACTGCGGTCGATGTTGATGATTGCAAGTGCGGAGATACTACTGCCATTTGCTGGTGAGGTTTCAAACGTTATTTCTCCGTTTCTTTTTTTCTCAATGACGCAATGTTATTTTTATTTTCTATCAATGTTAATGTAAAGATGATTATATTTCATAAAATTATTCACAGAATTCCTTTATTGTACTTTCAGTAACAACTATACGATATTCATAATTATGTTGCTTGAAGATCTAAATTTAGATCTGAAAAGTCTAATTTCGTGCAGTGTCCAAATCTAATTGAAATTCGAGAAACGACAATTAAGTTCTGAAAAGGAAATAATTCCTTCTCTATTTACAATTTCACATCCAATATTGCTATTCATTCTAAAAATTGGAAATTTATTGTATTATATTGGTGGAGATATTGAACATCACCTGAAATTACTTCAAAATGAAAAAAGGAATATTGTAAGGTTCATCATAAAAATAAATCACGAGTCAATTGATAAAATGTAAGAAGAAAACTATGAAAATCCTCCGCTTCCAATGATTTGAGATTATTCTCGCTTGAAGTCGGATATAATATACTATTGAATATGATCAATCGGTGTAGTGCAATACACTGTGAAAATTAAAGCATCGCGAATCTTTGATGCTCTCGGGAATCCCGTCGGCGTTGCATAGAGAGTTAATTGAATCGCGCGCTTGCAACTGGCGTGCTTCTAAGCATTTGCGTTCACCCGATCTCTCTCAATCTGTATTATTGCTCTCTTACTCTCATTCAGATACGATATACGTGCGTCTGTTCGCTCGTCCAACGCAATGACAGTTACCGCGGGGTTAACTGCAACAGTGATAGAGTGTGTGTGCTGCGGAGGCTGACAGAAAGAGAAAGAGAGAAAGTGTGTGTGTGTGAGAGAGAGAGAGAGACCCAACTGCCTGTCTCGGCCAGATATGAGAAGCGAGGTGCATTCACAACAAAAGTTATGAATTTTTGAGTTGTGTTAATACCGCCAAGAAAAACACCGAAATGGCCATGGTAGCACATACACATATGTATGAATGTGTGTATGCATGTATACAAGTGAACAACAAGGGGAAATTTGTGATAGCAAAAATTCATTATGTGTTGTATATGCATGCGTGCACACTTGCAAACGTTCTGTAAACAATGCCACAAATAGGGTGTGAGCAGGCAATGCAAGTGGTGATGAGGTCAATGAATTTTTTACAATGGCTTAAATTGCTTGTTGATTTTTGTAAAATTGGAATTAAATTCATTCGCATGTTTGCTATAGAGTTAATTGAAACATCAGGGTAATATTTTCCAGCAGCACAAGGTAGAACATTGCAAGTGTATGAATTGTTATATATAAAAAATGAGACTATTGCAGAATGAGTAGAAGAAGAAATAGTGACGAAAAAAAGTCTAATAAAATGAATTGATATTGAGGAAGAGGTTTATTTTCATTCAAGTGAAGTCTACAAAGGCACTTATATAGATATGCATATACGTGTATAAGAGCGAGCAATTGAATGAGAGCGAGGACGAACGAGGACGATGAGGAGAGGAGGCAGTGTTAGGAAGAGAAGGTGGATTCATGTATGTATATGTTGGAGTAGTGTGGGTTGGTCCTTGAAAGAAAATTATTCCTCGAGATCGGAATCGAGTGCAATGGCAAACAAATCGTCTCATGAGAGGAAGGGAGGAGTGGAAAGAGAGAGAGAGAGAGGCCATGCGATCTGTTCAAAAAATATATTTGATAGAATTCAGTGAGAGGAAAATAAAAGAGTTGATAGAAAAAAATATTGAAACAGATGGAATTCTTGTGAAGGTTTTTTTTTCATTTTGATTGACGCTTTTGTTGATTTTCAACAATGTCATAGTTTGATATTTAAATATATAATCGCTAGATAACAAATAAATCGAGGGGTCCTTTTAATCCAATTAAATGTCAATCTATATCTTATCAAAGTGCAATTTGCTAATTACGAGTATTCCATCTCTAGATTTATTATTATTTGCATTGGAGAAGCCACTTTTTTTTCCAAAGATATCTATTAAAATGTGGCCCTTTCTCTCTAATGGAAAAATTCATATGTTTATTATTTTCGTTCACTATAACTCGAGAAAATGTGTACCAACATAGAAATGACGAATAAAGAGTGAAAGGAGGATCTCAAATTTAAAATGAATAAAAAGTCAAATTTGACTGAATGTTGGGTATTTAAATGGTAAAGCCTAAGGCTTCAAACGATAATTGAGAATGTGTTTGTTTCTGTGGCGAACAAAATCGGCGTTCCTGTTCATTCAACTATTCATAACACCCCATTCTATACACCCCTGTACACCTGCACATTTATTTTTTTGAATTCTTTCACTATCCTATTTTAGTCACGTACATGACCAGAGGGAGAACAAAAAATTTTCTTCACTCGATGGAATCGATTAAAATATCGGATGAAACAGGACTACAACTATTTCGCTCTCGCTCTTTTTTTCACGCACTATTTTTTTCTACTCTATCTTACTCTTTCTACTCTCTGTCTCTATCTCACACTCGTTCCCTCATTTTTACTCATGTACATATGAAAGCAACGTATGTTATTATTTTCATTCGATGAGATTTTATTATTCCGACGTTTTGCGGTTACGTGCTTTGTATCGGTGTGGATATAAATGTTTATTTGTGTATGTCTGCGTGCCGTCCTGCGTCCCTGCCTGCCAGGCAAGCAATGCATGCGCGTATTTCCAACCCACTGAAATAACAAAATAAAAATGAAAAAAGAATGAATGTGCAATGATATGGGGTCAAGGGGAGAGAGAGAACGAGACTATTGATGAAGAGAGGAAGAGGGTTGGAAAAATTTATTCACTCGAAAATCACGCAAGGTTTCACAATTTTGAATTCGACACACATCACATTTCATTAGTGTCTCGATACTTTACATGAAGCAATTGTAAATTTATTGTACAAAACGGCAGAAGAAAATTGCTATATCACTTTGAGATTTTCTATTTCAATTGATTGTGATTCATTCACATATATATATATATATACATAGATTTTTTCCATTTTTTCTTTCAAATTGCATGTTAATCAAACGAGAACAGGTTTTGAGGACCTCAGGGGTGGTTGATGATCGATATGACAATTGATCGATATAGCTCGAGGACTTTTATGTCATGAGATTGACGAGTTGCAGAGTATAGTGAGGAAAATAGATGGTGAGTGAAAAAGAGTAGAAGAGAATGGAAAGGGTGATAGAGAATGAGATTAAATAAAATGCAACGATTGGTGATTCTGCGCATAAGCTATGAAATACAAAAAGTGAAATAGTTGATATATATATAAATGCATACACGAATATTATGTACACATGTATATACAATACACTTATGGAGCAAAAGCTTTTTCATCGATGCAAACATATATTAAATATGAAATTTCACAATTCGTAAAATAATATAAATCCAGTCGCTAATGCTCCTCTCATCGAATATTTATGTATAAATAATACATTTGGGAATATTTCAAATGAAATTTACTTGATTATTATGAAAGCAGAGTTCTAACAGGGTTGAAATATAAAATTACGAGTGGAATCAATCATGAGTTGTCGATTGCGTGTCGATGAGTGGTGTGAGAAAAAGAGATAGGCAGAAAGAATTATAATGGCAGGATTGAATTATATTCACTGCACACATATACACATGTAAATGTATATATATATTTTATATATACCAATGTGTATATATTCGTTGCGTTAACATAGTTGCGTGCGTCGCAAACATTCCTAATGCATAATGGTATTAATGCAAAGCATTATTATTTACCGCAGGATTTCACATGGTTGTGTGCGTTGGAGTAGGAGGTGAATAGGGTGCGCAGTATGTTGAGAAGACAACTTGTTATTTAACAAAAGACTAGAGAGAGATGTTAAATAAGAGGGGAATGGAGGGAAAACGCAGATTGGGAGGAGGGTTGAGCACGACAATGCGCACTAAAGTAATCGACGTTGCGGTGTAGAAGTATATAAAGGCGCGATGGTGAAATCGAGGAGGCGTGGATAGAGTTATGAATTAGCTCCTCGTATATAAATATACATATATATTACATGTTATATATCCACTGAACTCTGTCATGTATATTATGAGTGAAAATAATCTAAAGTCAAAGTCCCGGCTATTCAATTATATTTCTATTTATGAAATTCTGTCGAATTTTTCATTCAGACAGAATATGCTGATGTGAGAGCTTGAAAAAATTCAACTTCTTGCATAAATTTTTTTTATTAATTCACATACATTTAAGTTGAATTGTTATATGAGAATATTACGAATGATGGCAGTTCAACATCACTAAACGAAAGTTGCTGCTGAAAATTTTATCTGTTGTGACGTGATGATCCATTATGATAACAAAAAGATTTTATTTAAAAGTATAGAATGATGTTTAGAACTAAAGAAAAACATTCAAATTCAATCTGATCTTTTTTGTACTTATTCCAAAAATTAATTTCTTCTTCGTTTTGCTTTATTTCCTCTTTATCTATTTTATCCTCAACAACACCAGCAATTAAATCTCCAAAACACAATCAAATTTTCTCAATTAAACATTTCGAAATTCTCACTCAACATCTTCTTCCTTTCTTTCTTCTATGCTGATAAGTTTTAAAATTAATATAAAATAAACTATTGACAAAAGTTGTGTAGATGTCCTCGTTACGTTTCATATACAATAATTTGATCACAAATAGAATCAACCCCTTTGACCCCGAAACACCCCTACGTATATACAGGGCACATGGCACAGTAGAGAGTGAATATGCATATAGTACAGAAACCGCGGGAGATGGAACTTTCTTGGGAGTCTTCCTAGAGTTAAGTTCACTAGATGAAGGAGACGCTTGGAGAATCTAGAAATTCTCAACGACGCCAAGTTTCTCAGAGGTATAGAAGATAATTATATATAATACACCCACACACACACACTCCTATATATATAAAAGTATATACACAGGTATGTTTCGCTTGTACACGTGTCTATAATATGCATACATATATGTAGATGTATATATATGTATAGAATTTGATGCGATAGTTAATTGCATTTGCCAACCGTCAACCGTGATATAATACTCAGAACCACCAGGGGTTTTGCACGGGGCAAATGTTGTATATACCCGTAGAGTTCATATATTCACTTGACTCGCTCGTGCCCTTCATACTTCATGTATATATGCATGTATATAAACCAACCACGCAGGCAAAGCACCAACTCTCCATCCAACCTTCTCGTTGAGCTTTTCATATACGTCAAACACCATGCGGTTTTATATATTTTCATTTAAAACTTGCCACCATACATATATGCATTCACACACAACTCGTTTCTCGTCATTCAAACTATGCTTTAAATACGATTTCAATACAAGCTGTCTGATTCAATTATATTTTCCCGCGGGGCCATCGTGTTCACTCTGTTCTTTTCTATCTCACTCTCTCACTTACTCTTCCATCCGGTTTTTTTTTTTCAAATGCTCCATCGTTGTTAAATTGAATGCAAACGTATGGAGAATAAATTTTCGCGGTGTTTTTTTGTACTTTTCCATTTCACTTGAAAGACATGAAGAATTGATGTTCCTGAAAATTAGAATTGATAATCAGTATTTGAAGCTTTTCTTTTTTGTTTCTTTTTAATCATTTAATTATTTATCAACTATTCATTTATTTCTGGGTGTTTTTTTTCTGCGTTTACGTGGGATGGTGTGACAGTAATGAGTCACGATATGCTGTGTGTAGAATAGTAACTTGTAATGTAATACATACATAATATCGTATAATAATGAGCGAGTATGATTCAACACAACAAACATTGGTATGTGTAAGTTTGCGATTGTGGTTATATGTTTAGAATATAACATGTACACATATATAATATTATAAGATAAAAAAAGAAAACAGTAGGGTGTGTATGAATCGAGACATTCGTTTATATTCTGTAGCCTTCATAGGATTTTCAAATGATCTTCAACTATATAGACTTGCCCTGATACGATTAACTGATACACGATTTATTCCAACTGTTACATAATCGATCAATTTATGTCGATCACGATCGTTTGATGATTAACATTACAAACAGCACAGAGTTATAAGATAGAAATAAATTTATTCATTTTATATTCGATATGTAATGCATGTGAAAGTGATTCAATAATCTTTCTTTGATGCGCCAAATATAGTTAACAAGGTAAATAAAAATTTTGGTATTCCTTTTTGTTTCTGGGAGGGTAATTTATAGTGAATTGACATTTAACGATTCAATTGGCTGCTTTATAATACTGCCAATGGGGATGAAAAGTCCGTGACTGCCACATGAAATATTTTCTCACGTGTTACAGGTTTATGTTGAGTGTGTGAAAAGATAAGTTCATCATGTTGCATCCGCTTCTAGCACAGTCGAAGCTTCATTCAATTTATCGAACGTGCTATCGTGCGATTGGTTCTTCAGGCGAATGGACAAGATATCCTTGAATGTAGAAAGCTTACAAAAAATTTCGTATGTTTACATTCTCTCGCACCAACAGCGATGAACAAAATGATTAAAATGTATTTAATCGACAATTAAAAAACCACATCGAAACATTTGAGAAGATATATAATTAGGAATGATGAAAAATTCCGATGCCAATTGGTCAATTAGTCTTTGACTATCATTTAGATTAGATTGATTACTACACGCAAGATGTTCATTAATAAAATATATCCGGGGACTTGTCTGGCCATGATGACATCCAGGAACTACTGAAAAATATTTGGTTTTATCGTTTCTCCTTTTATTCACAATCATGAAAAATCTCAGGGATTCTAATGAGTTGCGCAATTATCGTAGCCAATGAAAAATATCCACACAAATTCAATCGAAAAATATTGCAGTCTGGTTTTTATGTTGATAACTGCAAAAGTGATTTGATAAATGAAAAATTAAATTTAGTCGATAAAGTTATCGGTGAAAAATATTTTCATGCATGTATATATATATGAATGAAATAAAATTTTTTTATTACCAACACAGTAGGTTGGATTGGTGTTGGTGGGGGAGCAAACGATTCTCAGAGGGACATCGTAAAAGTATGAGATGGCGGCCGTAAAGTCGAATCCGTTTTGGTAGGAGGTCGCGGGAGATTTTATCTTGCTCGTTTGACGAAAAAGTGCCCAGCCAAGTGAGGGTAAAACGGGATAAGGGAGATAGACAAAGAGAGGAAGTGAAGGATAGCGAATTGGTGGGAGTTGCAACGATGAAAACGAATAGGAGAGGTTGGTAAATGTGCAGAGGGAGCAGTATCATCGATATTCGTCCTGAACTGCAGCGAAATTCGAGAGTGGATGACGGGTAGTAAAAGGCAAAACTTTGCATCACAACGAATTCACCGAGAAGCGAATCTCCACAATATAGTCCAACAGCTAAATCTCTCATCCCCTATTTTTGTTATCTCTCACTCCCTTCTCCATTGCTGGCACATTGTTCATATAGTTTTTATTCTGTTTCTCTCTTTTTTACATTACCACCAGCGTACATGCGTTTTACGTAGGGTATTATTGTATTAACTGGAATTGCAAGTGAGTACATCGTAAAAGCGAATGAATTTTTTCATTTTTTACTCTGCAGTGACAACTTGTGCGTGTGTGTGTGTGTGTGTGTGTGTGTCTCTCTCTCTCTGTTTATCTGTCTGCAGTTCCATTTCGTTCCAATCCATATAAACAAATTCATAAATTTCCTCTACATGAATTTTTTTTGTTTTTTCATTTTGTCATCACTTATTTGCAGGAATCAGAGACATAAAAAATCTAAATACCCTTTCAAAGCTAAAGGTTTTGAATTAAAACTCATTCCCATTCTTCTGAACATCTTGAGACTTTGACGAATGAAATGAAGGGCTAAAAATGAGTGGACGGGCTGGGTAGGTAATTGGATAAGAGAAAAGAAACGAGACAGGAATGGGTTGAAGGGTGAAAGTAGGGTTAATTGAAATCTGGTAAAGCTGAAGATGCACTTGTGAGATTTATATGAGTGTCTAAAGTTAATCCATTTTTTTTATTGTTGATATTATTATTATTTTCGTTTGTATATTTGTTTTTCCGATGGAATTTTATTTTCGTGAATTTGTTTGACGGTTGTGTTTTTATGCCAAGTGGTTTACCGTCTATATGGCTGGATATAAAACACACCGTCGTCATTCTCGGATATTTTTCTCCATTCCCGCTCTATCTTTCATTTTATTTATTTCTCTTTTCATGTTTTTTTTTCCTTCTTTCATTTTTCCTCTGGGTTAGTTTTACTCTGTATAGTAAAGGGATAAATATCTTGCCGTTCTGTCTGGATTCTTGTTTTATCAACTTAGACTAAATATTGCGATGAATGAATAAAAAAAAAATAGAGAGATTAAGTTATAATATAAAATTGCGTGAGTATATTTTGCACGCGTTACAAAATTGTATTGAGCGGTTAAATGTTGGAATTTTTCCATTCAAATGCCCATGAACATGTTTACAATGTAGTGTAAAATAAAAAATTATTACATAACGCCATTGTCAAATTGAATGTCGAATGATCATGTCAAATAAATATACAATGGGAAGTCTTTTTTTTCTTTTTTGTCTTGATGAATGTTAGACACCTTTTGTTCATATACAGCCCACACTGTTCCAGTTAAAATTGAATAATAGATGTGGTTTATTCATCATTCATGTACTTAGAGATTTGTATGTGGTTCCTTATTTGAGACCAATATATAAGAACACGTTTCAAGTGTTGTGGCGCAAGCATTTACCATCAAACTATTTGCTCATACTTTATATTACACTCCAATTTCAGTGTCTGTGCACGTCGGCATTTCTCTCCTCGTCTTTCAACGACCTCGAGTTACCATAATCGGAGTAAACATACATATAAACAATCTGCTCTCGCTGCACTATTGCAATAAGGAAGTTTTGCCTCCCGCCCTTCATTTTCTTCTATTTGATAATAGTCTGCAAAGCTTGAAGTATGTTCATCATTATCCAATTGTACATCAGTACACATCAATTAATATCAAGATTAATATTGAAGAAAAAAGATATTATACCATATGATAATGAAAATGCAAGTTGAAAATGAATTAAATGAAAAAACAATGGGAATAAAATGGAATTGGAAGGGTAATTGTGGTGAACCGTCACGTAATCATGAGGTTGCGGATATAGATAGTTAAAATAACTGTGGAGGGAAAACTGAATTGTACGAAGAGGGAAACAGAAGAGGCACACCGATTCCATTGCCGAGTGTGTGCAATGTGTGCTCGCGCATTGAACTCTTGACTATGATATCGTCCATCGCACACACAAACTTTCACTTTTAAAGTACAACATACAAACGCATAATCACATTGAAGTGTGCGAGATCAATGACGATACCAGCGAGAATCAATTCTGTTAGTATTTTTGGAGATTAAAAAAAAATTGAAGAAAAACATAATTCGTCTTTACGTTATTCAAATTAGTAATTAGTATCGTAGATTGGTATTAATGAGAAATGGAAGATGCATAATGATGAAGGAATAACTCAATGAGGGCATAAATATAGGGGTGGTGATTTTAAATTGTTTGTACGTGAGGAAATTTTACCACGAGCAACAGGTTAGCGAAGACACTTCTGTTTGCTTTGTTTTGGCAACTCGACGCCCTCGGTCGCGTGTTGAATTATTTGAGGGTGCGCGTGCCCGAGCCTACCCGACTGCCTCTTTAGACTTTAGTGGGGTAGAAGACAATTGTGAAGCAACCAATTTTTCGTATTGTTCTGCATTAAACACTTACTATTAATCATTGATATATCCTAATTATATTTCTGTGAATAAAAATATAGGAAAATACACATAAACGAATTTTTTTTTTTTCGTCTGGACATAAACTCATATGCACTCAATGTGCGCGTATGATTTTACAGGCGAGTATATAGAGAAGGGTAACAACGCACGTCGATGTGGCCGTAAAAATCGACGACTATAAATCTTGTCTGATGCGCCAGAGCCCCGTTACAGATTTATATGTCATTTGAACGTGATCGTAGTATGGATGGAGATCGTTTGTGCGTGTATGTGTATGTGAAAAGGGTCGGCGCATGCATATTAAAGTTTTATACGAATACATGCACAGCTTATCGTGTATTTACATAACCTCGCCACATGGATTATATGGTAGGTCGTCGCGCGGGAAAACGATGTCTAGGATTTTTATCGCCCGTTGCCATTTAGCCATAAAATTTTCGCGACTGAATACATTTGAAACGAGTAAAAAATACTTCGATGTTTCAGTTATGTGTTAAAAAAAAGAAACAAATATTTAATATTCTTTTCAATATGGAAAATAATTTTGTTTATTTTACGATTGAAAAATGATTTATTGTGTCATGTGTGTGGCCACACTGTGTGAAATTTTCAAATTTGGAAATTCAGTGTGACGTTTATCAACGATGCGACATGGTAACAGGAATTGAACTGCTGAATGATCTGAGGCTACGCTTTCAGAAGGAAGGAAGGAAGGAAGGAAGGAAGGAAGGAAGGAAGGAAGGAAGGAAGGAAGGAAGGAAGGAAGGAAGGAAGGAAGGAAGGAAGGAAGGAAGGATGGAAGATAGGGAGGATGAAAGGATGGAAGAGAATTACGGATATACATCAGCAGAGAATGGAGTTAGGAGCACCAAAATTTCGTGATGGGAATGACATTTGTATGCATTGCAGACTATATTACACTACCGTCGACTCGATCTACGTTTGCTACTCTTCTTCAAACTACACACACACACACACATACCAGCATTCTGACATTCTCGTCAAACATCTTCTTCGATTTTATTTTGTTCTTTTCTATTTCCTTGCCAATCATCAATATTTTATTCTATGGTTACACACTTGACACACACAATTATCACTCAGGTTTGTCTTTTTACTGTGTTCACTGTTCTCTTATAAATCTGACAAGTATAGCAAAAACAGTGATTAACTATTTAAAATTGTATCGGAATCATTTATTTTTAGAATGTATTTACATCAGTTTTACTTTTTGTTTGCCCACTCATTCAATAAGTAAAAAATAAAAAAGACAACAATTTAATTGATGAGTGGCAGAGTGTGAGAGTAGGCACATGCGACGCAATGTTGAACATTATTGAGCAATTTGAAACTTTGTAAAAGTGTGTGTAATACAACGTTGTGATTGGTTGAAAAAATTAAATCAGTAGTGGATTTGCTCTCGATCTCAATCGATGAATACCGACAAATCCCCATCATTTTGAGAAGCGGATTATAAATATATAGAGATGTATATATATATATGTATATAAACTCTACACATATGGAGAAAGAGAAAGAAATGTGATTGCCGATTTCTCTTTAGTGTGTAATAACATTTTTGCTAATTGGCACATTATTACTTTTCTCTCGTTGTGCCAATTATTTCAGAATATTTTTTATAGCAAGAAAAAAATTGAAGCGAAAAATTAGTAATGAATAAGACAAAATGGAAAAGCTCTTGCATTTTTTCCCCCGATTCAATTGCGCTCAACACGACTATTCTTATACATTTTTCATTGTCACTAAACGAGATGAGCGTTTGGCGTGAATCTATTGTATAATTTTTCTTACATATTCTGTCGTGTGCTCTTTATATTCATTGCAATACTCGTCGTCGTCGATGGTCGTTGTCATTTATGAGAAATCGCAGCAGGAATAATAATAAAGTCTTCCAGTGACTGCCAGAGGTATCTTTTATTCTTTTTCATTTTTTTTTTTATTTGTGCAAACTCAAACGCGTTCTCTTCCTATTTTTTCCCCACCCACTGCTTACTCTCTCTCTCTCTTACTCGCACTCAACCCTCATCGTTGCCGCCTTTTGTGCACAGCCTCGACGCTTCCATGGCGACCCGTCCGCCACTCTCTTATACCCTCTAGTACTTCCTCAAATCGATAAAATGTCATATATATGAGGTGGGGTGGAGGAAGCACGAGAGCAGAAAAAGAATGGGGAATGAGAGAGCAAGTAAAAGAAATCAGAGAAAAAAAAAATTATTACTCAGAATGCAAATGAGTGGTGAAAAAAAAAAAAAAAATGTTTACTTTTTTTCCTGTTCATATTACACAAAAAAATTTCTTTTTTTTCTTCTCTTCAAGTTTCCAATCCTCGACAATCCACAGCTAATTGTCGAATAATAAAGAATGAAAGTTCAGAGGTGGAGAAGAACGATTTGATCATTCATTTTTTTTTCATTCTTCACGTGATAAAAATATTCCTGATGCTTTTCTACATCATCTTGCATACATAAGTGGGGTATCATATGTCCTTAAACAAAAGTACCTTTCCGCGGATCATTTGAGTGAGCTTGTCCATATAAATCGTTGAAAATTCTTCCCCTAATCTCCGATCAGATCGATGTTCGCTTATGCGCATAAACGCACCCACTGGTGCATTTATAGTAGCGCACATGACCATGTCGTGAACTCAGTAAACTATAAGCATGTGTGCGTGTTCGTCTGTAAAATGTGCAAGAAGAGGAGTTTACTTGACGCAGCCGTGCAGATTCTCACGAACCATTTGTATACATCAACTTTAGTCCACCCTTGTGCTCTTAAAGAAAGTGCTATACGGGTCATTTAACAATACATATGTTCATAGAAATATATATGCACAGACGGACACACAGATATATCCACTTTCTATCATGTTAGATCACATAATCTGAATTGCTGAGATATTCTTTGGAAAATTAATATTTTATTTGGAGTTTTTATTTCTGTTTTGAATGAAGAATTTTATTGTATCAACTATCAATTTGCAGCTTTTACAATTGATAATATTAAGAATTTTTGAGGATTAGAATTAATTAATTATTAATTAATAGTCAATATTGACTATTTCAGTTAAGAAAGATCTGATTGTATCAGTTGGAATTATATTGGTCATGATGTTGCATAACAATTTGAAAAGAATGATTATGAATTACATCAAGTTCTTCATTGGAATTTCCAGGACTTTAATAGCGAATTTCACAAGTTCAATTCTAATACCCGAATTTTAGAATAACATAATTATTATATTTAAAATTAAAGTTAACAAAAGGATAAAGGAAAATGATCGTTTATGAGTTTTTTACCCTTGAGAGCTCATCCAACCCCTTAAAACTCCAGTTGAGAAGCTCATTTGACATAAATAATTATTCATCACAATAATAATTCTTTATTAACATTTAAAAAATCTTTTTTTGCTACATTGGGCGTGCTTATTTATTTACAACTTGAGAAAGTTAATTTACAACCTACAATTTGTTGTATAACATCGAATAATTGATTTATTGGATATTAATAAATCGTTTATTATATATCAATAAATATTTTTGTGGTCCAAGATCAGCTACCAATGGAATGTTGATGTTCACCATCAAATACACATTGAACATTTCTTGAACAATGGAGAATCCCATGGGAAATTGTAATTGTCAATGAATTTAAGTTCATGTGAAATTTCATAGTTGTAACAAAATTTCACGACTCTAAAAACGTCTCTCATTATTCGATAATTCATATCATCAGCTAGAATTTGATATGCATCACAAGCAATCAACAACCAGGATTACGTACACAAATGCAATAGCACTTGATAATTTATTCCAACTATAAACGCTACGTTTTCGATGAAGGATAATAATAATCGATTGTTCCTAGATTATTACATGTCGTAAATGCTCTATACAATAACCCAATAACAAGGGCTGCCTGCTTGATATTATCATGAGATAGAGAAAAATTCAATAGATCCAATTTGATTCGAGATATAATCGAATTGCAGTTGATCTCAGAAATGTTAGTTTGCTCATCTATTCCATACTGATATATTCCATTACTTATATATTGCAAGTAAATCATTTTCGATGCATAGAAATGTTCAAATCGAATTTGGTACTGAAATGAAAATAAACTGAAATGGAAATAAAAGAAAAAAAAAAAAAATAAAATACGTCCAATTGAATTATTTCATGGAGAAGTCTTGCGGATTATTTACTTTGGTTTATTCTTTTTTTCACGGCAGTTTTGTGCTTGTGACTATTCGACTTCCAACTGGACGCCGAGCCGACTTGAATAAATAACGTATTGCTAACCTGTTGCTGCTATCCAACAGGAAGGGATAGAGTGAGAGGGCGTGAGAGTGTGCAACACAGATGGTTGGATTGCGAGATAGACATTGAATGAGTGTGGGTTGAGAGTTTGAGGGACACGAGAATGAAGAGAGAAAAAACCACCCACAAAAAAAGGCTCAGTTGATTCATCAATCGAGTTATAAGAGAGCTCGAGCGCCAGGAAAAAATAAATAAATAAACGATAAAAAAATGTGGTTGGAACGATAAAATAAACCAAAAATAATTTTCAAATGGCAACAAATATAAATATGTATATATATGTATACACAGTGCTAGCCATTATCGGTCGCAGGATTACTTCTATGCGTGACGCGATTTAATATCGACAGGCGCATAATCATCGTCACGCGCGGATAAATACGAATTAGCGAGTTGCACTTTATATATATATGGTTGTACTTCATAAATGCATACATATATTTATATGTGTATTTTTGTGCGCGTGGGCGCTTCAGTATATATATGCATGAATTCATAAATCGCAGTGTGTTCGCATAAATCGTTTTGCCCCAACTCTACTCTCATCTCTCCTAAAACGCATTTATACATTCACGCTTTCGGCCAAGAGAAGTATAGATCTATAACGCCGCTGGTAACGCATAAAAACAGCGATAAATTGATTCTGAATGTACAACACAATGTCCATATTCTCCGTAGGCATGAATATCATTTTTAATTTTCATTATTTTAGACATGTTAATATACAGAGAAATAATCAATGACGACTCTGATATTTTCTGATATTTTAGGGGTTGTAGAATATTTTCTACTCTCGAAATATAAAACTGGGAAAAAAAAAGGGGGAAAGTCCAATTGTGTTTTTTCTTAAACAGCAGCCATTTTGTGGAAATGTTTTTTTTTTCTATTTTGTATCAGTTGTGACAACATTTTTCTTCATAAAGAATTAATTTTTATTTATATTTGTAAAGGACTGATAGATATTGAGTAGAAGAATAAATTAAATCCAAGAAGTATTCGTAGCTTTTTTTTCTATGAAGTTCGTAAAGAAAAAATACCTAAAGTCGGGATTTGAAAGTAGAACAGCCCCTTAATGTTAGAAACTGCAAAATTACGTTGAGGTATGTATTGTGAGTATTAATGGAGAGAAAAACAGAATAGGAATGACAATATATATATATATATATTCATGGGAATACGTTGACTTCCACTACTTCACCCTCGAAGAGTTAATAATTAGCTTCTGCGTCACGAACTCTCGATGCACCGAACAAAGCTCCCAAAGAAGCCCACGCTCTCTACCGAATTAACGCACTTACTCCATTTCCTCCCTCATTTTGCCGGCAAACCCATCTGCTTTTGCATCCATACATACATATATACATATATATAATAACCGACTTTGTTTTATGAAGAAAGATGAGTTTGGGAAAAATTCAAGAGAGAAAAACTATCAAAGTTCCTTTGCCAGGGATTTATTCTTGTTCAAAGATTTGAAATATTTTTGAGAAAGATTGTAAAAGGAATTATTACGAAAAATTGAACTTCACAAATAATTTAATTAAATTTATTTCTGTTTATGACTTTATAGGTTATATTAATTGTATTAGTTATGATTCGATAAAAACAGATTTAATGTCAAATGTGGCTGAGGAGGATTCGAATATTAAAATATCAATGGAAATTGTAAAGATTTCATGAACGACGAACTTTTGCATTACACTTTATTATAATATTTTCATTTTTTATCCATTTTGATTTGATTCGTGACGTCTGTGCTCTATTTTATAACGTGTTTTACTCATTCAATTATGTTGATTCGAATTTTCCGGACCTTCACCTCCAATTGTATTTCACCAAACTTAAAAACCTTTCAATACGATTAATGATCGCATTCAGAATAAATTCTAGTTAGGGATTGAAAATAATGACGTAAATAGTGTCCTCGTGTTGAGAGACTGGATGGTACGACATTCAAGTAATTCAAAAGTTAACATCAGTTTCTATCTTTGTTTCGAAGTTGGAAGGGAAACTATGCCACGACCTAGATATATATCTAACCACAAACACAATAGAAAATTTGTTTCTCATAAACACAAAAATGTCGAAATGAAATTAATGGGAATTCGCTTCGTTCGTGATGGAATCCAAAAATTTCTCAACTCGGGACAACAAATAAATATTGTGTTGGGCATTTTCTAGAAAATAATCACATGAAAATGACAAAGATCCAAAAAATTATTCCTATGTTGTATTCATTCTCAATTGAACCACATAATTTTCTGACTTGAAATTAATTTTCACGCTTAACCCCAAAGTAAATATCAATTCACTACAAAAAATGCTGTTCGCAAATTTGAAAAAATGGAAACGTATTAGCATAAAAACACGAAAGGATAAAGTTGCAACGAAATGAATTTGCACGATTGAAAAGGACAGGAAAAATTAATCTATTCGATGATGTACATATGCATGATACATATATATATATATATATACTGTATGAGTGTGGGTTGATATGACCCGTGGCTATTTGGGAATTTTTGTTTTGTGCAGAGTTAAATTTTCACTTTGACGAACGGGCGGATTATTAATATCGATGCTGCGATTCCACTGGCAAAAAGTAGATGTGTAATCAACTCGACGTTTTATCCGGTTTAATGGATGGCCCTCCTACTGCTGCTGCTGCTGCCTGAGGGGCGAACACAAAGTGCACTGCTAAAATTGAAAATTAATCCCGTGAAAATTATCGTATTTTATAGTTCATCTCTCTTTTACTCTATAACGTTAATAATGGTAACAATAATAAACCTCATCGATTAATGGAAATTAGTCAATTCCATTTTCTCTACCTCTTTTTTTTTATCATTATCCACGAGTTTAAGAGTTTTTATTTTATGTATTAATTTTTGGATTAAAAACTTGTAATCTGCTTCATATCTCGCAGTTTTATAAAGTTAAATTCCTAAATGTACTGATCGTATCAACTTTTTTTTTTAAAACGATAATGTGTCTAATTTTCCCGTACACTTTTCAAAAATAAATTTCTCTATCTTCGTTATTTCATCTTAGAATGAAGCAAAGTACTTAATAGAACCCTCTTGTAAATTATTTGAACATAGAAAATGAAAGAAATAAAAAATAGAATTTTGCTCGCGAGTGTCCTCCGGCATAGATTCAAACTATACGCACGAAGCATATTCTAGTTACCAAGTTTTCTCACCAAAGGAGAACTAATTATGAAGGTATCAGTTATACACACATATACACATAACTATATACATTATACTCGTCGTTTGTTATTCTATGTATATATCTTTTGTAGCAAAAGCGTTTGATGATCGTCAAATACACATAGACATGAATCGAAAATGTTGCGATTTCACAGCGTCGCCTTTGGGGATGAGCGATGAAATTTCAGACGATCTGCGAACATAAGATGAGTCTGAAAAAGAGAGAACGGGGAAGGGGGAGGGAAAATACACGAAGTAGAATACAGGTAGAAGAGAATAAAAGGGTATGGGTGAGAGAATATGGAATGAGTTGAAACTCGTCGCCATTGGTGAAATAACAGAATGTGAAGACGAAACGAGAATCGGCTGCAAAATGATGAAGGAAACACGAATCTTTGTTAAATAATTAATCGATTCTTTGTGAGCCATTGGCGTTGAAATTGAATGCCGCACATTCAATTTCTATACATGTATCTACATGTTATTTTATCGCAACATTTTCAGCCAAGAATCCGTCGCTCCGCAGTGCTAAGTGCGTTTCAGATTTCTGTGCAATTTTCATACTAACGAGAATCATCCATTGACTTCAATATAATTTTAATTTGTTTTTCTTAATTCTTTCTAATCATTTCATGTCCTCTTTATTTCATCTCTATTCCAAATGTGACTTTTAACAATTTCTCAACATTAATTTCCTGCATCACAAACACAAACAAATGATTTATAATTTAAAGTTGGGAAGTCAAAGACGAGAGATAATTCATGCTCATAATTCTTACATATAATGATACGTTTATATTACAAAATAAAATATAAATACTCATCGAGTTGACATATTAAATTCTCGTGTGTTCCCACGGTGCCACTTCAGTATATGCCACACCCCATACTTAGTATCATTATATGATTCCCATATTTACACGTAAATATATTATGAACGAGAAAGGAAACTATTTGTCTACTTTCAATGATTCTATAAGACTAATTGTAATTTTCCAAACTCGATTTCACAAATACCTTCATTGCAATTGATGTATGTAATGACTGATTGAAGTTTAATGACCATTTTTAGATGGCGTTCAAGGTAATAGTGGCAGTGCCACGAATAACAAGGTATCAAAACGAGCTAAACCACTCGATCCCGAGGATGACTACTACTACTACGATGATGACGTAGACGAGAGAAACAATCCAACAAATGAGGCAGTAGTTGTACCACCAGGATTTCTCAGTCCATCTGTCAAAGAATATCTTGATCTTGGCAAGTCAATACCCGGTATGTAAAAACAACTATTGAATCATTATCAAAAATAGAAAAGAAAAAATTATTTCTATATAATTATTATCCTTTATAAAATTGTCTCTTGGCATGTCTATTTATCTCTTAATCTAAATGTAATTGAATAGGTTTCTTTTTTTATATTCATATATCAAGTTACTGCAGAACGAGTTTCACTTTGTGTTCCTTGATGTGTGAAAAGTATTGAATCATTATTAGATAAATTTATGAACAGATAATGATGGATAGATAGTAACATTGAAGAATGACCTCTTTGATACATAGCAGATATTATCACATTATTAAATGTACGCAGTCGAAATACAAGTTGAGACGTGAAGAAATATGATATGTACTATTTGATAACCATTACCATACACACATTAATATTCATTGTGTGTATCACAAAAAATTGATTGCTACAAAGTGAAATTAATCATGTTCATATACAAATATGTTTTTATTTTTTTTTCTGTGGTTCAAATCATTCGTTAAATATCTGATCTTTTTTAACAACTTCTTTTGTTTATCTACTTCAATCATATATTCATGATAGATAATAATTTTATACAATTTTTGTATTATATCATCAACTGTGACGGATTTTGCCTTCCAATTAGCCAACTCGCGCTAGACTGAGTGTAAAATCTATTGATAAATGAATATATGATGATATAAATCAAATTTTAATCTCATCCAATTGAAGTAATTGAACACAGTGACAATCACAAGAGAATTACAACGAATTTCGTTGCTTAAATTCGATTTAAACACGTATATTCGCTCACGAATGCATGACAACGATACATGGAAATTTGTTGAGGATGAGTGTGAGAAAGAATTAAACAATAGCAAAGCAAATGAATGACAAAAAAGCAGAAAAAAAATAATAAATAAATAAATAAATGAAAAAAAAAAAGAAGAAAAAAAGTAAGAGGAATTTTTTGGTTTTTATTTTTGCCTTTGTCACTCTCGTTGTTGCGTCCATACTTCATTCGTGAACACTTTTTCGTGCGGAATTGTGTGTGGCAAAAGCGTGTGTGGAGCTTAACGAGAAGTGCGAGAGCGTGCGACGTGTTCACTCTGTTCATGGGAACTCTCTTCGTGGGCTTATACTCATTGTCGTCCTGTGCACGTATTTGTATTCGCGCGCACACACATGCGATTCCACCTTGAATGCAATTCGGTGGTGAGCGGATGCGGTATCCATCTCTATTCTGTATTTTGAGGGAGGGTAAAGATATATAGAAGAGCGAGAGGAAGCGCGGGACGATTTAGCCGGATAGTAGCGGTTGCCCGTGGAATTTCGGTTCAATGAACCTGCTATTGCGTCCTCATATTTGGAACAAGAGTAGTTTATACCAACCCCAGTCTCACCACTCACTTTCAACCCCAACAAATATTCTCACACATACAAATTCACCACACAATCAGACGGCTCATTTGGTTAATAATAACTTACATGTGGACATATTTACGAAGGAAAAAAAATAATTCTGTTATTTTAATGCAACAAAAATAATTTATGCAATGAAAAGTTGAATTATGATTAAACAAAATTGCTAGTAAATATAAAAAATATGGGGTGGATACATGAATGTGCGCCCGCGCGTTTCACGTCTGTGTCTCGCAACTCAGATCTGGATAATGAAATACCGAGGCGTCGCCGGGACAACCCCACCGATCCCCGGGAGCCAGCTGAGTTAAGCTCTTGCTCGTGGAAAAGAGATTCTCTTACAAGCCGTGTGAAAGATCTTCAATCTTTTCGTTTTTCCTTTTTCTCGACACTCATCTGCTCTTTCTCTTTCTCTCTCTCTCTCTCTCCCTTCCTCTCCGTCTTCTTTGCACCGCAATCCCGATTCCAAAGAATTTTATCGTTGATAGGATTAATTCGTACCAACCACTTTTGATCTCTTTCATTCATTGCATCATTTTATTTCTATTTAAAACAGTAAAAAAAATAAAAAATTCAACAGAATATTTAGCTAGAATAATTCTAAAATCAGTTATGTATTCAAGAAATTTTATTCACGTCACATGTTGGAATAATTTTATCACAAATCAAATAGAATTTGTCTCTCCTTTTTATATTATATATTAAATAGAGAATTTCCTGTCGAATAGTGCGGAAAATTGAGCGGTTTCGTTTGTTTTTTTAATTATTTCGTCGTACGTTATTCGTGCCACATAATTTCTTTCAAATTTAGCTGTGCTCTTGCACACGTATATGATCTCTCATAGCTCCCCACGTTACGTTCATGGTAGTACGAGACGTGGGAAAGCTGGTTAGAAGAGTGCACGGAGATGGTAGAAAGGTGCAGTAACCTCATTCGCTATTTCCACCATAACCCTTTCCGTTTTCTCCACTTTTTTTACTCTACCTCGCGTCACTCATTCTCTCACCTCTCGTCACCAACGACTTTCTCTCCATCTCTCGCTTCCCGCGCTCATTCTCCCTTTTTTTCACTCATCCATTCTTCCATCCTCGCATTTTATGTACATGGACCTAACCCAGTCAACCATCTTCAACCAGCGTAGAGCAATGTCGACGTTGACTATACATACGTCAGAACGCGACGACGAAGAGAGTATGAGAACTATACGACGCATACAAGAGAGGCGCATTGCAAACCCCGACCCGTTCGCTTGGTTGACTTTATGACGATGGCTGCACGAAAATATACGAGAGAAAATAGTGACGTAGGGGAGGATGTAAAGGCAGTGAGTGAGATAAAGACGAGAGGGAAAATATGAAACGCAGAATAGTACTAGCACAGCCCAGTACTGAAGCAATTCCAACGTTTATGGGCCCGACCACGATTTCATTTTCTTCATTTACTAAATACGCCAAATTGATTTTTTTTCTCTGATAATAAATGAAATTGAATTAAATTTAATAGCACATGTAGAATTAAATGAATGAAAGGTATTTTTATGTTTATAAAATGTATTCATAAAAGAAAATTTATCCACGAAATTTAGAAGCATGAGAGCATTAACGATTAGCAATTCAGCATACGAAAGCCGATGTATATTCTAAAGCAACAAACTCTGAAAACATTATTTTCAATGTGGTTTTCCCAAACTTTACGAAGGTCTAAAAACTGATGGATTACACAGGAACAACCTAAGGTTTCCCACACAGTTTCAAAACATTCTCAAATATTTTTTTTCTTTCATCCAGAGAACTTTATATAAACAAATTAACTTTCTGATTGATAAACGTTGACACTCTTTCTTCTCCCAATGTAATTTAATAACTAACAAAAATTTCTAAATCAAATTCACCAGCTCTTGGTGTTACATAAAAACGAAATTTCTTTAAAACTAATGTCCAGCTGATAATAAAACCTTTCATCAATCTGAATGCTCATTGATTAATTAAAAATATATTGAATCGTATTAATTAATGTAGTAGGACACATTGTTTGAATACCAGGACTTTCACACGCACAGAAACTCGCGAGTGTCCTATCCGCGGTATGTTTCTCACCACGAAGTTTTGAAGGTGCGCGCGAGGTAAAGCATGAAAGTCAGAGGAGTGAGACCTGTCTAAACTACTTTGGTTGGCATGAGGGCTTGTGAACATAGCTCACCCATACAGTGTTGTATTTACTTCGTAGTTCCAGTCGGGATGACAAGCATAGTTTCACGCCATGCGCATATACAGATATCTGACTATACATTGTGCTAGTGTATATAGCTAGGGTCTCTTCTACTCTATGTATTATCAACAAAGTCAATTTCTCTCTTACTCTCTTGTTGTTGTCACATCAGTGGAAGGTGAGGAAAATAGGTAACCACCAACGTATGTATAAAGTTGCCAACTCTAGTCGTGTCACCACACCATTTTATATATATATATATACAGAATGGCCGCCACAGCGATGTGTGTGATAGAAAAGGGGTCGTGTGTGGTTGTGACAATGAGGTGATTCGGTCATTCTGAGGGATTTATTCTTCAATGTTATTCAAATTGTTGTTAAAATGTGGACAGTGATTGAATTCATAAACCGTCAAATACAAATCTGTGTATAAAATAATTTTGTTTAATTTCACAAATTTTTATTGCAATTCAATGAAATATTTGTTTATTCATTGCTGAAGATTGTCACATGTCGACATTTTATAATTTGCTTGAAGATATTTGATGGTTATAAAAATTGCAAAGTTCATTCTGAAATTGTGTGTTCTTTCGTGTTTTTTTTTCTTTTTTTTTTCAATTAGATGAATATTGATATCATCGAGGACGAAGCGCCAGTGTAAATAGAAAGAAAAGGGGTTAAAAGCACCCCTTCGCTGTTGGGAGTTGTCACACAGATACTCGAACACAATTAAATGAGTATCATCGTGAATGAAGATAATACAATTTTTCAAAATATAAAAGACAAAATATTAAAAAAAAATATTCAATGATTTATATTTAAAACAAGCTGAAGGGAAGTGGAGAAAAGGGTTGTTTAAACAAAGTCAATCAATGAAGGGTAAATACGTGTCATATATATATGTGAAAATAAAGAAAATGTGAGATAAAGAAAACTGCAGAAAATGAAAAGCAAAGAAAGTATGTTCTTACGAAATCAAGCGCTGTTTCATAAACATTCACTTAATTATTTCAGCATGAAGAAACTCTCTACACGACAGCGAACTTATTTCTCTTACAACAATATAGATATATATTTACAAAACAAAATCGTTGCCCCTGTTATAATCTAACAAATATCAGAACCCCACCATCATTCCCTCATCCTCTCTCCCATTTATTTGTCTTAACTTATGCGATATTTCATCAGTATAAACTGCACAGATTTGAATTTGTGGATATAAAACTCAGCAAGCCAACCGTGCTGAAACGAAAAGTGTAGCAATGACAAATATGAAGAAAAAATGGAGAATAAAAATAAAAATGAAAATAAGGACAAAGGAGATAGAATAAAATCAATATTTATATTATTTTAAATGTCCTTATCTCACATTAACTTCAATATGTTGAATACAGTATCAAATTTATCTGTATATCAAATTTCTAGAGCACTCGAGAAAAGTCGATCTAATGAGACATTATATAGTGTGAGAACGAGGATAAATGTTGCCAGTAAACATCGAGGCTGATTAACCCACCGTTAGTTTAGATATGTAATTAGTCGTCAACTTTACTCAACGTCAAAATAACATGCTTGGTAATCCGAAGTTCGGTTTTGTACGCATGCTCAGATGTTCAGATTGCAAAGAAGAGAAAGAGATGACGAGCAAGTACAAGAAAGAGAAAGAGAGGGAAATCGAAAATGAGCAGAGCGCACGAATATGACTTGAAATAAGGAGGACAAGTGTCTCGAAGCACCATATCATACAGGCGTGCGTGTCTTCATGCGTGTTAAGACAAGCACAAAGGAGTGATATATATATATATATATATATATATACCATGTATACACAACTTCATCTTTCATCTTGTCTCACTCTGTCATATTCTGTTGGCTCTCATTTTACTCTCACCAGCGAAAATGAAATGAGGAAGCTCGTTCGCTTTACTCCACTATATTCTCGTAAATTTTACAGGTAATACACTTGATGTAAGCACACAGATCCTTCAAAGTGCCACTGCCTTAACCGCGCTACGCTCCTCTCATTCTCCTTAGCTATACCTTCCGATAAATCGCATGTCGCAGCATCGCACAAGCTGAGTTGTATTAATAATATCATGATTCTAAAGTACTGGAGGTTGTAAATTTACCTCATACCACTGTACATCCAACTTTAGCTTTGTCGTCGTCGTTACGAGCAGCTCAATCGATCCAAACTCAAATTGTCGTGTATAACATCGGATATTTTAAGGAGATAATTATCATATAATAATAATAAAGATAGGGTTAATTGTTTGTAGTTGATTAATAATTGAATGTATTGTGTTTTTGGTTTTGTAGGAAGACCTGGAACTGATTATCCGGTATTGGGTCGGGTGCCATATACCAATTTTTATTGTGACGATCAAGCGTATCCTGGATTTTTTGCTGATGTGGAGACACGTTGTCAAGCATGGCATTATTGTGATATTGATGGTAGACAAGCTACGTTCTTATGTCCAAATGGTACACAATTTAGCCAAGCAGTGCTTGTTTGCGATTGGTGGTTCAATGTTAGATGTGAACTTAGTCCAAAATTGTATGCGATTAACAGTAGACTGTATCAACGACCAACTGAAAGTCCCACTCGGCCTCATCGACTTATTACCAAGGAGTTACTGGAAAATATTTTTGTCAGACGAAAATGAGAATTCGTTGATATATATAAATTTAAATATGTAATTCATTTCGTTTTAACGTTTCTTTCATTCATGGTTGGGGTTGGAGAAATAAAAAAGGGACAAAGGCAGACGAATATTGTGAAGGAAGGGATGAGGTTGGAAATGATGAGGATAAAATGAGAAAGGGATTGTGAAACTTTACTGAAAGAATGAGGTAAAATAAAAGAGAAGCGGTGGAAAGAAGAAACAAAAATTACGATACGAGGGAATGCTGAAGAATGAAATGAAGGGAGGGAATGTTCTTCCTTTCACGTTCATATTTTTATTCTTCTTATTTTCACCGACTCTGAATGTCATGGATGGGCTAAAAGACATGACAAAAATAAACTTAAGATCATCATCGACGTTTTATAAATTAATATTTCAAATTTTTTGAATTTGCCTGTCAATTATTTTATTTTTTCAAATTTTATTTCATACAAGAAAAATACTTTGATATCACTATCACTCCTACTACCTATTCAATACGTTTATGTAGCTTATTGAACAAAAAAAAAAACCCAGTGCTGCAACGTTGTTAGCACGTTTCTGCAATTTTTTTTTTCCCGTCTGGAACTTGAAGCGCTACGGAATGCTTCACTGGCAATGAAGCTGTGCGGGGAACACAAGTTCCATTGAAACTCGGGTGAGAAAATGTGGCACAAACGAAATGGGGGAAAAAATAAAGGGAAGAAAAAAAAATAGAAAACAATGACGAAACAATAATAAAATAAATAGAAATAATAAAAAGAAAAGTCGCATTGTTTGGATACGATTCGTTTTCAATTTTTTTTTCTTTGTTTTTTTTTTAGATTTGCTGCCATCTTTTAAAAACCATTTCTACATGTTACCTCAGAAATAATAAAATAAAAATACATCGTTTTTATTTATAAGTTATAATAGTTTTCAAGGTGCTGACGCGAATGAAATGAAAAGAAAAAAAAAGGTTACCGATTGTATTTATGTTGTTTCTATTAATTTCACCTAGATAATCATTGAATAATGATACATGATTGAGTATAATGAATGCAGAATGATAGAACAACATTGATATGGATGTCGTTGAAAAGTATCAGAATGAATTGATGTAAACCCCGTGTAGATAGTCAGAAACTCATTCAATCGTTCAGAATACCTAGAATATTTCATTCCCCATAGTCTAACTTTTATTCGAGTTGCCAATATGGTCCCTGCGGGCACGCGTACACGTTAACTCTCTATGCAATGTTGCGTCTCGTTTCTTCATTTCATTCGACCTCCAGCTTCACTATCCGCGTCTATGCCAATTGCAATTTCGAATTTGAATCAAGAGGAATCCAAAGTTCGTATGAATTTCGTTTTCCTTTTTTTTAACTTCCCGATAGGAAGTTATTGTTTTTACCCCGAAAATAAAAAGTCGAGTTTTTCATAGATCTCGACGTTTTAAGACCTCCTGAACATAA